>QEPC01005589.1:2782452-2804069 GCA_003113815.1 Sphenodon punctatus | reverse complement strand
CGTACACTCCCCCAAGACCACCCGGTGAGTTCTCCCAGCCAGGAATGAACGAAACCAGTCCAAGACCATCCCGCCAATTCCAGCACGGTCCTGCAGGCGAGTCACCAACACCTCGTGATCGACTGTGTCAAATGCAGCTGAAAGGTCTAGCAGGATCAGTAAGGTCTGACGACCCTGGTCCAACGCCAGACAGAGATCATCAACCAAGGCCACCAATGCCGTCTCCGTACCGTACCCAGGTCGAAATCCAGACTGGGAGGGATGAAGGAAACCGGTGCGGTCCAGATGTCCCTGGAGCTGCCATGCCACCGCCCATTCAATAACCTTCCCTAAAAAGGGAAGATTAGAGACCGGCCGATAACTGGCAGAAGCATCAGCGTCAAGAGATGGTTTCTTGAGCAGGGGTCTAACCATAACCTCCTTTAGGCAGTCAGGCACCCTGCCCTCCCGAAGGGAGGCACTAACCACCCCAGCCAGCAACGGCCGTAACGTCTCCTGGATAGCTTTCACCAGCCAGGACGGGCATGGATCTTGCTCACAAGAAGTGGCATGAACAGATCCCAACAAGGACTCCACATCAGCAGGTGCCACCATCTGAAACCGATCCCACAAGCAGGACAGGATGGGGCATCCATAGACTCAAGATGATCCTCTGCAGTAACTGTGGTGCCTAAATCATGGCTGATGTGAGCGATCTTATCTTATCTGTTGCTCTTCTGGCCCACATACTTGGATCCTTCTCATCACTCAGGTTGTGTCTCTCCTTGTTAGCAGACTGGTATCTTGTGTACCCACCTTTGCTGGGTGTGAGGTTTCCTCTTATTGTTTCTCTGTTCTGCCTCCCTTTGTATATTTTCTTGCTGCGGTAGCAGCAAGAAAGTGAAAGGCAGACCCACTGTCCATTATAAATGGGACTGCTGAAGCCCCAGTTTTGTGGAAATCGCTTGAGCTACAGTTGTGAAAATTTATTCATGGCTTATGTTTGTGATGACCATCGTACATACAAATGTTGAAGAACTTAGATCCAGCCAGAAAATCAAAAGTTATAACTGTTTAAAAGTTAAATGGTTGTGGTTAAAATACACAGACACCCAGCTATTTTCAATCATTGATATCTCCTCCTCCCCCGCCCCCATGAGGTGAGCCCCCAGATTTCACAGCGTTGGAGTGTGAGATCTAGATGAAGTGCTGGTGTAGTGTGATAATGATTGGTGCATCCAAAAACAAGTTATTACACATTAAAAAATCAGTTCTGCTGGTTGGCGCATGCACAGTTGAGCAGCCACTGACTGCCATTTGTATTGTTAGAAAAAACAGCATAAGGAAAATTACATGACTCTGCTTTTTAAAATCAATTAACTTTATCAGGCGCCAGCTCTGTCACAAAGACTTTAAACTCTATCAGTTTCATGTCCATTACCCTCTTGCCTCAGAAGACACGGGCAAGAGAGTAAAAGATATCCAAAAAACTTGAGCTTCAGAACACCACACCACCCAAACAAAATGCAGTCATCTCTTTAAAACTTTGCTGTAAGAGGAATTGAAATGGGCCGGGGAGGGCCAGCAATGCCTCCTTCCCACCTTCCAAAAAAAAGTTGTGTGATTTGTATTCATTCATTCCATGGAGATAGAATCTGGTGCAGCAAAAATCAAGTTATTAAACATTAAAATCTCAGTTCTGTTGGCTGGTGCATGTGTAGTGGTATTGGAATAGGCATGACTTTTATTCATTTGCTCTGTATGGAAAGTTGTGTGACTTTATTCATTCACTCCATATGAACCAGCCAGCCTGGTCCCAACATGGCAGCTTGCCACTACCACTGGCTCCACCATGCTGCTGCCACCTCCTCAGTATCTCTGCTTCAGCCCCACCCACCTCCTGTGGCTCCACTACTGCTGCTGTTTCTGACCAGTAGACCCAGCTCCTCTGCCTCATGGAAGCCCAGGTGAAGACCAACAGCTGCACAATGTTCCCAGCCTGAAATTGCCCCCCTCAAGTCCCTCGTCTCCTCCCATCTTCCCCACACAACTTCCCAAGCCCCACTCCCACCTGTCACCTCCCACGCAGCTTTCCCAGCCTTAAAATGACACCTCACTCCACCCCCAGCCACCCCATTGGGACTTTCGGTGGCAGCAATCTTGGCTGCACCTGGGTACTGGAGTGGCTGCTTGGGGAAAAGCTAGTTGCTGTGGGGAGCCACCTGTCATGGAGGAGCTGGAGGAGATGCAGGGTGAGGAGGCGGTGGCAGCAGCAGCAGCTTCGTTGTGAAGGTGACTCCAGTGAGAGAAAGCTGACGGGGGCCCTGAAGCCTCATGAAGTTTCCTGTGCTTTGTGTTGTTATGACATAATTCATTCTGTACAAAAGGGTAACACAGATCTACTAAGAAAAGGGTGCGGACACTCCCTTTGAACTCTGTTTCCAGTAGGTTTTATTAACTGTAATGCTGAACAAAGCCAGGTGTGTATCCTTCCAAGGAGGAAAAGACTAAATGGAACTAAAGACAGCCGTGTTCATTGCAGCTCGTGATGGCAAGCTGTGGCTCCTCACCAAGTTGCTGGCAAGCAAAACTAAAGAAGAAATGGCTTTGCTAATATCAGAAGAAAAAAAACAAATGGTGCCACATGACTTCTCATGGCAGCCTGTTATGGGCATCGTGACATGGTGGAATATCTGCATGCTGGAACATTGCTGTGCTTCAATAGAAGTTGGTGGCTTGGTGAATTTTGATGGTGAGACCACTGAGGGAGCAACTCCATTATGGGGAGCTTCTACCACTGGTCATTTGAAGGTGGTTCAGTCTTTCTTAAATCACGGAGCATCTGTTAACAACACTACTTTGACACACTCAACCCCGCTTAGGTCTACCTGTTTTGATGGTCCCCTGGAAATAGTAAAGTACCTTGTGAACCTCTGCAAGCCCCGCTTCTTCTCCCATCCTCTCCCACAAAACGTTCCAAACCCTGCTCCCACCTGTCACCCCCCGCAGCTTCCCCAGCCTGAAACTTACTTCCCCAAACCCCACTTCTCCTCCCACCCCACCCCACCCCCCACAACTTCCCAAGCTCTTCTCCCACATGTCACTCAAAGTAAGCTTTTCAAATAACATCTGCAAACTTACCGCATAGTTTATGGCAGGAATGGGGAACCTTTGCCCTTCTGGGAGCCAGATCCATGACCCCAGAGGGCAAGGTCTTTCAGGTGACTGGTTTAAACATTCCTAAGTAGTAATTTTCAAAATCCCAGGGTATATAACAGTTGAATCCAGGGCCAAGATCGTGGAACAACCCCCCAAAAATGAAAACAAATTATCTAAAACAAAAAATCTAAAGGTTTCAAAAAACATTAAAGGCAGAACTGTTTCCCAAACAAAAAACATTCAAAACCATTTCACAAAATACATTTTCCCCTAACTTAAATTTCCCGAACCATGAAATTTAATTACAATTCCAATTTTTTTTTAAAAATTAACAACATACATGTGGTAGGCTCCCTAATCTTGTGCCCTACCGGCTTCCAGACCCTGAGCCGGTGGAGTAGGGAAGCCCCCTTGCTCTCTGGAGGGCCCCTTCAAGGGATAGGGACTGCACCCTGCCCTCCTGTAGGGATAACCCCCGCAGGCCATGGCCTGAGTCTACCCTCCCCCTCCCTGCCCCTGTCGTCCAGTTTCTAGACCGTCCGCGGGTGGAAGCCTCGTTCTTGCACGGGCATCCCCTTTACAGTTCTCACCCTCAGCCAGGAGAGAGTTGGTACTTCTCCTCTCTCAGTCCAGCCATCGTGAGCTCCGTCCTCCTCTTCTCCTCCACTTCTGGCTTTTCAGGGCTCTGCCTCCGGCCCCCGCTGCACCGTGCTCTTCCGCCAACGTGCGTGTCACCACTGTATGATGTCAGCGCGCTTGCCGTCAGCACTTCCACATCCCCTCGGCCCCAAACCATCGCCACGGCCGCCAGCGCCTCCTCTGGCTCTCGGGCCCCCCAGGTACCGTCCAAGGTTCAGGGGGGCCATCCCCCAGGCCCGTCACAATACATTGAATGCCAAAAGCATGGAAATTAATTCCAGATTTTCTTTCTATATTCCATAATTTACCATCAACGTTCATGGAAGATATGTATTTAATTTATTACCATACATACTTACTCTTGTTACTATTTACCACTAAATAAACCTATTTCTTTCTTTCTTTATTTTATTTTTAAAACTTTATACCCCGTCCCTCCAGCACAGCAACTCAGGATGGCTTACAATCTCAAAAAACAACACACACACCCAATACCCCCCCCCCCCCCCNCCATTAAAATACAAATATAAAAGACACTTACAGGGGAGAGGTCATAAAAACAAAACAGAAACAGAACAAAAACCCCTCCCTCCCTATCTCTCACCCTCCCACCCTTCCCATCTCCCTCACCAAAAGCCTGATGTAACAGCCAGTTCTTGCAAAGTCGTCTAAAAGAGGACTGTATTTCTTTACAGGGCATTTATTTATTATCATAAATCACCTTTAACTGTCTTTTACATGTATAGAAATTGTATACACTTTATACAATGAAATGTTGACAATGTCAGTGCAGACAACTTTATACAATCGACTAGGGACTAGTTATGCTTGCATGCAAATTAGAGCTGACTCTAGCCCCTTGCGTGCAAATTAATGGTTCAAATACATGCTGAGGAGAAAAGGGGACTATCTGTAAGCAATTTTCAGCTCCCTGGAAAATAGAGAATTTGCTTCCCTAGGAAAACAAGGGTTCCTGACAATAGAAAAACAAAACAGTAAACACTGGAGCTGAGTTATTGAATTTTTGAGTAACTCACCATGACCTGAGAAAATGTTGGGCATATTGCCATTCAGCCTGCTAATACTTTTTTTACAAACTAACCTTTTGTTATTTCCTTTTTTTTAGGGAAGGGGGGAAATTTAATTATTATACCAACAAACTCCCCATTGCATTTTTCCAAAATGTAAGTTTAATAAACCAAAGCTTGGTCCCTGACTATCATCTGATAAGCAGAAGGTGAAAACAATCTTCTGGATTACTCTGACCACGCATGCAATGGTGACTCCATTACTTTACTGTCATGACTGAGGTTTCTGACGTTTTCTATGTACTTGGAAATTTGGACATGGGGAAAGAAATCCCTGGTGAATTCCAAATAAAACTAGGGACTCTGTTTCATATCTAATTAGCATCTACCTACAATTGCTTGTCTAGTGTCTTGTTTCCTAGTTTCTTTATAGTCCCCTGTTCAGTATCTTTCTCTCTTTCTCGGTCTTATAGTTTTCTTACTTGTCTTGTTTGTGTTGTATTTCTGTACTGTATTTCCCAGTCCTTTTATAATTGTCTTAGCCCTTCCTCTCTTGTAGTCTTGACTGCTTGTTTGTGGGTTGTCCTCTCTTCTCACCTTGCTACTCCATAACTCCCAAACTGTCTGGCTCTCCAACTCTTCATTGGCCGCAATCCCAAGTGGGATCTGCATGGGATTAATGCAGAATCTCTGTGGGCCCCGCATAGATTGTGCTTGGCACAATGTGTTCTCTATGGATATGCGCGTGGTTTGCATGTACATGTCTTTGTGTGGTGTATGCGAGGCATGGGATTGACTCCATTGTGTAGTCCTCACTTCGTCCTAACTTCATTCCCTTGTTAACTTTTGCAACTTCTGGCTCTCAGCTCCATTTCCTGGTCTCCTTCCTGATCTTAGAGATGAGCTAAGCTATTTTGCTCTCTAAGGTCAGTGTACCTGGCTCTGTGCTGAGTATTAAGTCTCCTGGGCATTGGAGAATAGCTGAGAGGTTTCCCTTGCCTTCTGCTGCACTCCTCCACTGTTTCCTCAGCCTTTCCCCTTTACCTATCTGCCCTGCCCTTCACCCCTTCCTTGGCTCCTACCCTCGGAGTCTGACAGCCTCCCGGGTAACTGTGAAAGTGCCATTAGCCTTACAAAAGTGTAGTGCAACCAGCTGAATCTTTAACTCTGCCTTTAACTGTAACTTTTTGGTCCACTCTTACTTATGGACAGAATGCTAGACCATATGGAAGGAAAAGAAAGGTAGAGGAAGTGAAGTACCAAAAGACACATAGGGAATGGAATGGCATTGATGTAGCAACATAAACTTACACAAGTTAAGACTATGGCCCAGAATTCTTGCTGCACAAGAACAATGAACATTACAGCATTTATAGTATGATCCTCTGATGGGTCACCCTGTGTGCTAACAGTGGGTGTTTTTACACACACATTTCTCCTGGATGTTTGATGTTACATCCTGAACTTTCTGTGTGTCTAAATCACTCACCCAGATCTTAAACATCCGGATCTTTGAACTTCTGTGTAGAACTTCTCCCAGAACTTGTGTGTGTAAAAGGTACTCCTGGTAAACTGCTTTGCTCCAGTCAGCTATGGTCACTTGGTTTCCATGGCAGCCAGTCATGTCTACAGCTGCGGATACTTTAGGCTGCCTCAGGGCAGTGTGTGTGTGTGTGTGTGTGTGTGTGTGTGTGTGTGTGTGTGTGTGAAAAATTCATCCAGAACTTACGTGTGGACTTGTAAACCCAGAAGATTGAAAAATCCAGAACTTTAAGGTGTGTGCAAAAATACACAGTTAGTATGGGCACAAGACCCATTGGAATGAATGGAACCGCATGCACAACTGCTAGAGTTTGTGCAATCCCCCAGAGGATCATGCCAATGGTGGAAATGTATATTTTTGCCATGCTGTTAATGGAAATGTTAGAAAGGTTACAGGTACTCTTTCAGTGAAGAATCCTTGGGATCCATTTTGAATCTGGGTAAAAAAAAATAAACTGGACAAATGCCATTTTCAGACGAGTATGTTTTGCTGAAAACCAATAGGAGTTTAGGGGTCTATCATGCCTCTCACTTATTTGTAAACACCGCGATATAAACTATAGATACCCTAGAAAATAGCTTAAAAGAAAAAAAAATAAATCCTTGGCTTTACAACAAGATTTATAGTTTTTCAATCACTATAAAAATAAGGAATGTTTTTCTAAGAACACTCACCGGATTGAAAGCTTACTTTTCATATATACTTCTATGGGGAAAATATTGTCAAGTCTGTATAAAAACTGAAGGGACATATTCCACCTGCCAGATGCAGGGTACCTCAATAAATGGAGGGAGAACCTAGAATTAGAAATTTCAAAATAAGAAATGGATCAAATTTGGAATAAGATGTTCAAATGCACCAGTTCTTTGCTAGTCAAAGAAATACAGATTAAACTGACTACTAGAATCTATTTGACACCGGAATATATTCATCACCTGAATCCCAGCTACCCTCAGATTTTCTGGATGGTCTGTGGCCAGGTAGGGTCATACCTGCATTGCTGGTGGCATTGTCCAATTGTATGCAGACTTTTGGATTAAGATATGGCAATACATTCAGTTAAACTTTACTTTAGCACGGCAAATTGCATTATTGGGACTTTATGATGCACAAGTTATAAATTAAACACAAAAGGCAACTTGTCAAGCACTTTTCCTGGCTGTCATTCACTCTATAGCAAGAAAATGGAAATCTCCATCTGGCCTAATGGTGCATGACTGGATTCAGAGACTGGTTTGTAGCTCCAATGTAGAAAATTGCAGCTGACCTAAATGGCAAGATTTTTATTTATTTTGGATTTATTTATAAACATTTATTAGCTGCCCCCTCAGGCATCTTGGGGCAGTTTACAGCAACCAACACACAATAATAAAATTCTATAAAAACAAATTTAAAAATGCAGCCCCATCAATTAATTTAAAAATATCAAAATTCCATATCCCCTCTCCCCCCCAAACTCCCCCATCCTCCCCTCCAAAGGCCTGGGCGAACAGCCAGGTCTTGCAGGCTCGACGAAACACCAGCAGACCTGGGGCCAGACTGGCTTCCTCCAGGAGGGAGTTCCAGAGCCATGGACAATCCACCGAGAACGCCGTCTCCATTGTGGCCCCCCATCTCACACGGGGGACATCCAAAAAGGTGCCCCCAGTGGACTGAAAGGATCGCTCTGAGGCACAGAGGGCAAGGCAGTCCCTGAGTTATGAGGGACCCAGACCGTGCAGAGATTTATAGATCAACACTAACACCTTGAATCTGGCTCAGTATGCTATAGGCAGCCAGTGCAGAGCATGGAGAACAGGTGTTATGTGGTCCCGTCGACCAGTCCCTGTATGGAGAAAGACTACCCCATTCTGCACCAGCTGAAGCCTCTGAACGAGAAACAAGGGAAACCACATGTAAAGCGCATTGCAGTAGTCTAGCCTTGAGGTGATGAAGGCATGAATGAGAGTGGCCAGGTCGGGCCTGGAAATGTATGGACACAGCCTCCATACCAGATACAGCTGGTGGAAGGTGACCTTAGCCACCATCTCCACCTACCGATCCAGATGGAGACCTGAGTCCAACACCACCCCCAGACTCCAAACATGCTGGGCTACAGGAGGACGGACACCCCTACAAGGGGAGCCAGTACCTCCCCCGCCCTTCACACCACCATCTTATTGGGATTTAGCTTCAGTCTGCTCTTCCACATCCAATCCACCACGACTTCCAAACATTTGGAAAGTAATGAGACAGCAGGACCTGGGTCAGTTAAAAACAAGAGGTACAGCTGAGTATCATCAGCATATTGGTGACATCACACCCCGAACCCTCTCATGATCTCCCCCAGGGACTGCATATACACATTAAATAATAGCGGAGACAAGATCGAACCCTGCAGAGCACCACATCAAAAGGCCCGGGGGCTTGATGTTACAGCCCCCAGCACCACCCGCTGGCTTCTCCCTGAGAGGAATGAGTGGAACCACCTGAGGACCCGTCCAGACCCCTCAGGTCCCACAGTTGTCTCAGCAGCAGCCCATGGTCCATGGTGTCAAATGAAGCCAAGAGATCTAGCAGGATCAGAAATGCTGAACAGCCTGCATGCATCTCCCAGTGGAGATCGTCCACCAAGGCCACCAACGCCGTCTCAGTACCATAGCCGGGGCGGATCACAGATTGAAAAAGGTCAAGGAAACCGATGCTATCCAAATGCGCCTGGCACTGCAGTACCACAACCCGTTCAATAGCCTTCCCTAAAAAGGGAAGATTAGAGACAGGTCGGTAATTGGCGAGTGCATCCACATCCAAGGATGACTTCTTCAGCAGGGGGCGCACCACAGCCTCCTTGAGACTGGGTGACAATCTCCCCTGCCAATGGGACGCGTTCACTACCCTTGCCAGCACCATCCCCAGAGTCTCCCTGGAGGTTTCCACCAACCAGGACAGGCACGGATTTAATTCACAACTAGTGACTCTAACAGACCCCAGGATATTCACCGCATCGGCTGGCATAACTTCTGAAACTCATCCCAGAAAGATAGATCAGACGATGCCTCCATAAGCTCGTACCCCTCGCCTACTGCTTCCAATCTGGTGTCTCTGCAAAGTGGGTGGCAAACTCCTCACAGCAGGCCTGGGACAAGTTCCCATCCAGATGGAGGGAGTCTGGACTGACAACAGCTCCACTGGACGTGACTTTGCTGACGCTATGAGGGCAACAAAAAACTCCTTCTTTGATGTCCTCTCAGCCGCAACATAAGACCGGAAATGGGTCCTATGGAGAAGTCGATCAGAATCAGAGTCAGTCCAATGCCAGCATCGCTCTAGTCTCCTACATACCTGTTTCATACACCGCAGCCCTTCAGTAAACCAAGTGGCCCTGCAGTGACGAGACAGAGGGAGAAGACATCTCAGAGCCACTCTGTCAATTGCCTCCCCCAGTAAGGTATTCCAATGCTGGACAAGCTTATCGACAGAGTGGCTGTCCGGGTCTAAGGTTAACTCCCTCAGAGCCTCCTGGAGCTGCAGAGGTTCCATCAGCCACCGAGGGCGGACCAACCTAACTGGCCCATTCCCCTTCTGGAGGAGGTGCGCTGAGAGGCTGGCCTGTAGGAGATAATGATCCATCCATGACAAGGGCATGACCCTCACATCCCCCACTAATGGAATCACCCGCCTCAAGGCCAGAACAAAAGATTAGGTCGAGAGTATGCCCCCCCACATGAGTCGGGCAGTTGACAAAGCATTCATAGGGTGTTTTTACACACACATTTCTCCTGGATGTTTGATGTTACATCCTCAACTTTCTGTTTGTCTAAATCACTCACCCAGATCTTAAACATCCAGTGCCAGGCACACTGCTGGTGCTATATAAATGTTTGTTAATAATAATAATAATAATAATAATAATAATAATAATAATAATAATAATCCGGATCTTTGAACTTCTGTGTAGAACTTCTCCCAGAACTTTTGTGTGTAAAAACTTCTGGTAAACTGCTTTGCTCCAGGCAGCTGTGGTCACTTGGTTTCCATGGCAGGCTGTCACATCTACAGCTGAGACTACTTTAGACTGCCTCAGGGCAGTGTTTGTGTGAAGAATGCATCCAGGGACTGCCTCAGGGAAGTGTGTGTGTGAAACATGAATCTGGAACGTACTTGTGGACTTGTAAACCCAGGGTGATTTCAGATGAGATGGGGCAGCATTTGCCCTGTCCCGGAATCACCCAAATGATTCCCCGCCGGGATCACTCCGGCACGGCCAACAGATGTGCCGGGGGATCCCATTGGGGAATTGGGGAGGGGGAGGGGCCACGCAGCGCAACGTGCGGCCGCACACCCCACCCCCCCACACTCCCCCACCACCCGCCCTCTGGGGAGACGGGTAGGCACCACAGCCACTGTGGCTGCAGCGCCCACCCGAAATGACCACAGTCCAGAATCCCGGCAGGGATTCTGGGCTGTGATCGCCGTCCAGATGTGATGGGCCCCTTCATCCCCGATGGGAATCTCATTCATCACACGATCAGCGCCGGCCCCGCCGGTCCAGCTGATTACATGGTGAATGAGATTCCCAGAGGGGATTGAGCGTGGTTAACATCTGGGGGGTAACTTCCAGTTCCCCAACAGACGTTACGAGGGCATTCCCCACCACAGAGAATTGACTGTGGTTAAGCGTGATCTCGTAACGTCTGAAAATACCCCCAGAAGATTGAAAAATCTGGAAATTTAACCTATGTGTAAAAATGCCCATAGACACTTTTACGAGTCTAAGTGTAAAAATTTTAAGAGCCCTTAAGGGACAAACCCAATGAGCTATAAGCTTCTAAAATACTTTTGAATATTAAATCACTAAAAATGTTTACTGTTCACTTCAATTTTTTTATTTATTTATTTATTGAGAAAGTCAAAAAGACATTCATAGTGTGTCCTCACAACAGGTTGAGGCATATACATAGTGTGATAGAATACAATAGTAAAATAAAAAAAAACAACATTTGTTTATGAGTGGTAATAACTATGTTGAGGCGAAAACCTCGCTAATAAATAGTACCGTTACAATGTAACTTGGAAGTGTGTCCCTTATATTTCTTGTAGGTTGATGGTCTTCTCAAAGTCTTTGAACTGGATGCCATTGGTTATTATTGGCCAACACAGGGACCAAACTGCATAGAAGTCCTCCATCTCCAGGCTGCCATGGAAACCAAGTAACCACAGCTGCCTGGAGCAAAGCAGTTTACCAGGAGAACTTTTTACACACAAAAGTTCTGGGAGAAGTTCTAAACAGAAATTCAAAGAACAAGATGTTTAAGATCTGGGTGTGTCAGAGAGCGTCCGAGCCCCCCCCCCCAGGGCCACAAGCAGGTCGGCGCATAGGGCCCCGCAATAAGTGGGAGAGCGCGGGAGCCAGCATAAGGACGCTTAGGCCACATGGGGGGTGGAGCTAAGGCTCGTATGGAAGGTGGAGGAGAAGCCCCGCCCTCAGTGTAGGGAACAGGAGGCACGCATGGAGGATGGAGCCCAGCCCTGTGCGCAGTAGCGTGCCTCAGGGAGGGGGCCTATAAAAGAGGCCGGCGGGACCTGGAGCCCCCGCCGGTAATCGTATTCGAGAGACTGGCCCTGGTTGTTTGGTGATAGAGACTTGTTCCCTGGATCCTTAGCCCTTACCCTTGGAGTGATTGGAGCGAAAGTCTGTACCCATTGTATCTTCCCCTTGACCCTGAGTGACACTGCGATGAGTGTGTGTGGGACTGTGTCTGTCTTTGTTGTTTGTCCTGTCTTGTGGATTGTATCATACTGACCCTTTGGAAATCCTGAGCCTCTCTCCTGTACCTTCGTAGTTGGTCCCAAGGGCATTACTTCCCCGCACTTAGACTCCTTGACGTTTGCTAGTACCTGTCCCCCACTGTTCCTGGGCCCCATTTCCCTGTTCCCTGCTCCATTTCTCTTTGTGATCCCTGCCTTCCCCTCCCTGGGCTGTGTTCCCCCTCCCCTTTTTTCCCCACATCATTCCACCGTGCCTTGAGCCCTTCATATTTCCCTGAGTGAGGGGAGGTTGTGTTTTGTGTTACCCCTTCTCCCGTTGGGGTAATTGGCTTACTCTCGTAGTCCCTGTGATGAGTCGGGCTGCCCTCTGAATAAGGGGGAACGCCCATATAACACCCCGAGGGACCTCTTTCCACTGAAGAGAGATTCCTCTGTGCGAGAAAGCTGCCTCACTCCCGGAGTGGTTGAGTTCCCCTCGCCTGCTCCCCCTCCTTCGCACCCTACCCCTTTTTCCCCCTACATCCGTGACAGGGTGAGTGATTGAGACACACAGAAAGTTCAGGATGTAACAGCGAACATCCAGGAGAAATGTCTGTGTAAAAACACCCTATGACTGCTTTGAAAATCAGTCTTAGACTCCAAAGCCGTTTCAATGTTTTTGAAAATTTTACTGTCCTAGAATCTGATGTAAACACCATTAAAGTCAATTGAATACCTTCAACTGACCTCAATTATTTTTTAAAGGTACTACAACTTATCATTTCTACAACGTGTCTAGCCATACGCACCACTTGACAGTCAATGATTTTCAGAGACAGTAGGGATGGGCGAACACGATTTGGAAGTTCTGAGTTCGACCCAAACTCAGCCTGTTTGGATGACCGAACCCAAACCGACCGAACCAAACCTGATTTTGAACTCCTAAACGACCGAACAGTTTGATCAGTTCGGATCGCGTTTGGGTGGTTCGGGCGGGAGAAACGTGACCACAGCTAGTTGGTTACCCACTGCCTGACACAGGCAGGCATAGGGAGGGGGGAGGTCAACTAAGGAGCAGACTTCCAGGCACCAGGGGTGGAGAGGACTGGAGTAGCAGCCAGCCTGCCCAATCACCATCCCTTTTCTCTTCAGACCACTTGCTTCGCAGTCTGCGATTGGCCACAAGCTAGGCTGTATGGAGCCAATGGGGCTTGTGGTGAGGCGGACGCAGCAAGTAACAAAACTCATTGCCCTCCCCCCTGCCAACACCTACTGAGATAGTCACTGTTCCTGAACAGCAGGCATTTCAGAAGGCTCCCTCTCCCAGCAGTTTTGTTCTCCTCAATCTATTGAAATCCTCCTCTATTTCACCCGTCCAACCCAACTACCTCCATATTATCATTTATTTAGATTAGATTAGATAGATTTAGGTGTTATTTTTTGTTTTCACCCCTCCCTGTGTTCCCTGTGTTCAATCTTCCTTCCTCCCTACCCCCTCCATTAAATCCTTTCCCTCTCCCTCTATATATATTCCATCCCTGAGTCCCTTCCCCTGTTTTTTTTATTCATTTTGAGTAACATTAGATTGATTTAGGTTTAATTTCAGTTTTGTACCCCATAGTTATAGGAGTTAGCTGAGATAGAGATAGTGTAAGAGTAGGCCTTTCTACTTAATACATTTAGTTCATAGCATTTACAATAGTTAGAGCAGTTAGATTGAGTGTAGATAGATAGATATAATATTAGATAAAAAATTTAAATAAAAACAAATAAAAATAAAATAAAATATAAAAACATTATTTTGGAGGGAGAAATGGAGAAGGGAAGGAGAGGCTGGTCTGCTGCCCATAGGGGAGGTAATGGCACACGTGACAGAGGTGGAAGGGGCCTTGCCAGGGGAGTGGCAGCAGACAGCAACAGTAGCCCAAGCACATCTCCACGCCCCAAACTCAGCAGGCCTGCTTTACGGCAATAGGATTCAGCAGTTCAGCATTACCTCCTGGCAGTGCCCTCCTCCACTGCCATACAGGGCACTGGAAGACCTGCAGGACTTGAGGCTGCATCTGTCTCTGCTGCTGCTGGTGCTGGAGCAGGTGCTGCTGCTTCCGATGTTCCTACAGGTTCACCAATGTCCCCCACTGTCGAGGTGATCCCCAGCAGTCCAGAGCTGGTGGAACTCACCCTGGCTGCTAGAGGCAGGGCCCGATCTCCTGGGAATGGCAGTAGGGAAAGGAGTAGCAGCAACAGCAGCAGCACTAGCAGCTATAGAGGGGGACACAGGGAGAGTGCCAGCAGCATGGCAGGCACAGGCAGTCTAGCCTCAGGGTCCCAGTGCTCCCCTAACATGGGACATCACCATGATCACGGACAACAGTGAGTCAGAGGCAGACACTAGTTCTGCAGAGGAGATGTCTGCAGCTGAGGTGATGGCTGAGCCTCCTCCCAGAGCTGTGTCAGCAGTGCCAACAAGTTCTCCCCCTCCCAGCAGTGCATCACCCGGGGTGGGCCAGAAGGCAAGAGGGGGGAAAATCCTCTGTCTGGGAACATTTTAAGCTGTTGTGGCAGATGATTCCAGAGAGGTGCACTGCACTTTGTGCAATAAGCTGGTGAAGCATGGGCAGGTGCTCGCCAACCTTGGGACAAGTACAATGGTGAGGGACATGAAGTCATGACACAGTGCTCTGCTGCTAACTTGGAAGGCAGGGGAAGTGGATGCCAGTGTGTTCCCGACTGTAGCAGCCAGTCATCCAGCTCCTTCAGCGGGGAAGCATCCTGCACCAACTGCTGATGCCTCTAGAAGCAGGAGCACTATGGGGGTAGAACATCAGCAGGAGCCTCGCCAGCAGTGTCAGTCCACTACAGAAGAGGTGTGGTGGGGGCAGCTGCCAAGGCCATCGGGTGCTGGAGGGCGGTGTGTCTTCTTTCAAGAGAAAGCCAAGCACCTGTTGGTCGAGATGATTGCTCTGGAAGGGCAGCCCTTCTCAATTGTAGAGGACAAGGACTTCCAGTGGCTGATTGGATTCCTGCCCCCCCCCAGTTAAAACTGCCTTCCTGCTCCACCCTGAGTTGGACTGTAGTGCCACAGCTGTACAGGACTTTGAAGGAGTGGGTGAGGGAGCAGTTGGCAGGGACTGGGGGGCCCACTGTCCACTTTACAGCAGACCTTTGGTCAAGTAGGAATGCACAGCATGACTACCTGGCAGTGACTGTACACTGCCCAGAGACAGCACTTGACAGTGGCAGGAGGGGTCCTGAAGCAGGGTATAGGTGAGCCCAGCTTCAGGCACAAGTAATGGACAGCTCCCACACCTCAAGGAACGTAGAGGAAGTCCTGGCCACCATGGTGAGGGAGTGGGTCATGCCAGGCACGGCCTTCACCAAGGGATGTGTGGCCATGGGCGACGCGACCAATATACTGAAGGCAGTCCATGATGGGGGCTTCACAAGCATCCCTTGCGCTGCACACACCCTCCATCTTGTGGTCAGGGATGCTCTGGGCTTGGGGGATAAGGGGATTGGGGCAGGCACCCTTACCTCCCTCGTCAACTGGGGGAGGAAACTGGCAGAGTTCTTCAACAGAAGCATGAAGGGCAACTAGCTCCTCTGGGAGAAGCAGGCCGAGCAAGGGTCCCCGGTGCACCAGCTGATCCAAGATGTCTCCACCAGGTGGAATTCCACCTTCCTGATGTTCAAGCGGCGTCTTGAGCAGAAAGCCGCCCCGCATCAGGTGGAACTGGAGACATCCACATCCAGCAGCAAACCTACCAGAATGAGATGGAACATATCAATATAACACAACATATTATATGTGCCTGCCTGCCTGTGTATGTTCCTGTACCACCTATTGCTTGATTGAATGAAGTGTGCCCAAACCATGCACTAATTCTAGGGACATAATTATTATTAAACTCATATAGGCTGTCATTCCATTGTACCTGAATCAGTCATGCCCACCCATCCCAGGAACCATCAACGAGATTCTGGGACCATCATTCCAGTCACTGGGGGCTGCATTCCATTCCACTGCATCCAGAAGCTCGGTGCTCACACACCAGCCTGCCCCCCGCAACAGCCTACTCCTCCGCACCCACCTGCGGATGCCCGCTGAAGCTGCTGGAAATAACAGCCCTTCCAACCACCAGATACCGCTGCCTGCTGCCTGCTGTCAAGGAGCCTGTCTCTTGTTCTCTCTGGCACACCCACACAGACACAAGCCCTGACCCTCCTGGGGGGCTGTTTGCAAGTTGAGACCCTGCTGCTGCCTGGCACATCTTTGAGTTAATACCTTAACTACACTATATGTGGAGCCAGCCAGATGCTACTGGTAGGGATTGACAAGCTGTATGAGATTCTTCCACCTGCCAGCCAGAACTTCAGCACATAGGGATAAAAGATTGGACAGTAAATGAAGCTGGTAAAAGCAAATATAACAACTTTTATTAAAACTATTTCATCAACAACAAAACACCAACAACAACATTATAAAACCAAAACAAAACATTGAAAGGAAACTTAAGGGGTACTACTATTGGTCTTTGGTCCTGTCCCCCAGAACTTGGGGGAAAGGCAAAAGGCGGTGGGGTGCAGCACAGGCCTGAGGGGTGGTCAACCTGTGCTATTCCATTTCATAGCCATGGGCCAAGGCAAACTCCCTTCCACATCCTGATGCCACCTGAAGACTACCTGGTTGTAGAGTTCCAGCCTCTCCATATCAGCGGAGACATACTGGGAGTACGCCTCCACCTGCTTTTTCTCCACTTTGAGAGCCTGGAACCTTTCTACCAGGCAGTTCTCCATGGTGCATATGCCTATCATCATCTGGCAACCAGGCCTCTCCACTTCGGCCCAAAAGGCCTTTGCCGCTGCAGACTCCTGGGGCCCAGGGGACTCCACATCGTGACTGGAGGAGGGGGAAGGGCTTTGATGGTGTTGCTTGTGGGTTGCCTTCCCCCCTTCTTCTGGCGCTGATGTTCCAGCTCCACGGCCATGCCAGAGTCCTCCTGCCGCCTCACCTTCTGGCCATGGAGCCTTTCAATATGGGCAATTAGCTTTGATGTGGTCCCTTCTCTCTGCCTCTTGAATCTTTTGAAGGAGATTTAAAGAACATAAAAAGATAGGAACATAAGAAGTGCCATACTGCATCAGACCAATGGTCTGTGTCAAGCCCTGCCTGCATTCTGTCTCCACAAGTGGATGGGTGGTCAATCTCTCTCTGCAGGGGACTTTCATTCCTAACAGGTCATAGGGCAATCCATTCCCTGTTGTTCCAGTCCCCGTGCCTTACCATGCAGATGGTGTATTTTTTGTGCTTCTCAAACCACCTCCAGACATTGGACCTTGTCCGCTCACTGTCTGGGGGTGGCACTGGTGGCCTCTGCCTCGCTGTCCTGGATGGCATGGCACCAGCTCCAGCATCCGATTCCTCTCTGAAACAGGAAAACATAAACAGCACCTAAGTAATATCATGCATTTATTATGATGCCTCTAGTCTTCCCTCCTTGGGGTGCTAGTAGGGCTGATGCAGCAGCAGCTGTTACCATGCTGCAATTCCATTCTGCCACTTCGGAATTGTCCGTGCCACACCGCGGCTTCTCTGTGGACATTCCGCTAATTCCGTCAGCATTCTGCAAATTGCGGAATTGTGGAAAACTTGCAGAAACTATCAGAAAACCGCTGTTCTGCTATTTTGTGGTGCTGGTGGAATGGCGGAAGTAGCAAAAATGTCATCTTTCTGCTATTTTGCGAAGCCTGTGGAAGTAGCAGAATGAAATTAGCGGAATTGCGGAAGTAGCGGAATAAAAGCGTCTGCCATGCCGCACCACTAATTGTGGAAATGCTGTTTCCGGCGGAAATAGCTACCGCTGCGACATTCCGCTACAGCCCTAGCTAGTGATGGCAATGGGAGATGGTGACCCTGGCTGGCATGTGCAAATCATGCCCTCCTTGGGGCACTAGGGATGGCAACTAGACTGACCCTTTCTGGCACGTGCAAATCCTGTCCTCCTTGGGGTGCTAGGCGATGCTAGGGATGGCAAATGGAGATACTATGGCTGGCACATGCAAATTCTGCCCTTCTTTGGGTGCTAGGGATGGCAATGGAAAGACCTTGGCTGGGACGTGCAAATCTTGCCCTCTTTAGGGCACTGGGGATGGCAACTAGAAAGACCCTGGCTAGGACATGCAAATCCTTCCCACCTTGGGGTGCTAGGGATGGCAACTAGAAAGACCCTTGCTGGCACGTGCAAATCCTGCCCTCCTTGTGGAGCTAGGGGATGTTAGGGATGGCAAATTGAGAGACCCTGAATGGCCCATGCAAATCCTGCCCTTCTTTGGGTGCTAGGGATGGCAATGGAGAGACCCTGGCTGGCACGTGAAAATCCTGCCCTCTTTGGAGCACTAGGGATGGCAACTAGAAAGACCCTGGCTGGGTCGTGCAAATTCTGACCTCCATGGGGCACTAAGTATGGCATCTATAAAGACCCGGGCTGGGACATGCCAATCCTGCCTTCCTTGGGGTGCTAGGGATGGCAACTAGAAAGGTCCTTGCTGGCCCTTGCAAATCCTGTCCTCCTTGGGGAGCTAGGGGATGCTAGGGATGGCAAATGGAGAGACCCTGACTGGCACATACAAAACCTGCCCTTTTTGGGGTGCTAAGGATGGCAATGGAGAGACCCTGACTGGCACATGCAAATCCTGCTGTTCTTTAGGTACTAGGGATGGTAATGGAAAGACCATGGTTGACACGTGCAAATCCTGCCCTCTTTGGGGTGCTGCTAGGGAGGGATAGCAATGAAGAGACCCTGGCTGGCACGTGCAAATCCTGCCCTTATTTGGGAGTGCTAGGTAGGGATGGGAACTAGGGATGGACGTACAGATCGCGATTTGGGTTCGGCCGTTTGGTTCGGCTGCGTTAGTATCGTCCATTTGTTCGGCCATTCGTTTCAGCTGTGTTTGGTTTGTCTGGTTTGGATGTTTGGTCATTCAGTGGTTTGGGTGGAAAGTTGAGTTTGGATTCTATTGGCTTCAGTCGGGCTCGATTCAGTCTTTAGTTTGGTACAATCAGGAACTGAAAATGACATTTGGTTTTTGAAATAAAAGGAAAAAACTAAAAACATATTTCTGGCTATAACATTTTTATTTCTTATTATGTTTTGATGAAAATTAGGGAGATTGTACTCCGAATGGAGGGCACTAGGTGTACCAAAATTTGGAACGATTAGATAAAGGAAACCAATTTCAGAAGCAATTGAATGTTGTGATTTTAAGAAAAGCTCCAAACACATTCATGACTACAACTTCTTTATCTTGCATCCAATGTTTATGAAACTTGTGCATATTAAATCACTCCATATGCTAAATATTTCTGTCAATTTTAGGAAAGAGTGGATAAAGGGTCCCAAGGGTATAAGACATTAACCTGAAAATACATTTCCAGCTGTAACATTTTGATATTCCATTCTGTTTCCAGGATATTTGACAAGAATGTATCAAATCCTTTCCTTCCATTTCAGAAAATGTACAGGAGATTTTGATAAAGGGACCCAATTATATAAGCAATTGATGTTGTCCCTGTGAAGATCATTATTCAGATGAATATCAGCATATTCAGTGCCAGTCAGAGGCAGGCACCCTGCATGGCAGGGGGAGAGAGACTGTAGGAGGAAGGATGTGGAGCAACCCCAAAGACTGACAGACACATTCAATGGCCAAACACATTACTGCAAGCTTCTAGCTTTACAGGACCAATTGGTAGTGGCTTCGAGGTGGGCATAGGGGGCGACCCTATGGTGGGCATAAGCAACATAACTGGGACTTCTGAGATAGCATCCCAGCAGTCAGGAGACATAGTTTAAACACATCCAGGCTGGCCAATTATCATCACAATCACATCCTGCAGCACTGAGACAGAGGACATAAGAGAATTTCTATTGACTCTTTCCTAAATAGATGCTTCTGACTTCAAAAAACAAGTGGTGGAGATATGTTGGGATGGTCCCAGAACAGAATGAGGATATTTGGTTGACATTTCTGTTGGCCAATTTGCATCACAAACCAATCTTATACCACAGTGACATAAGAGAATACCAGGCATAGGCCCCTTGTTTATACCACCAAGACCTTTTTTTCAATCCTTCTTAAATTTGGCAAGATAGTTAATATGAGAAGGGGTATAAACTGAAATAGTTTCACCTACATTAGATGTGAGGCAAAGAAGTTACCGCTAAAAATGTATATGTAGAATATTGCAAAATACAATAATTCAACTGCTTCTAAAATCGGATTCCTTTATCCAATTGTTTTGAAATTTGGTGCACATAATGCATTTTATTGGAGGTATAGTCAACCCAATTTTCAGCCACATAGCTTAAAATATAAAAATGTTACAGCCAATAATGTGTTTTCCATTGAAACCAATGGAAATTCAATTCCGAACTCACCGAACCGAACGTTCGAATTCGAGTTCTGTTCGAATGTTCAGTTCAGTTGACCAAACTGTTCAAGTTCAGTCCAAACTCTGAACTTCTGAATTCGAGTTCGGTTCGACCGTTGGGTTCGGTCAACCGAACTATTCGAGTTCAGTCCAAACTCCGAACTTCCGAACCGCGTTTTCCCATCCCTAATGGGAACTAGAGAGTGGAGACCCTTGCTAGGGATGGCTGGCAGGCACATATTTGGGTGGGGATGCTTCTCGTACTTGTGCCTAACTTCTGGAAGAGCTCCCCCACACTATAGTATCCTCTCTCTCTGCAGCAGGCATCCACTGCTACCCGCTGGTGTCCAGCATCTTATCCACTATAACCACACTGGTACTCAAGAAATCTGTCTGTTTCAGTTCTACTCCCAGGGACTCAAGACAGAGTCTTCTCTATATATGACCTATTAGTAGTATAGGTTAGGTACCTTATGTCAGATTTTAATTGAGAATGATTGATGACCCTTATCAAATGATAGCATCATGATTAATGACTCTTATTAAATGATATGACAAATTTTAATTGAGAATTATTGATGACCCTTATCAAATAATATGTCAAATTTTAACTGAGAATGATTGATGACCTTTATCAAATGATATGTCAAATTTAATTGAGGGCGCGCCCGTGTGGGGGCTTGGGCTGCTTTGTATCCCTTAAGACTAACTTTAAGATACTAGAGAATTTATCGCTGCCCCAGCTGTTGTTGGGTTTTGTTACCAGATTTGGGTCACAAACCCTAATAATTTTGACAGTATACATACCCTCATGTAATTCTGGCTCCTTCCATGTTTCTATGTGGGGCAGGCTTGAGCAATTACTGCAGGAAATGTCTTCCAAATACCCTGAGGGCTTAATAATCCTTATGCGTGATTTCAACGCCAGAATGGGTGCTGACGATCAGGCTATGGACCAAACTCAACAGCAGTCTGCGTAAAAAATATGTATAATGTTCTTATACAGATTCAAGAATGTATTCAGAGAATGAGACAATATGCAGTCAAATAGTAAAAGATATAATGCTGCAAAAATATATGAGTCCAACGTTTTGCCAATACAATTGGCTTC
>QEPC01005589.1:2762754-2782352 GCA_003113815.1 Sphenodon punctatus | reverse complement strand
CAAGTTATCGATCTAGTCTCTAGCTGTACTCAAGAGGGTAACTGGGAGCTGGGAATGGATCATCTTGAGGTTTTTCGGGCCCCAAGATGGGAAGAGACTTTGTCCGCATCCCTTCAAGGGTATAATTTGCACCCACAGGTAATTTCCCTTCACAACAGACGTCTCTCTTCAGCCGGTAATTTAGAGATCTTGAATAACTACGCCCAGCTTACAGTGGGATTGTGTACACACTTACAGGCTCAGGGCCGGGGGTCGGCCCTTTTAAAGACTACCCGACCAAACCAGCCTTGGTTTGATAAGGAATCCCGGGAGACCTGATGCGCCTTGAAGGAGATGAATTACAGCTATAGGTCCAGTGGGGCAGTTACTCTGCCCCCTGAGTATGTTGCCCTTAGGACTAGATATAGAAATTTAATTAATAGAAAGAAAAGAGAATATGGGGATACCCTCTGGAGGACCTTGCTCCAGGTGGTGGAAGCAAAGGACATTAGAAGATTCTGGCAGTTGGTGAATGGCTCTTTAGTTGGGCCTTGGAAATCTACCTTTACAGTAGTTATCCCGCCATCAGCCTGGATAACCGACTATCAGGAACTATATAATGTCACCAGTGTGGGTGTTATTAGAGCCATGATTCAGGTTCCCTCTATCCAGAGCCTGGAGGAGACCCTGTTGTGGCCTCCAGTTCAGGAGGAAGAGGTGAAGGGAGTAACTGATTATTTCTGTAACAATCGTGTCCCAAGTTTGGATTTAATACGTGTGGAGTTTTTGAAGACTTATAAGGCCTGGTGGATTCCCATCTTGTCAACTGTATTCACCGCTATTAACAACAGCGGGGCAGTCCCTGAGGATTGGGACAGGTCCGTTATCATTCCGATATATAAGAAGGTTATTAAAACAGACTACAGACCTATTAGCCTTTTGTTGGTTATCTCCAAGGTTTATGCAAAGTACCTCTTGGGGAAACTGACCGAATGGATGGCAATATCAAGGCAATTGTTCAAGGCAATATCGCCAGAGCAGGCAGGGTTCCAGCAGAGTCGTTCAACAATAGAGCAATGCTATGTTCTTTATTTCTTGGGTGACAAATATAGGGCCTGTGGTGGAGCCTTGTACGTGGCTTTTTTGGACCTCAGGGTGGCATTTGATTCAGTGGATCGAGCCACCTTGTGGGGTAAGTTACAGGCCTCGTCTATAGATAAGCGCCTGTTGGCTTTAATATATTCTCTCTATGAGCACTCTTCCCTAGTGGTCAAAATTGACCAGCAAGGCCATCTTACTCCCCCAGTTTTCACCACAGTAGGGGTGAGGCAGGGGTGTGTACTGGTGCCAGCCCTCTTTAACTATTTTGTAAATGATGTTATAGATATCATGGCTGAACCGCATTTTTTTTCCACCAAAGCTAGCTAGCCGGCCATTAGGCTGTCTTTGCTATGCCGATGACATAGCTTTGCTTTCCCAAACAAGAATCGGATTGTCATGACAGTTTCAGACTTTTGCGACCTTTTGCCACGAGAATTCACTTACCATTAACTATGATAAATCCAAGATACTGGTATTTTCATCTAAATCTAAAACTCAATTGTGGTTTATTGAGGGTTCCCCAATTCAACAGGTTCCTTCTTTTCATTATCTGGGTGTTCTGTTTCATAGATCGGGTAACTGGTGCAAGCATATAACCAGGGCATTGAGAGTCGTGCAGGGCCCAGCTCAATCTATTAGTGGTCTCTTTCACAGACAAGGGAGATCGACAGTTTTGCCAGCCTTACAAGTTCATGTTAGCAAAATTCGGTCCCAACTTCTGTATGGAGCCAAATTGTGGGCCCCTTTTACTCCACTTTGGTGGATGGGACTCAATTAAAGTTTCTTCGGAAGCTTATTAATGTGCCTCCGGGCACTCTAGCAGCAGCAATTCGCTTGGTGCTGGGCCAGAAGCCCTGGTCACAGGTTGCCAATGTAATAGCGCTAAAATTTTGGCTTAAAGTTCGTTCCTGTCAGGGATCCCAACTTTTGAAAGAGCTGGGGGAGGACCCCTTTACCACTCAATGGGCTACGAAAATTGAGCTGCAGCTCAGGCAAATGGGGTTTTCTCCAGAGTATCTACAACACAAGCACCCGGCATCACTTAAGGGGGAGATTTTGTCTCGCGTGAAGGCAGAGTCAATAGGTCATGTCCTTCTCTGATGTCATTTGTATGATAAACTATGATCGGCTCTTTTGGGGCCCACTTAGAGGCCTACCCAGGTAGATCTGAACATACGCTGTCAGCCTTGTTACTCAATAGTTCAGATCCTGAGGTGATCAAAAGTACTGCTCTTTTTTAAATGCAAGCATTCCATTATAGGAAATTATTCTTGCATTTTCTTGTGCCTTCATAGATCAATTTGGTGGTTTAATCCAGGGTAATTTTCAGACTACAAAGAATAATTGACAGTGTGAGACAGATGTTAGGCCAAGTGGGTGCATCCCACTTGACTAAGTTTTGACTTGGAGGTCGATTTTATTTATTTTATTTTATTTATTGTATTTTATTTTATGTGTGATTAGTCTGAGTTGTGAGATTTGTGATGTATTGAATTTGTTTATTTGCGGTTTATTTGTATGGCGCTTTTGTTATGTATGCTACAATGGTCTATGACCACATAATAAAGTCAATCAATTTAATTAAGAGTGATTGATGACACCAGAAATCAAAAGGCAAATCAAACCAGTTTTAAAGAGGCTACGCCATGTCCTAGGAATGCTGAAATTTAGCTGAACTTTATTATTCTTATGAAGGAATGGCATGTTGCAGAGGTAAACACTTTAATCAAGAAAGGATCATTAACCTTGTTTTATGAAGGAATGGTATGTTGCAGAGGTAAACGTTAATCATGAAAGGTGCATTCACTAGTGGTAAACATTGGCAATCAGTAAAGGTTTGCTTTTAAAATTGAATGAAGTGTAAAACACAGAGATGATAAGTTTTAAAAGAATCGCCACGTACCTCGCTTTCTTCAGGCAGTGTGTTTTAAAAATACAGGGTTCCTAGAAATGTTGCTCCTTCGAAGGCTGCCGGTGGAATGTCTCCTTTCCCCCTGGCTTTGGGAGTGGTTTAACAATGGGCCAATCAGAAGCAGTTATGTCACATCCCCTCGTGGGGTGTCAGCCAAGCAGAGGCAAGTGACGTCTCATCATATGATAGGATGGGGGGCCAATCAGAAAAGAGTGCTTTGTTTGAATTTTTGGGCAGAAACCAATCAGAAAAGCCTCTTTTCTTTTGGGCAGGGGGGATTTAAATATCTAAAAAGAGCTCCTTTGTCAGAGGTTTTTAGCCAGCAACCATGAAAGCTCCCAAGACCCAGAATGATGCTAAGATTCCTGAATTTCCACCCTTGGCACCAACCGTTTATTGTATCGAAGCCTGCACAGGCGTAGTAACGTTGGATCGATGCCCCAGATTTCATTTGATTCGGCTGAGGAGGATAAGGAAAACAGAATGAACAGGGTATGTCTTGTTCTGCTGGAGAAAAGGGTAGAGAATCCGAGCGAGCTGGTAAGTTGACATCGCAAGAGATAGCAGCATGTGTTATGTGCCATTGTATTAATAAGTTAAAAGAGGTGCCTAACTGTTTTGTACTAACAGGAACCTGTGTACGTGCCGATGGCTGCGAGGATGGAGGAGCAGGAGGAGGAGCAGGAGGAGGAGCAGGAGGAGGAGGAGGATGTCTATATGGAGATGGACACCATCAAAGAGGGGAGATGATTGGTTGTGTCAGACAATGAAGATTATGTGGAAATAGATAGGCCAGGATCATTGGGGGCTGCAAAGAATGACATAATCATCATAGAGGATTCAGAGGATGAGAAAGTACAGTCAGGACCTGAAAATAAGGTACGTCAATGGGGCTGTAAGAGGGGGTTGTGGTATAGGGCCACTTTAAGGGGTTTTGTTTTAAAGCCCCTGTTTGTATTTAGGAAAAAGAGGACGCGCACGAGGGGGCACCACCAAGCAAGAAGACCAGGGATTCTGATGAGGAGGTTGGTAAACATTTGAGAAGAATGGGATGTGTGCACAGGGGCGTGGGGTGGGGCACGTTGAAAAATGTTTTTCCTCTTTTATCAGTCTTTGAAGAGGATTCATCGGACGATGATGATGATGAAGATGACCACACCTGTTTTTATCCAATCCTACTGTGCAGCTGCAGTTTCTGCAGCAATAGGAAGACGGTTCAACAGAGAGACAAAAGTACAGGTGATATTCGGGAGGACGCCAATGTAATTAAGGCTGCGATTACATGTTTGGCTAGTGGTAGTGCAAGAGGGAAATTGAAGGACCTTTTCAAATATGACTGTATAGTTTATAAACATGGTGCACATGGCCAGGGGGCCTGCTACTTGTACAAGGGACCCCCGGATCAAACAGAGCCATGACGATATACGTGAGGCGGCTAAGAATGTGTTCTTTTTCTACAGGTCTAGTCACAGAGGAGAGCGGTGATGCTATGTCCCCCATTATTAAAACTGCTATTGTATATTCCCTTTGTAAATGTGTGCACAATTAGTTGTCAGAAAAATATAAGGAACACGACCGATTCCGGTGGTATAGGATGGTTCACGGCTGCTTGTATTATGATGATTTTGAAACAAATGAACACCTTCATTATGCCTTCATTCATTTGGGCCTTGACAGAATTCTATGTGTAATTATGGCGGTAGCTTATAAACTAAATGTGCTTAGGATGGACAACGAGACCGTACTTGAGACGGCCTGGATAGAAAAATGTGAAAACCCCTGGACTTTGATGCACACAATAATGCAATTGGTGCCAGTACAGGTGGCTTAGGAAGCTTATAGATGGATCTGGACATTTGTTTACAATCGTTTAAGCCACGATGACATGCATTTTATCAAACGTAGTGAGAGGCCAAAAATAATAAATCTGGCTTTTGATTAGACTTATACGTTCTTTTTCCAGAAGTGCCGCCATCAGGGGACTACGAAAGCTACATCACGATGACGGATCAGATTCTTCATGCAGTGACAATAAAAATTATTCAGCACTGCTATGAAGAGCAGTTTCATGATAATTGTCCTGGATGTGTTGTACATCACCCCCGTCAGGGCTGTCATGAATGCTTGTTTGGGGACGAGGAGGAGCCTGTGTGGCAGTTTAAATTGATCTGTTCTAAACTAAATATGCTGATGATTGTCAATATCATAGTGTATGTGGGGTACAAGTTGAGGAGATTGTATTTGGGCAGAGATACCCTACACGCTATAAATGGTTTGTTAGAGGCTTTCAAAAAGAGCAAGACCAAGAGCCCCAGTGTTTTGCTGGCAGGTCTATGTGGGAGGGTTTCAGAGAAACTCGGGCGGGTAGTGTGTAAGACAATTTGACTTATAGTTTATAAATCTTTTTACCAAAGTGAGGATGACCCATTAATATTAACAATAAAACTGTAAAATGTATGCTCTGCCCTATGATGAGCCAGCCAGTATGTATGAATAAAAATAAAATGTATGCGCTGCATTATATTTAACTACTCACATATGTATGTATAAAAAATAAAATGATGTAATATACTTAACCACCCATGTATGAATAAAAAATAAAATGTCTGCATTATATTTAACCACACATGTATGTATAAAAAATAAAATGATGTAATATACTTAACCACCCATGTATGAATAAAAAATAAAATGTAGTATGGACTGAGCATGTGCGAGTGAGAGCAGCAGGGCAAAGCGAGTGCTCTCCAAACTGTGATTGAAAGAGGCCTCAAAAGAACTGTTAAAGAAAACAAACCTCCAGAAAAGTAAGAGAAATGGCAGGTGGAAGCAAGGGGGAGAAAAAAAAGACAGTAAAAGAAACCCCGCTGGAGCGATACTGCAGACAGAGGCCTGGTGAAAGGGATAGAGGGGAGGCCTCATCAAAAGAGAGGGAAAAGATGGCGGCAGGTGCTGTAACAGAGGGGGAGGAAACCCCAGATGAGACTGAGTCTGAGGAGGAAGCAGAGGGGAAAACAATAAAGGCGCTCCTCCTTGAAATGAAAAGGGATTTCAAAAGGGATATGAACAAATTGAGAGACTCAGTGGAAGCTGGAAATAAAAAGCTGGAAAGGCTGGGGCATAGAATTGACACAGTAGAGGAGAGAGTCTCCTCCTTGGAAGACCAGGCAGTGAATACTGTGGAGCAGGCCACAAACCTCCAGGAGAAGGTGCAGATCTTGATGCTAAAAACTGAGGACCTAGAGAATAGGTCACGAAGGGACAACTTAAGATTTGTGGGCTTCCCTGAAGGGGCTGAAACTCAGGATGTAAAAAAGCTGCTGTGGGACTTCCTAAAGGAACAATTCCCAGACAATCAGCAACTGCAAAATCCAGAAATCATCAGGGCCCATAGAACAGGGAGACAGCCCAATAAAAACTTTCCAAGACCCAGAACCATCATAGCCAAGTTCATGAGTTATAGTGTGAAGGAGGAGCTACTGAAAAAAGCCAGGATGAAAAAGGAAATGAAATTCAGGGAGGAGACCATAAAGATCTTCCCTGATTATGCTATGGAAACTATGGCTAAAAGAAGAAAGTGGGGAAAATACTTTCCTGAACTAAATGAAAGAGGATGGAAGCCGGTTTTGAAGTTCCCAGCAAGAATGGTCTTGAACGTGAACGGGAAACATAAATCATTTATGGATACAGAAGATCTAGAGGCCTTTCTACACTTACCTCCTACTGGACATGACTGACTTGTCTATAAGAAGGGGAGGAAAGATGAAAGACTATGAAACCGAAAAACTGGGGTCAAAAATGTAAAATGAGTCTCAATTGAGACTCTAACTGTGAAAGGTTTGGAGGGGGTAAAGTTCTCGCGTTAAAGTTGTAAGTTCTTTTTGTTCTCTCTTGGGAGAAGAAGAAGCACAATGCTCTGTGGATGTGCAAGGGGGGGGAGGGGGGGGAGAGGGGAGAGTAAGGGGAACAGATTAGGAGGGGGGAGGGAGATGGGGAGTAGGTGGGGGAGGGAGGGGCGTAAGGGCCTTTATGTTGGGATGAGGAAGGTTAGTAGGGGGATTATAAGTAAGGCATGTGTACCAAAGTTCACTAGAGTTTGTGGTGATCAAGCAGCAGTAAAGAGTAAATGGAGACAAAAGCATAAAGAGGGAGTCAAAGATTATGGCTAGCCTAAACATGTTATCCCTCAATGTGAGGGGCCTTAACTCACCAGTCAAAAGGAAAAGAGTGAGGGAACTGCTAAAGGAGAATAAGATAGATGTATTCTGTCTGCAGGAAACTCATTTACTAGAAAAAGAGGTGCACAGATTTGCGAACAAAAGCATGGGACTATTGGAAGCCTCCTGTGCCAACAAGAAAAAAGCTGGTGTTATAATAGGCATGAATAAAAGATGTGAATTCAAACTGGAGAACAGTATAAAAGACACAGAGGGTAGATTTTTGCTAATAACAGGACAAATACAAAGCATATGGCTCACTATTGTAAATATGTATGGTCCCAACAAAGACCAATTAAGCTACTACAAGAAATATATACCACTTATAATTCAGAACACCAAGGGGACACTAATCATCATGGGAGACCTGAATACTCCCCTAACAAGCCTAGATCTTTCAAAGACCATTCCTATGAATAATAAGCAAAGGTATATAAGAGAGATATTGGATTCACAAGGCATATTAGACATATGGAGGCATAAAAATAAAAAAAGTAGAGAGTACACCTATTATTCTCAAGTACATAACTCATACTCCAAAATTGACCATGTACTCATGTATAAAAATGACGTAGGGAAGTGTCTGGCAGCATATATAATACCCTTAGTATTTACTGATCATAACGCAATAGGGATCAAAGTGAGGTTGAATAGCAAGGCTCAGTGGGATAAACCGCAGTGGGGTTTTGATAGGTCTCTGCTTAAGAATCCTGAAGCCAGAATAAAAATTGGGGAAGAAATTAAAGAATACATAGACCTAAATAAGGGATCAGTACCACAAGACTCCATGTTCTGGGAGGCAGCTAAAGCCACTCTGAGAGGCAAAGTAATAGCTCTGAGAGCGCACATACAAAGGAAAAAAAGAGAAGCAAGGGCAGAGATATATGCAGAACTTAAAAGATGGGAAGCTATAAATAAACATACCCCCTCAAAAGTAGTAGCAGGGAAACTGCAGAAAATAAAGGAAAGAATAAACACGCTAGAACTAGAAAAAACCACAAAACAATTGAAATGGGTGAAATTTTATTATTTTAATAATAGCAACAAAGCAGGGAAAGCGCTGGCACAATTGGTAAAAGCACAGCAACAGAAAAACATCATTACTAGTATTATGACAAAGGATGGCTCGGAAGTACACAGTCAAGAAGCAATACAGGAGACCTTCTTGGAGTTCTATAGGAACCTATATAAGTCGGTTGAGCCGGACCCTGAGGAAATAAAACAATTTATTAGTGAATTAGAAATGCCCAGGTTAAATAGAGCGCAGCTTAGCTTCCTTAATTCCTTAATCTCAATAGAAGAGGTTTCAGATGCAATTAAAAGTATGAAAGCCAATAAAGCCTGTGGGCCAGATGGGTTCCCAGCAGAATTTTACAAAACTTTTTGCAAGGAGGTAGCCCCACACCTGGCGGCAGTATACAATGAAATTTTACAGACAGGGAAAATGCCACCTACTTTTTATGATGCACAGATTACACTAGTGCTCAAACCAGGAAGGCCAGCGAATGAATGCGGTAGCTATAGGCCAATTTCCCTCCTGAATAATGACTTTAAAATATTTGCAAAAATTCTGGCCATTAGATTGGCAGCCATAGCAGGGGAGTTCATACATTCTGATCAAGCTGGATTTATTCCCCGCAGACAGGGATCTGACAATATTAGAAAAGTAATAAATTTGGTTCACTCCCAGGAAATAAGGAATACTACCTCAAGCTCCATGATTATCTCCGCTGATGCAGAAAAAGCGTTTGATTATGTACAACATAAATTTCTCTTTGAAATGCTAAAAAAGGTGGGAATAGGGGGCAACTTTTTAAAATGGGTAATAGCAATCTACGCCCATCCCAGATCTCAGCTTAAAATCAATGGGAAAATAACAAAAACCTTTGAGATTCAGAGGGGCACAAGACAAGGGTGCCCACTGTCGCCCCTACTATTTGATATGGCTATTGAAGGGTTGGCGGTGGCAATTCGTCAAAATAAAAATATTAAGGGAATGGTGGTAGGCCAGAAAGAGTATAAGCTATCCCTATTTGCAGATGATTTAATTTTGTACATTAGTGAACCCGTGGAAACGTTGCCACATCTTATGCAAACTATTGATAGTTTTGGAAGGGTGTCGGGGTATAAAATTAATAATGAAAAGTCACAAGCACTTATATTTGCTCAATCAGAGGAAGGACTGAAGGAAATTAAGGAAGTCAGTCCATTCCCGGAAAAGCCTAATGGGATTAAATACCTGGGGGTAACAATAACACAAAAGTGCAAGGACCTCTATAAGGCCAACTTCCCTGTAATACTGGAACAGGTTAAAAGGGAATTTGAAAATTGGAAAAAGGTGGAGTGTTCCTGGCTTGGGAGAATAAACTTATTTAAGATGATTGGACTGCCCAAGTTCTTATACAAATTCCTGGCCCTCCCCATAAAATTACCCAAATCTTTTTTTAAGCAAGTAGATGAAATGGTTAAGGAACTAATCTGGAGGGGAAAGAAACCAAGAATCAAAAAAGACACAATGTTCACTGCTAAGGAGAAAGGAGGATTAGACACACCAGATATAAAACTTTATTATAAGGCTGCAATCCTGAGAGCGATACAGTATTGGTACCATTGCCCACAACAACCGGAATGGTGTGAGATAGAAAGGGAAATAATTCAACCAACTTCCCTGGCAGAATTGTTGGTAGATGAGGGCAAATTGACTGGAGAGGGAGTCAGAGAGCACCCATTTGCGAAGCCACTACTCATAACATGGAAAGGAGTGATGAGGAAATTAGGTATAAAGGGTACAGCAACACCATACTCACCAATAAGACGAGTAGCGATGAGGGAATCACAGATAGCCCATGACCTACTTAAACAGTTAGAAAAGAAGGAAGTTAAAAGGGCAACACAATTATTCAACAAAGGTAAATTTAAAACATTAGAAGAAATAGAGAAAATAACGCAGACAAAAGTGAACACATTTCAATACCTGCAGCTGAGAAGTGTATTCAGGCAACCATGTTTAAAAGAAGCCTTTGCTAGGGAACCTACGGAAATAGAAAAGACCTTATTTAGCCTAACGGGAAGCAAGGGCAAACTCTCTAAGATTTATCAAGACCTGAAATCTATAATATACCCCCCCAAGCACCCATATTTATCAAGATGGGAAAAAGACCTCAATAAGCAGTTCACAGAAAAGGATAAAGAAATTATATGGGGGCATATGAGCACCTGTGCGTCTGCTCTGGAAGTCAGAGACACACAACTGAAGGTCACCACTAGGTTTTACCTGACCCCGGTACAGCTCAGGTATGGGGGGGACAGATATGGGAGGGGTGTATGCTGGAAGGGCTGTGGCTTACAGGCGGATCTACTGCATTGTCTATGGGAATGTGTTTATGTAAAGGCCTTCTGGAGTAAAATATGGAAAATTATGAACAAAGTAAACAAGGGGGTGGTACCTTTCAGACCAGAAATTGGTATTCTAGGTCTCTACCCTGATAATAAATCACTAAAAACACATCAGGAGGCATTGAGAACTCTGTGCTTGGCTGGAGTAAATATAACAGCAAGGCATTGGAAAATGGAGGGCCCCTTACCTTTTCAAGAATGGATCTGTTGAATATGGTACTTATTTACAATGGACAAGATGATGGTAAACCTGCAGGACAAGAAGCTAGAAAAAGAGGAGAAAAAAGGAAAAGCAAGGGAAAAGAAAAAAAATAACTATGAGGCAAAGTGGTTTAATATATTAGGAGCCACTGAAGGAAATGAACTACCAAAGAGTGACTGGACGCTGTTGTTTGACCGATACATTTCAACTGGCGAGCTCGGGTACCGCCTTGTATGGGTAATAGAACAAACTGATATTGTAAGGTTGACGAAAATACTATGTACAATGCCACTGAATATCAATAAAAGAGTTTATTATTAAAAAAATTTAAAAAAATAAAATAAAAAAATAAAAATAAAATCTATGCTCCACATTATATTTAACCACACATGTATGTATAAAAAATAAAATACTGTAACCACCCATGTTTGAATAAAAAATAAAAATGATGAATGTTTCACGCGTATCTATAATAAGGGGTGCACAGGAGTTGGGAGGTCATAAATCACGGGGGTGTTAAAGGACATTTATTACAACCCCGAGGAGGTGGGATGCTTGGGGGGGGGGTCACAAGTCTACACAGAGCGGCCCAAAAGCGGGAGAGTGTCCTGAGCCGAAGACAAGTCATCAACTGACTCATGGATCAAGATGCCTACACGCTGCATAAACCAGCATGCATCCACTTTAAAAGAAACAAAACAGTGGGGGTGGATTCGCAATGGCAAGCGGATTTAGTGGATATGAGCACCAATTCAAAGTACAACAATGGTTATAAATATATTTTAACCATGATAGATATCTTATCTAAACACACCTGGGCAGAAGTCCTAAAAGATAAAATGGGGGGGAAAGTGGCGGAAGCTTTTAAAGTTATATTCATCCAGGGGAGGGTTTCTCAAAAGCTGCAAATGGACAGGGGAAAATAATTTTAAAATAATGTCGCTGGCAAGCTGTTAAAGCAGCAAGGGGTGCACCACTTTGTGACCAACAATCATGTCAAGGCGTTGTGGAGCATTTTAACAGAACTGTCAAATCAAAGATGTGGAGGTATTTCACAGTCCACGGCACTTTTTGTTATATTGATGTGCTGGCAAAGCTCCTAAAGAGTTACAACCATAGTTATCACAGGTCCATACACACCAGACCCATTGATGTGAGCAACTCAAATGCTCTGGATGTGTGGAACACCCTATACAGGAATGAGTTAATGAAAAGAAATAAGGTGTCATCCTTTAAGAAAGGAGATCACGTCAGGATATCTAAAGCCAAAGGGACGTTTGAGAAAGGTTGCAAGCAAGCATTTACGGATGAAATACTTATAATGGAAGCTGTTCTTAACCATGCCAAGAGACCCTTGTACCACCTGAAGAATTACACGGGAGAGCCGATCCTCTGGACCTTTTACGAAGAACAGTTGAAAAAAGTGAACCTGCAGCATGATAAAGTGTATAGGATTGAAAAGGTGTTAACCACTAGGTAAAAAAGGAAAAACAAGTGGTGTTTTGTTAAGTGGAGAGGTTGGCCTTCTAAATTTAGCAGTTCAATACAAGCCTCTCAGATCAGCGATGGATGAGAACGTTTTTTACATCACCTCACCCAGCAACACGAGGGCCACTACTTTTTCTCGAAACACTAGTTCCAATTTTACCACACAGCTCGGGCGACCCCTGGACTTTAAGGGGTCCTGGGAAGTGGGTCTGTCTGAAATACCATACCCCCACAGCTGGGTGTTAGGACCGGGGGGGGGAAACCACAATGGGGTAGCCCAGGGACCCAACAACCCACACCCTCTCACAAGTGCCCTTCACTTGCACGGGGCTTCACAATAAAGGAGAAACTTCCCCTCAAGATAAAAGGTGGCCAAAGGTCCTTAGTGGAATACGGGACTTTTCATCATTGGGGTTCTGAAAACCAACAGGCCCTGTGTGAAGCCCCTTCACCCACACACGCACTCACACACCCCAGCCACCCCACACCCACCACCTTAAATTGCACGCTGTACGGGGGATGGGGAGTGCCGGTTTGGTGAAGGTCAGGGTACAAGGACCCCAGGAATAGGGGGGAGGAGTAGGAAGGGGTCCCAGGGGAAAACAGGGGAAGTCCGGGAGGTCTGGAGAGAGACACGGAAGTGTGCAATCTTCACCACGCAGTCCTACACACCCACTCTGTCACTCTCTCTCACACTCTATCCCACTCTCACTACACTCTATTCAAATATTTATAATCACAATTCAAGTCAAGGTACTTAGCTTCCAATCTCCACCACCACACTCGGGGCCAGTCTCACAGCACTGCTGATCACCGGCAGTGTGTGAGACTCTGAACTGATTTTAAGTAGGGGAGGCCCCACCCCTACGTGCCTGAAATCGTGCCGAGCGGCATCTTGCTCCCAGCTGTTCCACCCCTACCTCCACCTGTGCTGTTTCCTGTGGCTCTGCCTGAATGGTTTCCACTGTGCAGGGATGCTTGTTTGCATCCCCAAGCTGTTCTGAGTCTCTTGGGGGCGTGCCTCCAGGGCGCTGCCCCTCAGAGCATGTGGCTGCGTCTGGCCATTGTCCTGTGTTTCCAGGGGGCATGGCCTCTGCCCGCCACTTTCCCTGCCCCAGCTGCCTGTCGCCGCGGTACCTAAGCCACCCGTGGTGGCGGTAATTCCTTACTCTCACGGGTATAGGGTGATGGGTAGGAAGAAAAAGGGAGGGACAAGGAAATAGGACCCACAGGGCAGCTNAGGGAGTGCCGGTTTGGTGAAGGTCAGGGTACAAGGACCCCAGGAATAGGGGGGAGGAGTAGGAAGGGGTCCCTGGGGGAAACAGGGGAAGCCCGAGAGGTCTGGGGAGAGACAGGGAAGTGTACAATCTTCACCACGCAGTCCTACACACCCACTCTGTCACTCTCTCTCACACACTATCCCACTCTCACTCTATTCAAATATCTATAATCACAATTCAAGTCAAGGTACTTAGCTTCCAATCTCCACCACCACGCTCGGGGCCAGTCTCACAGCACTGCTGATCACCGGCAGTGTGTGAGACTCTGAACTGATCTTAAGTAGGGGAGGCCCCGCCCCTACGTGCCTGCAATCGTGCCGAGCGGCGTCTTGTTCCCAGCTGTTCCACCCCTACCTCCACCTGTGCTGTTTCCTGTGGCTCTGCCTGAATGTTTTCCACTGTGCGGGGATGCTTGTTTGCCCCTCAGAGCGTGTGGCTGCGTCTGGCCATCGTCCCGTGTTTCCAGGGGGCGTGGACTCCGCCCGCTGCTTTCCCTGCCCCAGCTGCCTGCTGCCGCGGTACCTAAGCCACCCGCGGCAGCGGTAATTCCTTACAGTACCCCCCCAGACCCCCGCCCTCCCCCCGGGGTACGGGCAGGGCTTACGATGGTGAGTCATGTGAAACCGGCGGACTAGTCGAGGGGCATGTACCGCTGATGCAGGTTCCCAGGAGCGCTCTGAGGCATCATATTCCTTCCAGTCCACTAAATAATAGAGGGCCCCTCGGCGGAATTTGGCGTCGATGATTGCTTGTACCTCGAACTCGGGCGAATCGGGGAGGTCACAACTGGGAGGAGGAGGTTCTGGGGGTGGGAAGAGCGGTGCGTGGTAGGGTTTGAGAAGGGAGACGTGAAATACCGGGTGGATGTGGAGCTGTGCAGGTAGTGTCACCCGATAGGTGACAGGATTGATCTGTTGCGCAATGGGAAAAGGTCCAAAGTATTTATCGTCCAGTTTAGCGGAAGGTCAGCGGGAAGGGTAATGGCGGTGGTCAATCCATACCATATCACCAATTTGGAATTGGGGCGCCGCTTGTCGCCTCTTGTCAGCTTGCTTCTTATATTGTTGACGAGCTTTATGGAGCATGGCAAGGGCATGGGTATGGCACTGATGAAGGCGCTGCAAAAGGGCTCTGGCCGCCGGAACCTCAACTGCTGGTAACTCAGGGAGGGCCAGTCGCGGGTGGTACCCATATGAAACATGAAAGGGGGACATGCCGATGGATGCGTTGGGGGCATTGTTAAATGCAAATTCTGCAAGAGAGAGGAGAGTCGACCAGTAGGTTTGAAGGTAGTTGACATAACAGTGTAAATATTGTCCTATCGACTGGTTCGTTCTTTCCACTTGGCCGTTGGCCTGTGGATGGTAGGCTGTGGTAGGGGCTAGTTTGACCCCGACAGCTGTGAATAAGGCCTGCCAAAAGCAGGCTACGAATTGTGTTCCCCGGTCTGAGATGATGGTACTGGGAAGTCCATGCAGTCACACCACATGGTCTAGGACTAAATGGGCCATGGCCTGCGAAGTGGGTAATCCTTTGCAAGGAATAAAGTGTCCCATCTTGGTGAACTGATCACATACTACAAGGATCGAGGTATATCCTTGGGAATTGGGGAGCTCTATGATAAAGTCTAGATTAATTCGCTGCCAAGGACCCTTAGGGAGGGGCGACAATTGTAACAGGCCAACGGCTCTTTGGCGTAACGTCTTGGTCCAGTTACATACCCTACATCCTTGAACATAGTTTTTTACATCTTGTCGCATGGTTGCCTACCAGAAATGTCTTCTGATTAGTTTGAAGGTACGATGTTGACCGGGGTGCCCTGCCAGCGGGGCATCATGATGGCTCCAGAGTACTTGCTGTTGTGCTTCTATTGGTACGATGATTGCCCCTTGATGCATATACAATCCCGAAGGGTCTTGAGTATCCGCTCGTTCTCTCACCAGTGGGGCGCCTTGCGTGAGACACTGTAGTTTTGTTAAGGAAATCCCCACTGCAGCGAATACTCTTGGGGCGAGGATGGTATCGTCTTGGGTTGCAGGCCCCACAGGCATCTCGTAGTAGCGTGAAAGAGCATTCGCGACGGTGTTGTGCTTCCCAGGCCGATAGATGATGTGAAATCGAAATCTGGCAAAAAAAAGTGCCCAACGCGCATGACGCGCATTCAATATCCGGGTGGTTTGAAAGAAGGTCAAGTTTTTATAGTCGGTGATAACCTGGATGGGGTGTTCTGCACCTTCCAAATAATGTCTCCAATTTTCGAAAGCCGTTCTTATGGCTAAGAGCTCTCGGTCAAGGATGGTGTAATTTTTTTCCGCTGGGTTGAGTTGTCGAGAATAAAAAGCACAGGGCCGGCATTCCAGCTTATCCTTTGGTGTCTGGGATAGTACCTCCCCAATAGCTGTACTAGAGGCATCCGTCTCTACAATAAAGGGGGTCGTGGAATCAGGGTGTTGCAAAATAGGGGCGGTCATGAAGGCTGTCTTTAATTGTTCAAAGCAATGCTGCTGTTCGGGTCCCCACACATATCCTTGACCCTTCTTTAGTAGCTTGGTCAGAAGGGCTGTAAGAAGGGCATACTGTGGAATATACTGCCGGTAGTAGTTGACACTATCTAAGAACTGTTGTAAGGGCTTGACTGCCTGTGGAGCAGGCCAGGCCTTGATGGCCGTTACCTTTGCAGGGTCCATTTGTATCCCCTCAGGAGAGATGATGAATCCCAGGAAGGAGACTGTTTGTTGATGGAAGACACATTTCAATACCTTGCAATAGAGGTGATACTTTCGAAGACGTAACAAAACTGTGCGTACATGTTGCACATGGTTCCTCAGATCTTGGGAGAATATTAAAATGTCGTCGAGGTATGCAACGACGTACTGGTCCAAAATATCACGAAAGATGTCATTGATCAAGTGCTGGAACGCAATGGATGTGTTAGCCAAACCATAGGGCATCACCCGATACTCAAAGTGCCTATATCTGGTGCGGAAGGCGGTCTTCCATTCGTCACCTTCCCTTATGCGCAGCAAGTTGTACGCCCCTCGTAAGTCCATCTTTGTAAAAATCTGCGCGCCCTGTAATCTGTCGAGCAACTCAGGTATGAGCGGTAAGGGGTATCTATTTTTTATGGTGATTGCATTCAAACCCCTGTAATCGATGCAGGGCTGCAGACCCCCATCTTTTTTAGGCACAAAAAAGAGCGGGGATCCCCCTGGAGATGTTGATGGTTGGATGAACCCCTTTTCCAGATTCTTGTCAATATACTCCTTCAGGGTTTGCAATTCGGGCCCTGACAGGGCACAAATCCTCCCATACGGTGGTGAGGTATTTGGTAATAAATCAATAATGCAATCATAACTGCGATGCGGGGGTAATTCTAAGGCTTCTTGCTCCTGAAAGACATCTGTAAGGTGATGATATTCAAGGGGGATAGCCACTGGCATGGTGCCAAGCAGGCCCCGAATGCGTACGGGATTCCCCGGTTGGGGGCAGGGACGGATACACTGTCTTTGGCAGTATGGAGATTCAAGTCGCAGGGTCCTATGCACCCAGTCGATGGATGGATTATGTGCCTGCAGCCAGGGAACATCAAGTATTACAGGGAATGCAGGTGTCCGAACCACATCCAAGCAAAGGGCCTCTTGATGGTGCCCTATGATTCCTTCAAGGCCCCGCATACATGAAACCACAGGTCCCGAGATGAGAGGCGTTCCATCAATGGCGTAGATGGTTTCCGGTCGAGTTCTTGGCTGAAGAGAAATCTGGTGTTTTTGCACCAAAGCATCGTCTATGAAGTTCCCCGAAGCACCGGAGTCGATCAGGGCCCAGAGAACTAGGGACCAAGTGGGGGTCAAGTTCAAGGTGAGGGGTACCTGGAGGTGCTCGATGCTGTGTCTCACGGGGGTCATTTGAGGTGTAGCGTGGAACGGGGCATTCTGCTGGTCTACCAAGACGACCCCGACACATCCCGGTTTGAGGCGTTTCCCGACGCTCATCTAAGTGGGGGAAGCTGGGGGCACTCTAGAGAAATGCCCCCCAGTTCCACAATAGAAGCATAACTTCTCGAGGCATCGTCATTCCTTCTCTTTGAGTGGTAATGGTCCTCTGGCTGCCCCAATTTGCATGGGCTCGGACTCCTCCACCTTTGTATTTTCAGTTCGCCCCACGGGGACCCCTAGGGGCCATACCCCCCATGCTCACCCAGCCTCTTGTCACCTCTCCCATCGTCTCTCCATAAGCCTTTCATCGATCTGGCATGCAAAATTCACCAGTTCCCCCCACTTGGCCGGGCCCGTTGTCATTGCCAACTGATCCTTTATGTCGTCGTTAAGCCCTTTTCGGAAAAGGACCTTAAACACATCATCCGCCCATCCTAATTCAACGGCTAATTGCTGGAACCTAGTCACGTACTCCAGTAAGGGGCACTGATCCTGCCTCAGGGTCATAATAGCCGTTTCCACGTCCCTCAACCTATGAGGGTAGTCGAACAGGAACTGGAATTCCCGCAGGAACCCATCGAAATCGTGTAACAGGGGGCTGTTTTTGGTAAGCAGAGGGGTAGCCCACCCCAGTGCCACCCCTTCCAAATGGCCTTTCATAAAGGCCACCTTGACAGTGTCCATTGCGTAAGTTTTTGGTTGGACCTGGAACGCTAATTTACAAAGAGCCACAAAACTTTGGAAATTCTTCCTATCCCCCTCAAATTTAGCGATAGGGGGGTGCCGAGGTTCCCGTACAAAAATGGCCTCCGCTCCCCTATCCCTTTCACTCACTTCGGGTAGGGGTGCTGCTGACGCTCCCTCTTCGGGATCTACTCTCCCTAGGTCTTGCTCTTGTCGCTCCTTAATATCATGAACTTCAAGAGCCAATGTTTGAATGGCTCGCTTCATCTCCTCTAATTGTTGTGCTAGGTCCATGGTTGTTGCCAGTGATACTGTTAGGACCAGAGGGGGGAAAACCACAATGGGGTAGCCCAGGGACCCAACAACCCACACCCTCTCACAAGTGCCCTTCACTTGCACGGGGCTTCACAATAAAGGAGAAACTTCCCCTCAAGATAAAAGGTGGCCAAAGGTCCTTAGTGGAATACGGGACTTTTCATCATTGGGGTTCTGAAAACCAACAGGCCCTGTGTGAAGCCCCTTCACCCACACACGCACTCACACACCCCAGCCACCCCACACCCACCACCTTAAATTGCACGCTGTACGGGGGATGGGGAGTGCCGGTTTGGTGAAGGTCAGGGTACAAGGACCCCAGGAATAGGGGGGAGGAGTAGGAAGGGGTCCCAGGGGAAAACAGGGGAAGTCCGGGAGGTCTGGAGAGAGACACGGAAGTGTGCAATCTTCACCACGCAGTCCTACACACCCACTCTGTCACTCTCTCTCACACTCTATCCCACTCTCACTACACTCTATTCAAATATTTATAATCACAATTCAAGTCAAGGTACTTAGCTTCCAATCTCCACCACCACACTCGGGGCCAGTCTCACAGCACTGCTGATCACCGGCAGTGTGTGAGACTCTGAACTGATTTTAAGTAGGGGAGGCCCCACCCCTACGTGCCTGAAATCGTGCCGAGCGGCATCTTGCTCCCAGCTGTTCCACCCCTACCTCCACCTGTGCTGTTTCCTGTGGCTCTGCCTGAATGGTTTCCACTGTGCAGGGATGCTTGTTTGCATCCCCAAGCTGTTCTGAGTCTCTTGGGGGCGTGCCTCCAGGGCGCTGCCCCTCAGAGCATGTGGCTGCGTCTGGCCATTGTCCTGTGTTTCCAGGGGGCATGGCCTCTGCCCGCCACTTTCCCTGCCCCAGCTGCCTGTCGCCGCGGTACCTAAGCCACCCGTGGTGGCGGTAATTCCTTACTCTCACGGGTATAGGGTGATGGGTAGGAAGAAAAAGGGAGGGACAAGGAAATAGGACCCACAGGGCAGCTACCTCTCAGTATGGACTCTCTATCGAAGACTATAATGTCCCTCAGGGTGTTAGGTGGGCTTTCCCCCTTGGTTAGAGGGCAACCCTTTTCAT
>QEPC01005589.1:2740086-2760534 GCA_003113815.1 Sphenodon punctatus | reverse complement strand
ACCCCTTGTCTCTCCCTCTGTTCCCCTTCCTATGTCTCTCCCCCAGCTCCTGTCGCTCAGATTGTAAGCCCTAGGGGCAGGGACCGTGTCTATTTTATTACTTTGTAAAGTGCCATGTACACTGCTGGCACTATATAAATGTTTGTTAATAATAATAATAATAAAATAATAATAAACACTTTGCTGTACGTGTGCTGTAAAATCATAAAAACTGACGGATCAAACATCGGTGATGAAGCGAAGGTAGCCTTAGTGAACTACCCCATTGCCTCACTTTTTAACCAAGTGGATGTGACATTAGGGGATCAGCTTATTAGCTAGAGCAACTGGTGCTACCCATACAGGGCCATGATAGAACTGATCCTCAACTATGGAGGAGACACGTTAGCGAATCAATTCACTGCTGGTGGATTTTATAAGGATAAAGGAGGGATCTTCGATCAAACTCTTTTGATGGTTGCTGGTAACTGCAGCTTCCGGATGAGAGCGTCCCTCACCGAGCAGAGTCAAGAGCTCGATTTGTTGGGACCTTTGCACTGCAATTTGTTTTTTCAAGAAAAGCTGCTTCTCAATGGCATGGACGTAAAAATTAAATTCACATGAAGCAAGGATGCTTTTTGCTTGATGCGGGTTTCTTTTCAATTTTACAGGACCTCAAATGCACACCCGCTCTGGCTTCGTACTCTTTCACGTACTGCTTTTTCTTTGCATCATAGGTACTCCAGACAGGGTACCTCTATGCTTCATGCTTCTGTCTGAGATGTGCATTAATGTACTCAGCAAACAGCTCGTCGTTCCTACGGGGAAAGTGTCAACTTTCAAAATTCTCTGCGATCTCGTAACCTTTGTCCATTGCCACCATCAGTTCGATGGTGCACCACGTCCCAGTTAAAGACCTCTCCTTCCGAGTGTGAGTACACAGGTCCCTTTGAGTCATTTCCGCACAGTGAGCGCACAAGGGAAACATCAGCTTACCAGCATTCTGGTACGGGAGTACCAGAAAGTAAAGGCCACTAGGAGGGCACACTTTAACTTTGGCCACCCTGAAGTAATCTCTGAGATCTCAAAAATTGTCACACACAATCGTGGAATGCCCTAAGGGGTACTTTTTGTCTTGTTAACAAAAGGGTACAGGCTGGTATAATCATAGTAATGGATTTTCTCCCCATGCTTTGGTTTGTAATACAAGGTTACGGCATTGATCCTACCCCCATACAGGGCCTCTATGGGAATTAAAGGCTGTGGCAGTTTCTGAAGCCTCAAAAACTCTTTCAGTTCCTCATCATGGTTCAGCATGTGTTTCCACTTGTGTTCCCACAGCATTTGTACCTCAAACCCCCAGCTTTTGAGAAATTCGATCTTAATCATGGTTCTGTTATACAACACCCAGTATGTTGTGTTTATCAGGGTATTGAAATCGTTTTCACAGTAGCAAATGCAACAACCATGAAAGAAGCACCCTTCGTATTCAAAAGCAGTCCGTTTTCCTGCAATAAGCGCGTACCGATCCAGAAAATAAGACCCCAGCATCAGCTCTCCCGTCTTTAAAGTGTGTCTGATGCTAATGTTCTCTTTATACTCAACATACATGAGCCATTGGATGGATGGCATGAAATATCTTTTTTGAAGGGTGTGGTAGTCATCTAAGGGCATGAGAGCTATCATTTCGGGCTTCAAAAAATTAAACCCGTACATCGTCATGCAGACGGAGGCTAAAGTAATACATTGAAAGGGGTTGATGTACCTCTCCACCACCCTCTCATCATCCCCCCTGTGCTTCATAATCACCTGCCTCATCATCATCATCATGATTTCATTTCTAAAACATTTGCGCGCCCTTTGCAAAATTTCCACATCCATTTGGCAATAGTAACGTAATTCCTTATGAAAATCAAACGTCCTCTGACCCTGCTCTTGATGCCATTTCAAAAACTCCTCTTTTTCCCCTGGCATCATATACTCCCCACCAAAATATTTTACATCGGGAATAGGTCCTACATAGTTCTGGTTCTCAGCAGTGTTGAAAAAATGGGGGAAATGCCCTTTTGCCCCTTCAAACCCGATGGCACCCAGCAGCTTACTAAGTTTCATGGGCAGAAAATTCAGAGAATCTATTAATCGAATTTTAAGATATTTGACTGTCATGCATAAAAGGTTACCCCCTTGTGTGATCAGACTGCGCTTTATTTTTTCTTTAATGAGTTGCCTGAGGATGAAATAGGCATCATAAGACTTTGCATGGTGACCCAAGAAGCTGTAGTTGGCAAACTTCATGTCTATGAATTTTTTAACAAACTCTTTCAGGCAATTTTCACCTACGAATGCCCACCGCCTTTCACCTTCCATGTCGTGTGCAAAAATGTAGTTTGGAATATGCATCACCATCTCTTACGTGCATTCAAAGTCATAGACAATGTAATTGTCCCTCTCTTTGGATGCGTAAATGCCCCGCATATAGCACTGATGATCATCTATATCACTAATTGTCTCTTTACACAGGGGGTACTCCTTTGCCGGGCACTTGTGGACTTTTTTCTGGTAGAACCCACATTTATCACAAAGGGCTTTCTCTACGCAATCAATTTTACACAAGACAGCTAACTGGCAGTGCCTCTCCAGACATGCCCAGGACCTACAAAACAGTCTGTAGGAGGGGCACCTAAGCTTCTTTCCCTCTGCTTCTTCGCAGCCAGGCCTATCACATGTATGACACTGATATTTACAACGGTGTTTAAATTTATGGGTTTAGCTGGAGTAGCCGAATTGGCAAAAATAAGTGGACCCGATAAAAGATTTGATATTCTTGATCCCCATGTAATGTTTGTCCATCAGCAGGATAAACAGGGTTCTACTTCTATGTTCTCCCTTTGTGGGGAAAAAAGACCAGTCCCCCCTAGAATGCTTCACAATGATGATAGACACTCCCAAACGTTCTTCAAAGAGAGGTACTTTGGTGCTACTCATCATTTTTTGTTCCAAAAACCCCAAGTCACTATGAAGCTTTTTGGCCCCATGAGCGCTTCTCTGTCCATCAACTCTTTAGATGCCAAGAGAGCCACAACACTCACTGCAAAACACAAGTGGTTGCCCCTGTTATTTAAAATAAATAAATGTTTGTGCTTTTTTTGAATAACGTGACTGTACGTGATGGTGTTTAACTGTCGTGGCTTACCCCTGACCAGGTTGTTCCTAATAATGGTCACAATCAGTCTGAGCTCCCTGGTAGTCACGATTTCACAGTTACTTTGCAAGAGTTTAAAAATTTTTCTGCATTTAAAGCTTCAAAGGGTCTTCTAAACGTGCGCAAGGGATCATTTAAATTTTCACCCTCCAGCCTGAGCTGCACAAAGTCTCCTGGTTAAAGAGTAGGGTTAATCTCATCTAGTAAAGTCTGTATGGAATTGTGAACAGCCTGAACCATGTCATTAAAAGAACGCACTTTTTCCAGGTTAACAAAACGAAATTGGTAATAATGCTCAGCGGCCTCAAAATTCCTAATGTTATGCACCCAGTGGGTGATGCATTCCATATATACGGGTGGAGGGCCCATGGGGCTCAGAGGTTCTTGGACCTCCATGTCTGGGTACTCGGGGCTCTGTGGACTCGGACCATGTGTGTCTTGGGATGTGTTTGTTGGAGAACGCGGTCTCCATAACCTCTTTTTTATTTTTCTAAGATTCTCCTTTGTATGTTTCAGTTTTTTTCTGAGCCTGTCCCAAAGTTTTTTAGATTTCTTCCAACATTCCTACCTCCCCCAAACCCCTGTAAGCCTCCTTTTTATTTTTTTAAGATTTCCTTTTGCACGTTTCATTTTTTAATTTTTTTAAGCACCCCTTCCCAACGTTTATTAGAGGGCCCCCCATCCCCTGCGACACTTACAGGTATGCAAATGTAACAATGACCCCTTCAGGTAATTCTTAACCTTTAACATCTGCTCAAGACCCTCAGTGATGCATTGAGGAAAAGCACCATTCTGATCGCAGACCACATTCAAAATATGTGAAGCAAGGTTATTTTTTCTAGTATCTAACAACCCTTTCACAGAATCAATAGCAGCTACTAAATCACTTATTTGCCTACAATGATCATTAGGCAGTTCAAAATTGCTGTGGAAGGCCTCAGGGTTCCCAGGAGTGCAAGAAGCCGCACGATTGTGGGTTAACTCTGTTTCAATGCCGTCTTCCTCAGATTCCTAGTCGGCGTTGTGATGGACAATCACTGTTGCTCATGGTGGGTGATTCTGGACCAACAATTTGAGTTTTTTGTGAGTCCCCACGGCACTTGCTTCTTGGGACCTCTTACTCAAGTGTTTGCCGCTGCTGCCACCCGCTTCAGATGGCACCATCACGGACCTGTGTATAATAAAAAATTTAAAATGTTACTACCAAAAAACCCAGCATGTCCTGTCATTCTATTTGAAAAACCACTTGCAAACTCCTTGCGTGTGTACATGCGCCCAGTATCATTTTCGGTTTCTGTCATTGGTATGCTGAACTTCTCCAATATTTATGAATCCATAAAATCATCCCTCTCTGCATGATTATTGTTCTAAAAATACCTTAATATAAAAATTCTGTAAAAGTATATTATTAAAAAACAAAAAACGTCTATTTTGTTTTTAAAAAGAACGAATAACTGGTTGGTTGTGATATCCCTTTCTTAAAACATTTTGCCTGTAATTTTTAAAATATCCACTGGATGGTAGTGGTTAGCGAATCTTAAATCATTTTGCATGTAATTTTAAAAAATCCACTAGATGGCATTGCTGCCTGCTTTTTAGAGACTGTGAAACCCCCCAGATGTATCTAACATCTGCTCCTAGAGTTATGCTGACACAGCTTCCTCCTATTGTTTTGCAGCAAAGCTGTTTCCTGTTTTTAAAAAGTTCACACATACTGACAAAAAACTTTCTGCTTCTAAATTCCCTTGTCATTACTTAAAAACCTCTCCTGTGCTTTTATCTTTTAAAAACTGTTTAAACACAATAATCCCTCCCCACACACACCCAATCCACTTTCTCTAATTTGCTTTTTAAGTAGCCCACATCTCTCCTTATTTAAAGCACCCCTCAAGTGCGTTTATCTTTTAGAAAACTGCTTCCTGCTTCCTGTCTCCCCCACATACATGCAGTTAACTCTGTTTTTTTAAAAATAAACACATACTGGCAAAAAAACTTTCTAAGCCACTTCTGTAGCCCACATCTCTCCTTATTTAAAAATTTCTCCTGCATTTTTATCTTTTACAAAACTGATTAAACACATTGCTTCCTACTCACACCCACATACATGCAGTTAACTCTGTTTTATTAAAAAGCTCACACATACTGGAAAAAAATATTTCTAAGCCACTTCTGCTTAAACACAGTACTCCCTTCCCACACACACACCAATCTGTTACTCAAATTTGCGTTTTAAGAAGCCCACATCTCTCCTTATTTAAAAACCTGTCCTGCATTTTTATCTTTTACAAAAGAGATTAAACACATTGCTTCCTACCCACACACACCCACACGCACGCACGCATGCACACGCGCGCGCGCGCACGCACACACACACACACACACATCATTACTCTAATTTGCTTTATAAGTAGCCCTCATCTCTCCTTATTTAAAAATCACTTCCTGCTTAAACATTGTGTTTCCTGAATCCTATCTCCCTACCCCCCCAATCCATTAACTCTGTTTTTAAAAAGATAAAGGGCCAATTTTCACTCACATGATTACGCGGCATCTCTTCAAGTTTTTTGGGCAGGCTGTGAGGATATGGGGTCAAACAGTAGAATGGCTATTTATAGTCCCCTGCCTACGCACCAAAAATAAGCCATTCCCTCAGGAAAATATCTGATTTTCCTTTACAAGAACTTTTTGCATAGACTCAAACATAACAGCTGGCACAAGAGGGCAGTATTACACCATATTAAAACACTTTTCATAAAATTTGCTGGCAGATCAGTCTGATAAATCATAAAATATACTATTTTATTGGGTTTTAAGAGTTCTGCAAGCTCTCTGGTGTTGGGGGTCCTTGTAACTGGACCTCTGAACACCAGAGACTGCTCTTACTTTCTTTCTTTTTTTTACTATGCCCCTGTATTAGGTGGGATGGGCAGATTTCCACCTTGCAAACTGTCCCCATTCCTTACCTGCCACACAAGATGCTGCAGGGATCCTTGATGATAGTTTATTTATACTTCGCTTCCCGCTCCTGGGCCTTACAGTAAGCACCCTAAAGAAAGTCACGGATTTATTAAGAGTATGGTATGTTTAATGTTTCTCTATTCAAACTATCCACCCTTTACAAAGAGGCTTTTCTGACGTCACTTGCTTCTGCTTGGCCGACACCCCCCAAGGGGATGTGACGTAACCGCATCTTATTGGCCCATCATTAAACCACCACGAAAACCAGGGGAAAAGGAGACATTCCACCGGCAGCCTTCGAAGGAGCAACATCTCTTGGAACCCTGCCTGAGGATAGCGAGGTACATGGCAATTCTTTTAAAACTTATCATCTCTGTGTTTTACACTTCATTCAAGTTTAAAAGCAAACCTTTACTGATTGCCGATGTTTACCCCTAGTGAATGCACCTTTCATGATTACAGTTTACTTCTGCAACATACCATTCCTTCATAAAACAAAGCTAATGCTACTTTCTTGATTAAAGTGTTTACCTCTGCAACATTCCATGCCTTCATAAGAACAATAAAGTTCAGCTAAAGTTCAGCATTCCTAAGTGATGACGTAGCCTCTTTAAAACTGATTTGAGCTACCTTTTGATTTCCGGGGTCATCAATCATTCTCAATTAACATTTGACATATCATTTGATAAAGGTCATCAATCATTCTCAATTAAAATTTGACATCATTTGATAAGGGTCATCAATCATTCTCGATTAAAACTTGACATATCATTTGATAAGGGTCATTAATCATGACCTCATCATTTGATAAGGGTAATAAATCATTCTCAATTAAAATCTGACATAAGGTACCTAACCGATACTACTCCTATTGTAATCAGCCAATCCAGGCACAGAAAGGATGCAAGGAGCAGGGCAGGAGCTGCATTGCATGGGAATCTTTTTGACACCTGATAACACTACACCTGCCTTGCTCCTCACCTGGCTAGCTGTTGAGGGTGATGATTTGGCTCCTTCATCTGCCATGTGCAGGAGTGGTGCCACCAGTGCGACAGCTAATGCCAACTGCATTGCACCTCCATCATTCCTCCACCAGCCATCCTCCTCTCCTAGCAGTCTTGTTGGGATCACGGCAGGCTGGAGCTGGATGTCACTTGAGAACACCATGTACTAATGGAAGAGACATGGGGTAAAAACAGACATGACACTGGCCTGCTATGGACCATCATAGCCTGATTGGGCTAGGGACTAGGGGTATGCATTTCATTTTCATTATTATAATGATGAAAATGAAAGAGAAATTTTTCATTTTCATTATTGAATAATGAAAACAAGAGAATATAATCATGAAAAAATGAAAGCATTTCTTTTTGTTATGATGAGTTAATAGGAAAAAAAATGAAAAAGACATTTTAGCTGCATTTTTTTTCTTTCAATTTTGATGGAGCTTGGCAGAATTATACCCCCAATGGAGGGCATTATATGTGCCAAATTTTGGTAAGATTGGATAAAGGCATCCAATTTCATGAGCAGTTGAAATTTGCTATTTTACAAACATCTACAGAAACATTCCTGGCTATAACAACTTTGTCTCCAATACAATTTGGATGAAACATTGCAAGATGATACAACTCCCCAAGGTTACTGTCTCTGCTAAATTTCAGAAGATTTGGATAACGGGTCCTGATGTTATAAGCAATTTACTTGTTAAGCTATTTGAGATTGGTATGCAAATGAACTGGTGGGTGGGCAGGGTGAATATGGGACCTATATATATGAGGCAGAAGTCAGATAATGCCAGTCACCAACATAGCTCCTGTCCATCCCTGCATTCACACTTGTCCAAGAGACTGAAAGGGAGCAATGCAAGGAGATTGAGCATACAGAGGCACTCTCTGGAAAGGCAGGCATGGCAAGCAGTTTGGAGGGCAACAGGACAGGCTCGGGGCTTACATGCTAGAAAGGTGGGTGTGGAGCACAAGGGGCACTTGGGAGCTGAGGCAACAGCCACAGTTGATGCTGGTGAAGCACTGGGCTGGAAAGGCAGGAGTGGGGGGCCCCAACCAACAGCTCTCCTTTTCATCCTTCCACAGTTCAGCCAATGGGAGGGCAGACTGCACTGGAAATAGGTATGTGCGAATGCAGTTTGGATGATTGGAGTTTGGTCCGAACTCAGCTAGTTCAGATGGCTGAACCGAACGCCCGAAGCCCCGAACAGTTTGGGTCCATTCAGATGAGTTTGGGAGGGTTCAGGTGGGAAAAAACCTGGATGGCTGTGTGTTTGCCCTATATCCCTATCTTCCCTATAGTCTGCATGTGTTTCCCCAGCTTTGACACCATAGCCCATTGTTTCTTGTTCCCTATTGTTCCCCTCATCCCTGTTGCTCCCCCGCTCCTATTCCCTAGCCCCTTGTCTCTTGTTCCCTGTTGCTCCCTTGCTCTGTTTCCCTAGGCCCCTGTCTTTTGTCCTTGATGTTCCCCTTGTCTCTAGTGCTTCCCCAGCTCTGGTTCCCTTGTCTCTTGTTCCCTGATGCTCCTTTCATTCTTCTTGCTCCCTGCTCTGGTTCCCTAACCCCTTGCCTCATGTTCCCTGTTGATCCCCTCATCCTTGTTGCTCCCCTGCTCTGGTTCTCTAGCCCCCTGTCTCTTGCCCCTGTTGCTCCCTGCATCCCTGTTGTTCCTCCCCCAGCTCTGTTTCCCTAGGCCCCTGTCTTTTGTCCCTTGTTGTTCCCCTTGTCTCTAGTGTTCCCCCCAGCTCTGATTCCCTTCGCCCGTGTCTCTTGTTCCCTGTTGCGCCCCTGTTATGATTCCCTCAGCCCTTATCTCTTGTTTCCTGTTGCGCCCCTGCTCTGATTCCCTCGGCCCATGTCTCTTGTTCCCTGTTGCTCCCTTCATCCCTGTTGCTCCCTTGCTCCGGTTCCCTAGACCCTTGTCTCTTGTTCCTTGTTGTTCCCCGCATCCCTGTTGTGCCCCAGCCTTGTTTTCCTAGCCCCCTGTCTCTTGTCCCCTGCGGTTCCCCTTGTCTCTGGTGCTCCCCCAGCTCTGTTTCCCCTAACACATCGGCTCAAGCCCCTTGTGGTTCCCCTTGTCCCCGTGGTTCCCCCCCCCCCACTCTGGCTCCTTAATCCCTTGGTTCTTGCCCCTTGTTGTTCCCCTCATCCCCATTGTTCTCCCCGCTCTGGTTTCCTAGCCCCTTGGCTCTTGTCCCTTGTTGTTCCCTTCTTCCCTGGGGCTCCCCTTGTTCCTCATCGCCCCCTATTATATTCCTCTCTTCCTTGGGGAGGATCTTGGTGTGTGGGTCTTCAGTCTGCTCCTTGACCTCAATGATGAATCAGACCCTCTCTGACATAGGCTTCTAGGCCTCAAGATGAGAGCAGGCTGTTGAGACTCCGAGACGTTCTGAGAGGTCCATTTAGCCTACAGACTTCCGTAGGCTTCCCTTCCTGGGGTCTCTTCCCCTTTTTTTCCTTTGGGAGCGTGGTCCTTCCCCCATCCTGGCCCCCCTGTTACCCTGGCCCCATGACAGCAAGGCGTGACCAATTTGAAGTAGAGCTTCTTGAGATCGGTTGAGTACGATGCCAGCCTGCAACATACAGTCAAGTTGGGGTGCCCCAACAATCCCTGGCTGGCATATGTCTGCCACCACTGAATGATGCCTCTGCTGTGCCACGACAATCCCAGATTAGAATCTCAGATCAGAATTGATTCCTTGAACAGCTAGAGAATTAACATTCAATCTAAATTGAGAAATGTACAGAAATCAGAAAAAAAGAGTATTAATTAAAACAGGGAGCCATTTTAATGATACGTCTGGAAAGACCTGTTTAATCAAATGTTACACAGAGACTGACCACGATAATCCCATAGCCTGTATGAATTATAAATCTTAACCTGCTTTAATAAAAATTATATAGAATCAATTGGATGAAATTCAATCCAGTGTCTGCTACTGTGCCCGCTGCTGCTGCCAATGCTGCCGCTGCTGTGCCACAGGTACTGTGCCCGGGCTATCGAATATCTGCTGCTGCACTTCTGCCACCTCTTCTGTGCCATGAGTTCTATGTCCCGCTAATCCAATGTCTGCTGCTGCTTTCTCTGCTGCCTCTGCTGTGCCATGGGTTCTGCTACCCACAATCCAATGGCTGCTGCTACTGCTGCTGCTGCTGATACTGCCGATGCTGTGCCACAGGTACTGTGCCTCGACAATCCAATGTCTTCTGATGCTGCTGCTGCTGCTGTCTCTGCTGCGCCATGGGTTCTGTACCCCAGCAATCCAATGTCCACTGCTGCTGCTGCTGCTGCCTCTTCTGTGCAATGGGTTCTGCTACCGGGCAATCCAATGTCTGCTGCTGCTGCCTCTGCTGTGCCATTGGCTCTGTGCCCAGACAATCCAATGTCTGCTTCTGCTGTCAATGCTGCCTCTGCTGTGCCATGGGTACTGTGCCCTGGCAATCAAATGTCTGCTACTGCTGCTTCTGCTTCCTCTGCTGTACCATGGGTTCTGTGTCCCAGCAATCCATTGTCTCCTGCTGCTGCCAATGCCGCCTCTGCTGTGCCACGGTTACTGTACCCCAGCAATCCAATATCTGCTGCTGCTGCTTCTGCTGTCTCTGCTGTGCCATGGGTACTGTGCCCCGGCAATCCAATATCTGCTGCTGCTGCTGCTGCTGCTGCTGCTGCTGCTGCTTCTGCTGCTGCTGCTGCTGCTGCTGCTAATGCCACCTCTGCTGTGCCATGGGTACTCTGTCTCGGCAATCCAATGTCTGCTACTGGGTGGCCACATGATTCACCACTGGGCAATTTGAAGAAGAGTTTGTTGAAGAAGAGTTTTTTGAAATCTGGTGAGTAGGATGCAAGTCTGCAATCCCCGGGCATGTAGGGGTGCCAGACATGAAATCCTGTCTGAGCCTCTACCACAGCTCCATTGATGCCTGGCAGCCTGAAATGCCCAGCCAAGTAGGGGTTCCAGACCAGCCACCAAGCCCCAAGCCTTCCTGGTCTCTGCTGCTGCTGCTACTGCTGTGTCTCAGATGGCCAGCCATGCCCCCACAGGCACTGCAAGGGTCAAGCTCTGAGCCTGCCTGCCCAGGCAACCCGTAGTGCCAAGCCCCAAGCCTTCCCAGTCTTTGCTGCTGCTCCTGCTGTGTTTCTGAAGGTCTGCCATGCCCCCACGGGCACTTCTGGAGCACCTCAAGCCTCCAGGCAAATGAACTCTCCAAACATTCAGGTGGCTCCGAACTCCATAGGACCAAACCCACGGACCCGAACCAACTTTTTGGACTGAATGGCTGAACAGCACATCCCTAGCTCTGGGGACAATGTTACAGGCAGGGAGGGCTGTCCATTAACTTCATCCAGAAGCTGCCACTCCTGTCCCAGGACATACCATCAGGGTTCAGGGGCCTATGCTACAATCAAGGGGAGTCATCATTCCACGGTATCAATAAACAGCCACTCTAGTCCCAGGACCCAGAACCATGGTTCTGGGGCCCTCATTCTGCTTACAGAAAGCCAACATTCCACCACATCAAGAAACAACTAGCTACTTCAGCCCCAGGACCCACCATCAGGGTTCTGGGGCCTATGTTACAGGCAGGGAGGGTTGTCCATCCACGTCATCCAGAAGCTGCCACTCCTGTCCCAGGACCCACCATCAGGTTTCTGGGCCGTCATTCCGCTCACGGGGAGATGTCATTCCACTGCATCAAGAAGCAGACACTCCAGCCTCAGGACCCACCATCAGGGTTCTGAGGCCAATGTTACAGGTAGGGAGGGCTGTAATTTCACTTTATCCAGAAACTGCCATGCAAGTCCCAGCACCCACCGTCATGGTTCTGGGGTTGTTATTCTTCTCACAGGGAGCTGTCATTCCACTGCATCAAGAAGCAGACACTCCAGCCTCAGGACCCACCATCAGGGTTCTGAGGCCAATGTTACAGGTAGGGAGGGCTGTAATTTCACTTTATCCAGAAACTGCCATGCAAGTCCCAGCACCCACCGTCATGGTTCTGGGGTTGTTATTCTTCTCACAGGGAGCTGTCATTCCACTGCATCAAGAAGCAGACACTCCAGCCTCAGGACCCACCATCAGGGTTCTGAGGCCAATGTTACAGGTAGGGAGGGCTGTAATTTCACTTTATCCAGAAACTGCCATGCAAGTCCCAGCACCCACCGTCATGGTTCTGGGGTTGTTATTCTTCTCACAGGGAGCTGTCATTCCACTGCATCAAGAAGCAGCCAGTCCAGCCCCAGGACCCACCATCAGAGTTCTGCAGCCTACTTTTCAGGGGGGGGGGGGCTGTTGTTCCACTTCATTCAAAAGGTACCACTCTAGTCCCAGAACCCACTGTCAGGGTTCTGAGGTCATCATTCTTCTGACAGGGAGCTGTCATTCCACCACATTAATAAGTAGCCAGCCATTCCAGCCCCAGGTCCCACCCTCGTGGTTCTGGGGCCTACATTAGAGGCAGGGAGGGCTGTCATTTGACTTCATCCAAAAGCTGCCACTCTAATTCCAAGGACTCACTGACACTGTTATGGGGCTGTCCTTCCTCTCACGGGGAGCTGTCATTCCACTGCATCAAGAAGCAGCCACTTCAGCCATAGGACTCACCCTCAGGGTTCTGGGGCCTATGTTCCAGACAGGGAGGTCTGTCCATCCACTTCATCCAGAAGCTGCCACTCTAGTCCCAGGACCCACCATCACGGTTCTGGGGCTGTCATTCCACTCACAGGGAGGTGTCATTCCATGGCATCATGAATCAGCCACTCTAGTCCCAGAACCCACCATCAGGGTTCTGGGGTCTACGTTACAGGCAGGGAGGACTGTCCATCCACGTCATCCACATCATCCACGTCCTCCAGAAGCAATAAGGGTGCTGCTGCTGCTCAGCCTTCTGCTGCTGCTGCTACTGCTAGGGCTGTAGGCAGGGATAGACCCTGCCAGATGAAAGGGGTGGCTGCTCCCACTCCCATCATCTCCACAGGCATCTTGCTTCTGCTGCTTTGCACTCTCCAGAGCCCTCTCTGCCTGACGGACCCTCTCCACCAGGTTACCCTTCCAGTGGCCATAGAGTGGTGTCTGGAGTGCCACGCTGCCCTTCACTCTGGGGTTCAGCATGGTTGCCAACACATCTTCCTCCCACTACAGGAGCTCATTGAACCACGCCTTCAGTCCTAACTTCAGCTGCTGCACCAGGGCAACCTCCTCAGCTGCCAGCTTCTTGCCCTGAGGGCCACATTCCCGCCCCTGGAGAATTTCATCCAGTCTCCTGAGGAGACTCTGGATGAGAGGAGTCACCTGGATAATGGTGTCCGTGGAGGAGCTGATGGTCTCCGTCAAGGCCAGGAACGGTCTGAGAACAAAGACAGTGTGATCCAGGATCTCCCATTCTGCCCCATATTACCCTGGACGTGTCCTGCTATCCATCACCAGTTGAACCTTTTGTAAGGCTTGAGAAGCTGCTCAAGCATCACGAATGTTGAATTCCACCTGGTGAAAACATCCTGCACCAGCTGGTGCACTTGGGAGCCTTGCTCTGCCTGCTTCGTTATTTATTTATTTATTTATTTATTTATTTAGTCATATTTATTAGCCACCCCCTCATGCCTAAGACATCTTTGGGCGGCTTACAACAACTTAAAACAGCAACAATCATAAAACTTGCTTCACTCGAAGGAGGTTATTGCCCTTCACGTTCCAGTTAAAGAAACTGGCCAGCTTCCTCCCCCGCATGATCAGGGAGCTAAGGGTGTCATCCCCAATCCTTTTCTGCACAAAGCCGAGAGCGTCCCTGACCACCAGGTGAAGGGTGTGTGTGATGCAAGGGATGCTAGTGAAGCACCCCTCATGGACGGCCCTCAATATGTTGGGCATGTTGTCGGTCACCACAAACTCCTTGGTGAAGAGCACACCTCACGTGACCCACTCCCTCACCATGGTGGTCACGGCTAACTTAATGTTCCAAGAAGTGTGGGAGCAATCCATCACTTCCCGCCTGAAGCAGGGCCCACCTATACCCTGTAGGGATGTGCAAAAAGATCGCGGTTCAGGTTTGGTCCTTCAGTTCAGTCTGGTTCGGTCCGGTCGTTCGGTTCAGTTGCAGAGTTTGAGTTTGGTCATTCGGTTCAGTTGCGTTCGGTTTGGTTCAGGCATTCGGAAGAAGGTCTCACAATATCCTGTGATCTTGCCGGAAATCGGAAATTCAAGTGCATGCTGAGCTTGTTTGGGTGAGAGCATGTGTGTTGTGGCTGACTGAGTGTTCGGTTCATGCATTTTGGCTGTTTGTGTGTTTGGTTTCTTTGTGTTCTTTTGGCTGGTTGGTGAGGGTTTGTGGATGACTGTTGGATGTCTTTAAAAATAAATAAATGAAGAAGGCTGTTCTCATTAAACACCGGGGGGTCAAGATGGTGCTCCTGAAGCAGGTGGAGGAGGAGGAAGAGGTCGCTTCCCCAGTCCCTGGACCTTCGGTGGTGGTGGTCCCAGTACCAGTGATGGAGGAGCAAGAGGGAAAATGAGGGACTGCCAGGTTTGCAATTATTTTTTTTACTTTGAGGACAAGAAAGGCTCTATCCATTAGAGCAAGCTCACTGGCATGCAGGTGGGTGCATGGGTGGTGGGCATCAGTCAGGCACAAACAGTGGACATCAGCGGGTGGCAGGGGATGTCTGCCACAGAGAGAGGGGGTACTGTTGTGTGTGGGGCTCTTCCAGCAGTCAGGCATGAGCACGAGCAGCACCCCCACACAAACATGTGCCCACCAGCCATCCCTTAGCAAGGGTCTCCACTTTCCAGTTTCCATCCCTATGCACCTCCAAATAAGGGCAGGATTTGCATGTGCCAGCCAGAGTCTTTCCAGTTGCCATCCATAACGCCCTAAGGAGGGCAGGATTTGCACATGCCAGCCAGGTTCTTTCCAGTCACCATCCCTAGCACCCCAAAGAGGGGAGGATTTGCTCGTGCCAGTCAGCCAGGGTCTCGTCTCCATTGCCATCCCTCCCTAGCACCCAAAGAAGGGCAGGATTAATTGCAAGTGCCAGGAAGGGTCTTCCCAGTTGCCATCCCCCGCTAGCACCCAAATAAGGTCAAGATTTGCACATGCCAGCAAGGGTCTTTCCATTGCCATCCCTCCCCAGCACCCAAAGAAGGGCAGGATATGCACATGACAGCCAGGGTCTCTCCATTTGCCATTCCTAGCATCCCCTCGCACCCCAAGGAGGTCAGAATTTGCACATGCCAGCCAGGGTCTCGTGTCCATTGCCATCCCTCCCTAGCACCCAAAGAAAGGCAGGATTAATTAAACTTGCCAGCCAGGGTCTCTCCATATGCCATCCCCAGCACCCCAAGGAGGGAGGACTAGAGGCATCATCATAAATGCATGATATTACTTAGGTGTTGTTTATGTGTTCCTGTTTCAGAGAGGATGATGATGCGGCCCCCAGAGCTGGTGCCACGTGCAGGACACCAACAAGGTGGAGGTCGTCAGTGCCACCCTCAGACAGTGGGTGGACAATATCCAATGCCTGGAGGTGGTATGATAAGGAGAACGGATCCGCTGTCTGCAAGGTAAGGCATGGGGGCTGGAACAACAGGGTATGCATTGCCCTCTATGACCTGTTAGGAACAGAAGTTCCCTGAAGAGAGAGATTGTCGCCCACCAACTTGTGGAGAGAGAATGCATGCAGGGCTTGACACAGACCATTGGTCTGATGCATTATGGCACTTCTTATGTTCATTCCTATCTTTTATGTTCTTTAGGAATGCGGAAAAAGATTCAAACGAGCCAGGGAGGGGACCACATCAGCCCTTGTCGTGCACGCTGAGAAAGCGCACAACCTGACGGTAACGCGAGGGACCTCTGCCGTGCAAAATCAGCACCAGAAGAAGAGGGGGAAGGCAACCCTAAAGAGAAGACACCAAAGCCCTTCCCCCTCCTCCAGATCCAATGCGTAGTCCCCTGGGCCCCGGGACTCTCCAGTGGCAAGGACCTTTCGGGCCGAGGTGGAGAGGCTCACCCGGGACTTTGTGGCCAGCCTGCAGCAGATAGCAGCTGCCATGTAGTACCAACTGGTGGAATGGTTCCAGGCAGTTGAGGTGCGGAAACAGAAGGTGGAGGCGTATGCGCAGTATGTCTCAAAGTACGTCTCCACTGAGATGGCTGACCTGGAACTCTTCTGCCAGTCAGTCTCCAACTGGCAGGCGGTCGTGGCAGGGGCCGTCGACTTTGCCATTGAGCACGCCTATGCTGGCGGGTGTGATGCACCCCTTCTACCTTTCCCCCAACTTCCGGGGAGCAGGCCCAAAGACTAATATATAGCTAAGTTTCCTTTCTGATTTAAAATGTTTGGTTTTTGTTTTATAATGTTGTTTTGGTTTTGTTGTTTGTTGTTTTGTTAATAAAAGTTATATTTGTTGTTATTGTTACGAGCTTTATTTGACTGCCCAATCTTTTATCGCTCTGTGCTGAAGTTCGGGCTGGTAAGTGGAAGAATCTCATACAGCTTGTCGATCCCTACCAGCAGTACCTGGCACCACATGTAGCATAGTTAAGGTATTAACCCAAAGATGTGCCAGGCAGCAGCAGGGTCTCAACTTGCAGAAAGCCCCCCAAGAGGGGAAAGATTTGTGTCTGTGTGGGTGTACCGGAGAGAAAGAGAGACAGGCTCTTTTGACAGCGGGCATCCATGGGTGGTTGTGGAGGAGTAGGCTGGTGGGGGGGCAGGCTTGCAGGTGGGTGCTGGTGGCCGCTGGCCAGTCAGGCACGAGCAGCAGCAGCACCCATAATTGAATGACAGCTGCCCGTGACTGGAATGATGGTCCCAGAATCTTGTTGATGGTTCCTGGGACAGGCGGGCATGACTGGCTGCTTCAGGTACAGTGGAATGACAGCCTAAAACCTATGGGAGTTGAATGATGTCCCTAGAATGAGTGCATGGTTGGGCACACTGTTCAATTGTGCGATAGGTGGTAGCAGTAGGTATAGGAACCCACACAGGCAGGTAGGCACATATAATACGTTGTGTTATATTCCATCTCATTCTGGTAGGTTTGCTGCTGGATGTGGGCATCGGGCGCATGAGCACAGATGGGAGTTCTTCCTGGTTCTGGCAGGTGGCAGTTTGAGCTGGCCTCCCCTCCACCCCATTTCTACCATTCTAGCAGGTAGTCTTTCTCTCTCTCTGGCCATATAGTGCAGGTGACAGCATGGGTGGGATCGTGTCTGTCTCTCCTTCTAGCAATGGAGAGACTCTCTCTCTCTCTCTCTCTCTCTCTCATTTCTCTCTCTCTCTCTCTCTCTCTCTCTCTCTCTCTCTCTCTCTCTCCAGCATCCTGGAAGGCAGGCAGACAGGCTCCTTGGCATGAGAGTCAGACAGGCTTTGAGCTTGGCAACAACCTGGAGTCTGGAACCCTTGGCACAGACAGCATATAGGCCTGGGGGCCATTGGCACTAGAAGCAGCAGACATTAGTTGCCAGGTACAGAACCCTTGGCATAGACAGCATATACGTCTACAGGCCATTGGCGCTAGCAGCATCAGACAGTGGGTTTCCAAGGTACAGAACCCTTGGCACAGACAGAATATAGGCCTGGTAGCCAATGGCAGAAGCAACAGACAGTGGTTGCCAGAGTACAGCACCCTTGGCACTGACAGCATATAGGCCTGGGGGCCATTGGCACTAGCAGCAGCAGACAGTGGTTGCCAGGGTACAGAACCCTTGGCACAGATGGAATATAGACCTGGTAGCCATTGGCAGCAGCAGCAAACAGTGGTTGCCACAGGGTACAGAACCCATTCGGTCGTTTGGTTCGATAGTTCAGTTCAGACGTCCAAACAGACTGACTTTGGTCTGAACATCTGAACTGTGTTTACCCATCCCTAGGCAGAAACAACATATAGGCCTGAGGGTCATTGGCTTCAGCAGAAGCAGACAGTGGTTGCCAGGGTACAGAACCCTTGTCACAGACAGCATATAGGCCTGGGGGTCATTGGCAGCAGCATCAGAAAGTGGTTGCCAGGGTCAATAACCCTTGGCACAGACAGCATATAGGCCTGGGGGCCATTGGCAGCAGCAGAAGACAGTGGTTGACAGGGTACAGAGCCCTTGAACCAGACAGCATATAGGCCTGGGGGCCCTTGGCAGCAGCAGCAGACATTGGTTGCCAGGGCAGTCAGGCAGGTGTAGTGGCACCCCACCAGCTTCCTCCCCTGGTTGATCAGGGAGCTAATGGTGCCTTCCCTAATCCACTTATCCCCCAAGCCCAGAGCATCCCTGACCACAAGGTGAAGGGTATGTGCAGTGCAAGGGATGCTGGTGAAGCCCCCATCATGGACTGCCTTTCATACATTTGTGGTGTTGTCCGTCACCACGCACCCCTTGGTGAAGGCTGCGCCTGGCATAACCCACTCCCTCACCATGGTGGCCAGGGCTAACTCTAGGTTCCTGGAGGTGTGAGAGCTGTCCATGACTTGTGCCTGAAGCAGGGCCCACCTATACCCTGCTTCATGACCCCTCCTGCCACTCCCCAAAGCTGCCTCCGAGTCCTTCCACGGGTGTGCCGTTTCACCATGTAGGCTTTCTGCACATTTCTAGTGGACCAAAGGTCTGTGATGAAGTGTATGTTGGCACCCACAGCCCCTGCCAGCTGGTCCCTCACCCGCTCCTTCAAAGCCGTGTACATGGCTGACACCACATTCCGACTCAGGGTTGTGCAAGGCGGCAGCTTAAACTGGGGGGGAGGGGGGCAGGAACCCAATCAGTCACTGGAAGCCCTTGTCCTCTACAATTGAATAGGGCTGCCGATCCAACACAATCATTTTGGCCAACAGGCTCTTGGCTTTCTCTTGATAGCCACGCTGCCCTCCAGCTGCCGATGGTCTTGGCAGTTTTCCCCACCCCAGCTCCTCCATGGTGGACTGACACTGCTGGCGAGGCTCCTGTTGCTTCCCCCCTGCTCCTGCTGGTAGAGAAAGCAGTTGGTGCAGGACGCTTGCCCACTGAAGAAGTCGGGCGACTGGCTGCTGCAGTTGGGAACCTGCTGGCATCCACTTTCCCTGCCTTCCCACTTAGCAACAGAGCACTGGTGCATGACTTCAGGTGCCTGGCCATTGTGGTTGACCCAAAGTTGGCGAGCACCTGGCCACTTTTCACCAGCTTATTGCACAAAGTGCACTGCAACTCTCTGGGATCATCTGCCCGCACCAGCTTAAAATGTTCCCATACAGAGGATTTTTTTCCCCTCCTGCCTTCTGGCCAACCAAGGGTGACACACTGCTTCCAGCACTGCTGGGAAGGGCAGAACATGGTGGCACTGGCAACACAGCTCTGGGAGGAGACTCAGCCATCGCCTCAGCTACAGACATCTCCTCTGCAGCACTAGTGTCTGCCTATGACTCACTGTTGTCCACAATCACAGTGATGTCCCATGAAGGGGAGTACAGGCTAGACTGTCTGTGCCTGCCATGCTGCTGACAGTCTCCTTGTGCCCACCTCTATAGCTGTTAGTACTGCTGCTTCTGTTGCTACTCCTCTCCCTACTACCATTGCCCAGGGATTGGGCCCTGCCTCTAGCAGCTGGGGTGGGATTCACCAGCTCTGGACTGCTGGGGATAGCCTCCACAATGGGGGACATTGGTGGCCCTGGAGGAACATCAGAAGCAGCAGCACCTGCTCCTGTAGCCGCAGCAGAGACAGCCACAGTCTCATGTCCTGCAGGTCTTCAACTGCCCTGCATGGCAGTGGAGTGCACTGCCAGGAGGCAATGCTGAGCCACTGAATCCTGTTGCCCTAAAGCAGGCATGCAGAGTTTGGGGTGTGGTGATGTGCTCGGGCTGCTGCTGCTGCCTGCTACCACTCTGAGGGTATGGCCCCTACCAACACCTCTCCCACGTGCCCTGTTGCCTGTCTTATGGGCAGGAGACCTGCCTCTCCTACTTCCCTTCTCCATGTCTTCCAACTCAAACACACACAAAGATTTTATATATTATTTACTCAGTTTTTTAATCTAATATTATATCTATCTCTACACAAAATCTAACTGCTATTAACTATTCTAAAACCTATTGAACTAAATGGAATATCCTAATAATTAACTACAAAGGCCTTGTCCTACAAACATACTGTATCTCTATCTGTCTATAACTATACTATAGTACTATAACTAAGCAAACTACTATGTATATCTATCTAGTAATTATCTATCTAATAGCTATCTATCTATACAATATTACACAGGGGGAAACACAAAGAACACAGGGAGGGGTACAAAACTGAAATGAAAATCAATCTAATAATAATCCTACTCTAAATAAA
>QEPC01005589.1:2708145-2735779 GCA_003113815.1 Sphenodon punctatus | reverse complement strand
CTCAAGTGAATTCCGGACCATAAGTGACATGTGCTGATGTGACCTGCTTTATAAAGGCTGCGCAAGCCCCTGATTGGCTTGTGACCTGAATAAAGCAGGTCCTGGATTGACTCACCGCCAAGGAAGGGAAATTCCGCGGGGATTTTCCCAGTTTCTGCGATAATCCTGCCTAGGGCAGGATTCTGCGAAAATTCCGCGAATCGCAGAAGCGCAGAGGACTCGGGGCCCTGACCATAAGTCAGTGGTGAAGTGGACGGTGACACCCCCATCCCCTGCCATCTTCTCCCTCACCTGCTCCTTTAAAGCCCAATAGAAGGCTTTCACAACCTGCCGACTCAGGGTCATCCATGAGGGCAGCTTAAACAGGGGGGCCAGGGAAGCTTAAACTGGGGGGCCTGGAAGCCAATCAGGCACCTAAACCCCATGTTTCTGACTACCAAGAAGGGCTGCCCATCAAGCACAATCATTTCCCCTAAAATGCACGTGACTTTCAGTTGACCCGGAACGCCTCATAATGGCCTGAAGCACTCTGGAGCACCGCCAAAGTCCTGACACCACCATGTCGAGTGATCCCTGGGGTGGGTTTTTTTTTTTTTTTAAAAAAAGGCTGGGCAGGGGGGGGGGGAGTGCTCCCCGGCACCCTTTACACCCGTGCAGCCTGGAGGGGGAAGGAAAACCGGGTTCCTCCCTCCCATTCCCACACCCCCTCCTGAACCAGTTCAGAACCCAAACTTTGTTCAGCTGGTTCGGGCGGTTCGGATTTGGCGTGATCGAAAACGGTCCTAATACCCCAAGTTCAGGCCAAATCCCAAACCCCTGAACCACATTCGCACATCCTTATTATGCTACCTCTGCTGTACCATGGGTTCTGTGCCCGGCAATCCCATGTCTGCTGCTGCTGCCACTGCTGCCTCTGGTGTGCCATAGGTTCTGCTACTGTGCAATCCAATGTCTGCCACTACTGCCTCTGCTGTGCCATGGGTTCTGCTATCAGACAATCCAATGTCTTCTGTTGCACCACCGATGCCTGGCAGCCTGCAATGGCTGGCCAAGTAGGGGTGCCAGGCCAGCCACCAAGCCCCAAGCCTTCCCGGCCTCTGCTGCTGCTGCTGCTAGTACTGCTGCCACTGAGTCTCAGATAGACATCAATGGTGCCATGGGCACCCCAATGGGCTAAGCGCCGAGCCTGCCTGGCCGGGCAACCTGGGGTGCCAAGCTCCAAGCCTTCCCTGTCTCTGCTACTTCTGCTTCTGCTGTGTCTCCAATGGCCTGTCATGCCCCCACGGGCACCCTGGAGCGCCCCAAGTCTCTGCCATGGCTGAAAGTTCTGAGCATTCGGGGTGTCCAAACTCCATCAGACTGAATCCAGAAACCCAAGCTAAGTTTTTGGTCCAAGCGGCCAAACATCCAAACCCCATTCTGTTTGCACATCCCTAACTGGAAAGACCCACCAGCTGGGGGTGCCAGGTTTAGATGGGCCCAGTGGGTCCAGAACTGACAGCACAGTGAGGATATGAGCCACTGGGGCAGCAAATGCTGAAAGAGATTATGTGCTGGGCAGATGAGATTCAGGACACTGACGTCCCCTGTGCCAGTCCCTCCAGCACAGCGAACTCACTGAGAGCCACAGGGAATGCTGGATGGAGGGGCAGCAAGGGGACCACCACATGCACTCCAGGTGCAGTCCTAGCTGGAGTCCCTGTTAAGGGAAGGACATGAGCTCAGAATCCTTATGAATTCAGCATGCCCGCCTCCACCATGTGACCACTGCTGGTGCTGCTATCCCTGCCACCCAGTTTAGCACCTCCTGGATGTCCTCCTTCCACTATATCACCCATTCCCCCTGCAGTGTTAATCCTCCTGGAAGTCTCCACTGTGAGTGTATGTGCACCTCATAGGTAGTAAGTTTCAATGGTAGCTACAGCACAACAAGGACCTGGAATGGTGGCGATGGGGCCCGGGCTGAAAGGCCAGTACCATGAGATGGCATTGGCAAATGAGGCTAAATGATAGATGCTTATGGATGCTTCCACAAATGTAATAATAATAATAATAATAATAATAATAATAATAATAATAATAAATAAATAAATGGTCTTCAAGGGGACAACTTCAATTGCTTATAAAATTGGGTCCCCTTATCCAATTGTCTTGTAGTTTGGCAGAGATGACTGGGAAGCTATGTGATACATTTCTGCCAAATATCCTATAAACAGGATGGTATATAAACATGTTACCACTGGAAATGTATGTTATAGTTAGTAATGTCTTATACCATCAGGATGGGTCCTGACGGTATAAGACATTACTAACTATAACATTCAGGAGGATGCAAGATCCCAGGTGCACGTGCTTGGCTTGGTTATATTGAGAATGATGGCTGGTTGGTTCATGTGGTGAGGATATGAGTAAACAGACCTTAGGTAACAGATTGTACTGGATCAGCAGGAGTTAGGTAAGGGGAGAAGCAGAAGAGGTGGGTCTTGAGGTGGAATTTGAAGGTACGAAGGGAGGGGGCAAGGCAGATGCAGGAAGGGAGGGAGTTCCAGGCATGGGGGTCAGCTAGGGAGAAGGGACGAAGATGGTTAGGGGAGCAGGGGAGACATGAGAGGGCGAGAGAGGGGACAGAGGAGGAGCAGAGTTCACGGACTGGAGTACAGAGGAAAATTAGCACAGAGAGCTAGGGGGGAGCAAGGTTGTGAAGAGCTTTATAGGTGAAGACTAGGAGCTTGTGCAGGATTGGTTCAGGAAGGGGGAGCCAGTGAAGAGAGGAGAGGAGGTGCTGCACGTGATCGAAGCGATGGGTGAGGTGGATTGCCCTGGCAGCAGAATTTTGGATGGAGATAAGGGGAGAATGGGGAGAGTGGGAGAGGCCAGTGAGAAGGAGGTTACAGTAATCAAGGTGAGAGATGACCAGGGCATGAACAAGGGTTTTGGCAGAGGAGACAGAGAGAAAAGGCCGAAACTTAGCAATGTTATGGAGGGAGAAGCGACAGGATTTGGCAACAGAGTCGATGTAGGGTTTAAAAGAAAGGCATGACTCAAGGATGAAGCCTAAGCTACGGGCTTGGGGGACAGGAAGGATGGTGAACCCATCGATAAGGATCGACAGCAAAGCGGGAGAAGAAGAATGAGGAGGGAAGATAAGGAGTTCAGTATTAGCCATGTTGAGTTTGAGTTGATGTTGAGACATCCAGGTTGTGATATCAGAGAGACAGCTGGTGAGGTGAGCTTGAAAAGATGGAGAGAGAGAGAGGGATTAGAAAGATAGGGTAGAGTGTCATCAGTGTAGCGGTGATATTGGAAGCCATGGGAGTCAATGAGTTTGCCTAGGGACAGGGTGTAGATATAGAAGAGAAGAGGGACAACGACAGAGCCCTGGAGAACACCAACCGAGGGGAAGGGAGGAGGAGGTGGCATTGGAAAGAGACGCATTGAACGAGCGGACAGAGATGTAGGAGGAGAACTAGTCGAGGACAGGGCCATGGTAGCCAAGGGAGTGAATTGAGTCCAGCAAGAGTGAGTGGTCAACAGTATCGAAGGCAGCAGAGAGGTCAAGGAGGACAAGAATGGAGTAGAGGCGATTAGATTTAGCCACAAGAAGATTGTAGGTGATCTTAGTGAGTGCAGTTTCAGTAGAGTGAAGGGGGTGGAAGCCATATTGGAGGGGGTCAAGGGAGGAGTTGGTGGAGAGGAAGTTGAGGCAGCGGGAGTAGACAACACATTCATGATGCTTGGAAGCAAAAGGAAGGAGTGAGACAAGACGGTAGCTAGAAGGGTCAGAGGGATCAAGAGTGGACCTTTTGATGATAGGGGGGACAGTGGTGTGCTCGAAGGAGGAGGGGAAGGAGCCAGTAGAGAGGGAGAGGTTGATGATGTGCAGGAGGGAAGGTGTGACAGTGGAAGCAATGGACGCCAGGAGGTGAGAGTGGATGCAGTCAAGGGCGCAAGTGGAAGGGTTGGAGGAGGAGAGCAGGGAGGAGATTTCTTCAAGGGAGGTGGGAGGGAAGGAGGACAGGAGAGGGAGGAGGGAGAGTATAGGAGGGGGAGGAGAGAGGGAGAGGACAGGAGGGGGAGGAGGGAGAGGGGAGGGAGTAAGAAGAGGAGAGGGAAGCAATGTCGCGGTGGAACTTGTCTATCTTGAAAGAGAAGAAGAAAGCAAGATCCTGAGCAGAAAGGGAAGAGGGAGGTGGAGGACAGGGGGACTTGAGGAGGGAGTCAAAGGTAGATAACAGGTGGCGAGAGTCCTGGAAACAAGACTCAATGCAGGAGGCGTAATGCTGTCTAGCGAGGGAGATAGCAGAAGTAAGGGAGGAGAGACAAAATTAGAAGAGCAGGAAGTCAGCATGAGAGTGGGATTTGCGCCAGAGGTGTTCAGCAGCATGGGTGCAGGAGCAGAGGTGGCAGATACTGGGGTTGAGTCAAGAGTGGGGTTTGTGGGAGCAGGCGGGAGGAAAGGGAGCACAGGAGTCAAGGTTGGAGGATAGAGAGGCATTGAAAGCAGAGACGGCAGAGTCAGGGGAGGAGGAGGAGAAGAGGTTATTTTATCGGGAATTCTATGGGCACATAACTGTAGTGTATTTCATTTCCAAGGAAAAGGACCTTGGAAGGTAAGCTTGTGAAATATGTCATCCAGCAGGTGTCTCATTAAGTTCTCCAAAGCAACATGCCTAAAGAAACACAGGAGAGCTACTTAATCTCCTTGAAAGGTGTTTGGTTCTCATTAGCATCCTGGCTTTGTGACAGCTGCCCCACACAGCAAACCCTAATCCAACGTCATTGATTTACATTAACACCTTTGAATGCTTTCCAGTGCTCTGTTCCTGCACTCTTCTCCTGGGCCCTCATTACCAGTTAATGATTTGGGGTTTTTTAATTCATTATCTTCCTGCTGCTTATTGCTAGGAATAAATAGTGATAGAGTAGCGGGGAGGCAAATTTAATCTGTACCTGAACTGTCAATAGTTGGAATATTGAAAAGGAGGGGTACTCCTTTATTGAAGGAGTTAAGAGGTTCACAAGCATATTTGTACTTTACTTATTTATTTTTTCTAGCCCCCCACCACATCCAACCTCCCATTCCCCATAGTTTTAGGACAGGTAACATCATTATATAAACACACACAGATATATATCAAATATACAGAAAATTAACCCTCCTAAAATATGAGATGTATAAAAATATTCTTAAATTTCATTAAAACAGCCTCCAAGACCCTATACCCATCTGCCAAAAGTCTAACCAAATAGATAGGTCTTACATTGCTTCCAGGGATGGTTTAGGCATGGTAAATTCTTCACTATGCAAGAGGCTAGACTATGCAGGAGGCTAGGTCCTTGGAGGTCCTTCCAGTTCTATTCTTTTATTATTCTATTCAATGGGGCTGCACAGCTGTGCTTGAAGGTTTGAAGAGGGAGGGAGGGGGCAGTGAGGTTTGGATCCTGCAAGGGGTTTTGGTTCAAGCAGAATGCTGCCTGAAGTTAATTCCAAGGTCAAAGCCTAAGAAACCCAATGCTAGAATCCAATTCCATTGGTTAAAAGCAGACATGTTGCTGGTGTGGTAGGTCCCCAGCCCAGGGCAGCATGAGAAACAGGTTGTCCCTCCCCGGTTTGGGTCAGGGCACTGAACTGATGTGCCTGAGACTAGGGAGCTGTCCCACTACCCATACGGCCCAGGTAAGGCAGGGAGCACAATTTGCAGGCAGCCGTCTTGACAGCCAGCCATGACAGCCAATGATGGTCAGCCATAATGTCCCTGGTCCGGGGCAGGTATGGTGGCACCCAAGCAGACATGCAAACCCTCTGTGTCATAGCCTGGGCTAGTCTCCAATACTCCCCGGGCCCAGCGCAATCCTGTGCTAACATCTGGTAGCATGTGTTTACACATGTTGGTGGGACCCAGGCCAAAGGGTAAAAAACACATGCAGCTGACATTGCAGCTGCATATCCGTGGTTGGGATGGTGCCCCCCGCCACCCTAGTTGGGTCAGGTTGGGAGATGGAACCAAATGTTTCCCCAATGTTGGAATGTTAACTTAGCCAAGCTTAGGAATTCCCAGAAGGAAGAAAAATTCCCAAATCAAAAGATTCTTAGATCCACCTGGGTTTAACCTTTCCCCCCAGGAAATAACAGAGTTAAGATGCTTTTAAAATTAAGATGCTTTATTTAAAAGAGAATGAATAGATTGGTTGAGCAATGTCAAAACCAGTTTACAGATTACATACCAAGGAATTAAATATACAATTCAGCAAAGCATGGAACGATTTATTCTAAGATTACATGAGAGAAAAATTTTAGGTCCTAAATCTTATTTTATATAGAGAGATTATATTTAAAAATGATCTCGGAGAATTGGCCTGTTCTCATGAGACAGAAATCTCACCTTTCCTGAGTGAAGTTAGAGCTAGAGAAGTCTGGCTAGAGTTCTGTTTTCTTGAGAGGTCGTGTCTGTGAAGCAGTGCTTCAATTCAAGGCCCTCATTTATGCACTGCTCTGATCATGTTGGTAGTCAAAGAAACTAAATTTCTTTGACTACCAAGCTCCCTGGGGACCTACCCACCTATGTCACCTATGCATATTCATAAACTCATTGCCTTTTTGGTCACTATCATCTAAATATGATATTAAATACATGTAAGAATTTCTATTGGCTAACCTGGCAAGTAGCTTAACCTCTTTAACAACATCCTATTGGAAACTGTTAATAATTGCATTATGCAGTATGTACATACTAATGCCGAGTAGTTTGACCAATTTTCCCTATGTCCAAAAACCTTATGGTAACTAACATAGCACTTTATTCTAAAAGTAGCCTACACTGACTCAGCTGCCAATCCCACCATTGTCTGAACTGGGCCCACATCTGTTGGGCCTGGAATAGATGCACAGGTTTGGCACTGGCCCAGGTGGGCCAGAGCTGAGCAAACCGGGTATGACTCACCTGGGAAGGGGGGCAGGGAGCGACCCACACCCCATTGTCTCTGCTCTTGCACCCTACCATGATGGGAAGCCATGGTAACAGGCAGCAATGGCAACCCCCACCTCCCCAAGGCTGTTTTTGGATTTATTTTGGGAGTCAGGGACATTGGCCAGGCAGCGGCAGTGGACACCAGAGGGTTCCTGAATGCAGCATCCAGTCGTCCGCCTCAATGAGCGGTCCAGCGTCCTGCTCGAAAAACTGCCGCTAGCAGCAGGAGCAGTATTGCTGCTAGGGGAGACCACCAGCAGCAGCAGCAGTGCACCATGGAGGAGCTGGGGTGGGGGCAGCTGCCAAGTCCATTGGCAGCTGCAGGACGTGGAGGCAGCATGACTTTCAACTGAAAGCCACGCACATGTTATGGAAAATGATCGTGCTGGATGGGCAACCCTTCTTGTTGGTCTGGGACATGGGGTTTAGGTGCCTGATTGGCTTCCTGGCCCCCCAGTTTAAGCTGCCCTCATGCACCACTCTTAGTCGGCAGGTGGTGCCAGCCTTGTACCGGACTTTAAAGGAGCGGTTGAGGGAGCAGCTGGCCAAGGCTGGGGTTGGCACTGTCCACTTCACCACCGACCTGTGGTCGAGTAGGAATGCACAACACTTCCTGCCTGGAAGGCGCACTGGTGGCAGGATGTGGAAGAAACATTTGGGAGTGCCAGGAGGGGTCCTGAAGCAGGGTATAGCTGGGCCCTGTTTCAGGTAGAAGTAATGGATGGCCCCAACATGTCCCAGAACATCGAGGCAGCCCTGACTGCCATGGTGAGGGAGTGGGTCACGCCAGGTGCACCCTTCACCGAGGGGTGCGTGGTGATGGACAACGCGGCCAACATATTGAGGGCCGTCTATGAGAGGGGCTTCATCAACATCCCTTGTGCCGCACACACCCTTCACCTGGTGGTCAGGGACACTCTGGGCTTGGGGGATAAGTGGATTGGGGCAGGCACCCTTAGCTCTCTGATTGAGTGGGGGAGGAAGCTGGCCAGTTTCTTTAACTGGAGCATGAAGGGCAGGGACCTCCTCTGAGAAAATCAGGCAGAGAAAGGCTCCCCAATGCACTAACTGGTGCAAAATGTGTCCACCAGCTGGAATTCGATGTTGCTGATGCTCAAGAGGCTTTTTGAGCAGAAAGCCGCCTTGCATCAGGTTTAACTGGTGATGAACAGTGGGACACCTCCAGGGTACAATGGGATGGAATTGTGGCCCTCAGGGCAGGAAGCTGGTGGATGAGGTGGCAGTTGCCCTGATGCAGGAGGCAGGGCTGAAAGCACGGTTCGATGAGCTCCTGCAGTGGGAGGAATACGTTTTGACAACCATGATGGACCACCAGTACTAGGCCTGGTGTTGCAGACAGTCAGGCATCAGTGGAGCAGCAGCAGAGTCCCAGCAAGGGCTTGGCACCCCTACTCAGCCGGGCGTTGCAGACTTGCATCCTACTCGCCAGTTCTGAACAAGCTCTTCTGCCAATTGGTCAAGTCTTGCCTGGTGGTGAATCTTGTGGCCACCCAGTAGTGAACATTGGATTGCAGGGGCAATCCTGTACCCATGGCACAGCAAAGGCAACATTCGCAGCAGCAGCAGACATTGGATTGCCTGGGCACAGAACCCATGGCACAACAGAGGCACCAGAAGCAGAAATTGGATTGTGGGGGCACAGAACCCATGGCACAGACAGCAGAGGGAGCACTGACAGCAGCAGCAGACATTGGATTGCCTGGCCACAGAACCCATGGCACAGACCGCATTGGCAGCAGCGGCAGACATTTTATTTACCAGGCACAGAACCCACGGCATGGCACAGGTGGCATTGGAAACAGCATCAAACATTAGATTGTCAGGGAACAGAACCCCTGGAACAGCAGAGACGGCAGCAGCAGGATTTTCCTGTGCTCAGCACCCATGGAGCCAAAATGGTAGGATTTGCCAGGGAAGAGCTCCCATAAAGCAGCAGACGGCAGCAGCAGGATTGTGAGGGCACATTTTGATTTGCCAGGGCAGAGTACCCATGACCCAGCAGACAGCAACTACGGGATTACCAGGCCAGTGGGGCACATCACCCAGGGTTGGCAGGGTAGGGAGACAGGCACCTTGGCATGAGAGGCAGGAAGGCTTGGACAGGGCTTCAGCTTTGCCCACATTGCAAGCACATAGGCAGCATGGCATGAGCATCGGAAGGCAGGTTGATACAGGGTACGATGCTGGCAACCTGGGTGGGCAGACAGGCAGCGTGGCATGAGCATCAGAAGGCTGGCTGAGGCAGGGTTTGACATTAGCAACCTGGGCGGGCAGACAGGCAGCATGGCATGAGCATTGGAAGGCAGACGGAGACAGGTTTTGAGCTTGACAACCAGGGCAGGCGGGCAGTCAGGCAGCGTGGCATGAACATCAGAAGACTGACTGAGGCAGGCTTTGATCTTGGCAACCTGGGTGGGTGGGCAGACAGACAGTGTGGCATGAGAGGCAGTAGGGAAGGCTGGATGGGACCTTGGCAGGGCACTCAGGCTGGCGAAGACTATGCAGCGGGTGAGAGAGCCAGTCATATAGGCGACCGAGGTCGTTTAGCCAGAGGCCGGTTGGCAGGCTTACAGTTTCCCAATGCCACCTGGCCTCATGAGGTCAGGCAGAAAGGTCATCCAAGGCTGTCTAGTGAGAGAGAGGGGGGGGCAGGGTGGACACTGGGAAATGGGAGGAAGGAACAGCACCTCAGCAGCAGCGTCCCAGACTGAGGACGAGCACCATCCCAAGACTTCCCCTGGCATAGGATGGCGTGTGCCACTGCACCATAAATCCATGTCCAGGGGCATCTCGGGGAATCCCAGCAGCAGAAGGTTCACCTTAAGAAACAACAACTGCTCCACCAACTTGGCCCCCAGTCTCAGGCGGTGTAGCGAGCAAATGTCCCCTGACATGGAGAACACCCGCTCGCTGGGGACACTCATTGGTGGGCAGGACAGGAGACCCTTGGACACTTTGGACAGGGCCGACCACATGTTCGTCTTGCCAGCCCAGTAGGCCAAGGGATCGCTGCTGCGATTGATGCATGGCTCCTCCTCAATGTTGGTCTCCACTGCTGCTGAGGCGCAGTAGTACTCCCTCGCGAAGCTCTGCTTGGGTACCACCTTCATCACTGCCCTCAGCCACGCTGCCTGCCCTGCTGTGCACGGGTCCATGCTCCCCAGAGTGGCCTGCACATAGGACCTGCTGCTGCTCGCAATAGGGGTGCAGCTGCTGCTGAGCCTGCTGCTGGTGCTGCTACTGCTAGGGCTGGGGGCAGGGATAGACCTTGACATCTGAAAGGGGTGGATGCTCCCACTCCACCCATCCTCAAGGGCATCCTGTTTCTGCTGCTGCACACTCTCAAGAGCCCGCTCTGCCTGTCTGACCCTCTCCACTAGGTCACTCTTCCAGTGCCCATAGACCGCTGTCTGGTGTGCCACACTGCCCTTGTCCCCGGGGTCCAGCATGGTTGTCAAAACGTATTCCTTCCACTGCAGGAGCTCATTGAACCGCACTTTCAGCCCTGCCTTCACTGATGCCTGGCAGTCTGCAACACCTGGCCGAGTAGGTGTGCCAGCCACCAAGCCCTTTCTGGGACTCTGCTGCTGCTCCACTGATGCCTGGCAGTCTGCAACACGAGGCCTAGTAGGGGTACCAGCCACCAAGCCCTGGCTGGGCCTCTGCCACTGTTCCACTGATGCAGGTAATGTAACAAAAGTAATTTCACTCCCCCCCTTCCAATTCATTCTGAGCTACCCACTGATCCAGTCAGCAGGAATTTTCAGAACTCTCCATCTCCTAGCAGTTTGTGTTATTCCCAATACATTGCCATCCTTCTCCTATTTCACCCATTTCTTTCCACACATTTACCTCCATAGTTTCACTTATTTAGATTAGATTAAATAGATTTAAGTATTATATCCAACATCAAGAAGCAGCAACTCAAGCTCCAGGTCCCACCATCAGGATTCTGGGGCCTACAGACTGGAAGGGCAGGAAGGGTTGTCCATCCACATCATCCAGAAGGTGCCACTCCAGCTCCAGAACCCACTGTCAGGGTTCTGGGAAAATCATTCCACTCACAGGGAGCTTTCATTCCACCACATCAAGAAACAGCCAGCGACTCCAGCCCCAGGACCCACCATCAGGGTTCTGGGGCCTACTTTCCAGGCAGGGAGAGATGTCCATCCACGGCATCCAGAAGCTGCCACTCCTGTCCCAGGACCCACCACCAGGGTTCTGGGGCCATAATTTCGCTCATGGGGAGTCGTCATTCCACCGCATCAAGAAACTGCCAGCCACTCCAGCCCCAGGAACCACCATCAGGGTTCTGGGGTGGATCATTCAGCTCACAGGGAGTTGTCATTCCACCACATAAAGAAACATCCTACCACTCCAGCCCCAGGACCCACCATCAGGGTTCTGGGGCCCACATTCCAGGCAGGGAGGGTTGTCAATTCACTGCATCCAGAAGCTGCCACTCCTGTCCCAGTACCGACCATCAGGGTTCTGGGGCCGTCATTCCGCTCACGGGGAGCCGTCATTCCACCACATCAAGAAACAGCCCACCACTCCAGCCCCAGAACCCACCATCAGNTCACGGGGAGCTGTTATTCCACTGCATCAAGAAACAGCCTGCCACTCCAGCCGCAAGAACCACCATCAGGGTTATGGGGCCTACGTTCCAGGCAGGGAGGGCTTTCCATCCGCTGCATCACGGGGAGCTGTTATTCCACTGCATCAAGAAACAGCCTGCCACTCCAGCCGCAAGAACCACCATCAGGGTTATGGGGCCTACGTTCCAGGCAGGGAGGGCTTTCCATCCGCTGCATCCATAAGCTGCCACTCCTGTTCCAGGACCCACCATCAGGGTTCTGGGGCAGTCATTCCACTCATGGGGAGCCGTCATTTCACCGGATCGAGAAACAGCCAGCCACTCCAGCCCCAGAACCCACCATCAGGGTTCTGGGACCTACCTTCCAGACAAGGAGGGCTGTTCATCCACAGCATCAAGAAGCTGCCACTCCTTTCCAAGGACCCACCATCAGGGTTCTGGGGCCATTATTCCGCTCACCGAGAGCTGTCCTTCTACGTCATCAAGAAGCTTCCATTCTACTCCAGAACCCACCATCAGGGTTCGGGGGGCGTCATTCTGCTCACAGGGAGCTGTCATTCCATGGCATCAAGAAACATCCAGCCACTCCAGCCCCAGAACCCCCCATCAGGATTCTGGGGCCTATGAACAGGCAGGGAGGGCTGTCCATCTACATCATCGAGAAGCTGCCACTCTACTCTCAGGGCCCACCGTAAGAATTCTGGGGCCGTCATTCCACTCACAGAGAGCTGTCATTCCACAGCATCAAGAAGCAGCCACTCCAGCCCCAGGACCCACCATCAGGATTCTGGGTCCTACATTACAGGCAGGGAGGGCTGTCCATCCACATCATCCAGAAGCTACCACTCTAGTCCCAGGACCCACCATCAGGGTTCTGGGACCATCATTCCACTCACAGACAGCTGTCATTCCACAGCAGTCACTCCAGTCCCAGGACCCACCCTAAGGGTTCTGAGACCTACGTTCCAGGTAGGGAGGGCTATAGTTCCACTTCACTGTCGGCCAAGGCTCCACCGATGCCAGCCAGCCTACATTACAGGCAGGGAGGGCTGTTGTTCCACTTCATCCAGAAGTTGAGACTCCAGTCTCAGGACCCACCATCTGAGTTCTGGGACCTACGTTTCAGGCAAGGAGTGCTGTCCATCCACATCATCCAGAAGCTTCCACTCTAGTCCCAAGACCCCCTGTTAGAGTTCTGGGGCCATCATTTCATTCAAGGGGAGTCATTATTCCACCGCATCAAGAAACAGCTAGACACTCCAACTCCAGGACCCACCATCAGGGTTCTGGGGCCTACCTTCCAGGCAGGGAGGTTTGTCGTTCCACTTCACTGTCTGAAAATGCTCCACCAATGCCAGCCAGCTTGCAATGCCCAACCAAGTAGGGGTGCCAGCCACCGAGGTCTGACCTGGCATCAGTGGAGCAGCAGCGGAGGCCAGGTAATGCCCGGCCAAGTAGGGGTCCAGCCACAATTACTGTGCCCTGGCAATCTAATTTCTGCTGTTGCTGTTGCTGCTGCTGCTGCTGCTGCTACTGCTGGTGGTGGTGGTGGTGGTACTGCATGTCAGTCATTTGCTCCTCCCTGTTGTAGATGGGCACAGCTCAGATGAGTGCGCTGGTGGGCGGGGGCCAGGTGTACACGAGATTCACCACCGGGCAAGGCTTGACCAGTTTTCAGTAGAGCTTCTTGAGATTGGTCAAGTGCTAGGGATGTGCGAACAGATTGCGGTTCGGTTGTTCGGTCATTCAGTTCAGGATCTGAGTTTGTATTCAGTCATTTGGTCCGGGGACCGAGTTCATGTTCAGCAGTTTGGTTCAGTGGCGTTCGCTTCAGTTCGGCCGCTCAGAAATCAGTTTCGGTTTTGGTCTAGGTATTGCATGGTCCTGTGATCACGTCAGAAACCGGAAACTGGAAATTCAAGTGCGTGCGGAGCTTGTGTGGAGAGGGAGTGTGTTGTGGCTGGCTGGATGTTTGGTTTTGTTTGGTGTGTTTTGGCTGTGTTGGACTGTGTGTTGGTTTGACCATGTTGGTTTGGCTGGTTGGTGAGTTGATGGGCGACTGTTTTGTTTGACTGTTGTTTGCTTGGGGGGGGAAATGAAGAGGGTGAGGATTAATAGGACCTGGGGGAAGGCCAAGGTGGCAGAGCTGGTGGAGGAGGAGGAGGAGGAGGAGGAGGAGGAAGAGGTTGCTTCCACTGGACCTTCAGTGGTGGAGGTTGGCTCCTCATCAGTGGAGCAAGAGGGCACAGGAGGTACTCCCAGGTTTGTAAACTTTATTTTTACTTTGAGGACAAGGAGAATAGAATACTATCCTTTAGCGGGAGCTCACTGGCATGCGTGTGGGTGGGTGGGTTGGTGGTGGGCAGTATGTCCTTACAGTGGGCATCAGCCGGTGGCAGCGGATGTCTGCCACAGACAGAGAGGGTACTGTGGGGGGCTCTTACAGCAGTCAGGTACGAGCTGAAGGAAGCACCCACCCAAACACGTGCCAGCCATCTAGCAAGGGTCTCCTGTTGCCATCCCTAGCACCCCAAGAAGGGCAGGATTTGCACGTGCCAGCCAGGGTTCTTCCATTGCCATCCCTCCCTAGCACCCAAAGAAGGGAAGGATTTGCACGTGCCAGCCAGGGTCTTTCGAGTTGCCATCCCTAGTGCCCCAAGGAGGGCATGATTTGCACATGCCAGCCAGGGACTTTTGGATTTGTACATGCCAGCCAGGGTCTCTCCATTGGCACCCCTCCCTAGCACCCAAAGAAGGGCAGGATTTTCACATGCCAGCAAGGGTCTCTCCATTTGTCATCCCTAGTGCCCCAAGGAGGGCAGGATTTGCACGTGCCAGCCAGGGTCTTTCTAATTGTCTTCCTGAGTGCCTGAAATAGGGCAGGATTTGCACGTTCCAGCCAGGGTCTTTTACATTTGCATGTGCCAGCCAGTGTCACTGTCTCCCATTGCCATCCCTACCACCCCAAGGAGGGAGGGCTAGAGACATCATCATAAATGCTTGATATATTACTTAGGAGTTGTTTATGTGTTTCTGTTTCAGAAAGGAATTGGATGCGAGCAATGGTGCCACGCACAGGACACCAAGACAGAGTCACCAGTGCCACTGCCAGACAAAGAGCGTACAAGGTGGTATGAGAAGCATACCGGATTTGCTGTCTGCAAGGTAAGGCACGGGGGTTGGAACAACAGTGAATGGATTGCCCTATGACCTGTTAGGAAGTCACCTGCAGAGAGAGATTGGCCACCCACCCACTTGTAGAGACAGAATACAGGCAAGGCTTGACAGACCATTGCTCTGACACAGTATGGTGCTTCTTATGTTCCTGTCTTTTTATGTTCTTTAGTTATGGGGCAAAAGATTTCAAAGGGCCAGCCAGGGGACATCATCAGGGCTCATCGCCCGTGTGGAGAAAGTCCATGACAAGACGGTGAGGTGGCAGGACTCTGACATGGCCGTGGAGCATCAGCACCAGAAGATGGAAGGGGGGAGACATGCCAGAACTGATGCCATCAAAGCGCTTCTCCATCCTCCAGCTCCGCTGAGGACTCCCCCCAGTAGGAGTCTTCTGCGGCAAGGGCCTTTCAGGTCGAAGTCCAGAAACTTAACTAGGACTTTCTGGACCAGAAAAAAAAAAAATGGACCAGCTACGGATGCAACCACTGACTATGGAGGACCGACTGATGGAGCGGTTTCAAGTGCTGGAGGTACAGGAATGCAGGGTGGAGACCTATTCCCAGTACCTCCAGACTAATATTGATGACATGGAGCTTCACAGCCAGTCGGTCTGCAAGTGACAGGCATCCGTGGCAGGGGCCGTGCAATTTGCCCTCGAGCACAGGTACCAAACGGCAGAGGGTGGGTTGCCTGCCCTTAGGTCCCATATGCCCCTTTCACCTTTCCCCCATGTTCTGGGGGACAGGCCCACAGACCATCAATAAGTTAAGTTTCCTTTCTTTTCATATGTTTTGGTTTTATAAATGTATTGCTGTTGTTTATTGATTTTTTTTAATAAAAGTTCTATTTGTTGTTGTTACCCGCCTTGTTTGGCCCTTCCAATCTTTTATTCCTATGTGCTAGTTCTGGCAGGTGACAGAATCTCATTGTATATATAGCTTGTCCAATCCCTACCTGTCAGCAGCAGATGTAGCGTTGGCATATTAGTCCCAAGATGTGCCGGCAGCAGGGTCTCAACTTGCAGAGAGCCCCCCAGGAGGGGCAGGGCTTGTGTCTGTGTGGGTGTACCAGAGAGAGAGACAGGGTCCTTGGCAGTGGGCAGCAGTTGGCAGGTGCTGGTGGTCAGAGGGGCTTTTTTTCAACAGCTTCAGCGGGCATCTGCGGGTGGGTGCGGAGGAGTACGCTGGTGGGGGGGGGCAGGCTGGTGTGTGGGCACCAGGCTTCTGAATGCAGTGGAATGGAATGACAGCCCCCAGTGACTGGAATGATGGTTCCAGAATCTCGTTGATGGTTCCTGGGATGGGCGGGCATGACTGATTCAGGTACAGTGCAATGACAGCCTATGGGAGTTGAATGATGTACCTAGAATTAGTGCATGGTTGGTCGCACTTCATTGAATCATGCGATAGGTAGTAGCAGGTACAGGAATGCACACAGGCAGGCAGACACATAATATATTGTATGTTGTTATTTCCATCTCATTGTGGTAGGTTTGCTGGTGGATGTGGGCACAGATGAAAGCTCTCACTGGTTCTGGCAGGTGGCAGGTAGCTTGAGATGCATACACCTCTCCCCCTCCACCCACATCTCTCTCATTCTAGCGGGGAGCCTCTCTCTCTCTGGCCATATAGTTCAGGTGACAGCATGGGTAGGATCGTGTCTGTCTCTCCTTCAAGCAGTGGGGAGACTCTCTCTCTCTCTCTCTCTCTCTCTCTCTCTCTCTCTCTCTCTTTCTCTCTCTCTCTCTCCATGAACCAGCAGACAGCAACAGCGGGATTACCAGGCAAGTAGGGCACATCACCCAGGGTTGACACGGCAGGCAGACAGGCACCTTGGCATGAGAGGCAGGCAGGTGGGCTGATGTAGGCTTTGAGCTTGGCAGCAACCTGGGAGGGCAGACAGACAACTTGGCATGAGAGGCAGGAAGATGGGCTGAGGCAGGCTTTGAGCTAGGCAACCTGGGTGGGCAGACAGGCAGCGTGGTATGAGAGGCAGTAGCGAAGGCAGGATGAGACCTTGGCAGGGCACTCAGATAGGCTGGCAAAGACTGTGTAGCATGAGAGAGAGAGAGAGAGAGAGAGAGAGAGAGATTCGCGGGCCGAGAACATCTAGCAAGAGGCCGGCTGGCAGGCTTACAGTTTATTTCCCAAAATGCCACCCTGCATCATGCTGTCAGTTAAGCCGGCCAAGGCCATCTAGTATGAGAGTTGGGGAGTGGGTGCTGGGCATTGGTAGGGAGGAATGGCACCTGAGCAGCACAGCAGTAGTAGCCCTAGCCCAGACTGAGTTGGAGGAGCCCCATCCCATGACTGCCCCTGTTATGGGATGGCCTGTGCCACTGCACCATCAATCCTTGTCTAGGGGCAGCTTGGGGAATCCCAGCAGCGGAAGGTTCACCTTGGTGAATAACAACTGCTCCACCAACTTGGCCCCCAGTCTCAGGTGGTGCGGCGAGCAAATGTCCCCCGCCATAGAAAACTCCCACTCGCTGGGGACAACAGTTGGTGGGCAGGACAGGATATTCTTGGCCACTTTGGACAGGGCTGGACACATGTTGACCTTGACAGCCCAGTAGGCCAAGGGATCGCTGCTTGAATCAATTAATGGTTCCTCCTCCAGGAAGGTCTCCAAGGCTGCTGAGGTGCCATCGTACTCCCTCTGGTAGCTTTGCTGGGGAACCACCTCTACCACTGCCCTCAGCCACGCTGCTTGCCCTATTGTGGAGGACCGCCATGCTCCACAGAGTGGCCTGCACATAGGCCAAGCTGATTCTTCTGCTGCTGGCAATAGGGGTGGGTGGGTGCTGCTGCTGCTGCTACCACTATGGCTGGGGCAGGGATAGTTCCAGCTGGCTGAAACGGGTGGATGCTCCCACTCCCACCATCCCCAGGGGCATCCTGCTGCATAGACCACTCTGCCCACCAGATCCTGTCCACCAGCTTACCCTTCCAGTTGCCATAGACCGCTGTATGGCGTGCCATGCTGCCCTTGACCCTGGGGTCAAGCATTGTTGCCAGGACTTATTCCTCCCATTGCAGGAGCTCGTCAAAACGTACCTCCAGCCCTGCCTTCAGCTTCCATGCCAGGTCAAGTACCTCATCGGCCAGCTTCCTGCCCTGAGGACCACAATCCCGGCCCCCCAGAGAATCTCGCCTAGTCCCCTGTGGATACTCTGGACCTGAGGGATCACCTGGATGAGGGTGGTGGTGGAGCTGCTTGTGGTCTCCGTCATGGCCAGGAACGGTCTCAATACAAAGACTGTGTGAGACAGTCTGCCCCGTGTACCCTTTAGGTGCCCTGCTGTCCATCACCAGTTGAAGCTGATGCAGAGCGGCTTTCTGCTCAAGAAGCCGCTTGAGCATCAGGAAGGTGGAATTCCACCCTGTGGAGACATCCTGGATGAGCTGGTGCACTGGGGAGCCTTGCTCGGCCTGCTTCTCCCAGAGGAACTTGTTCCACTTCACGCTCCAGTTAAAGAACCCCGCCAGCTTCCTCCCCCATTCAATCAGAGAGCTATGAGTGCCTGCCCCAATCCCCTTCTTCTCCAAGCCCAGAGAATCCCTGACCACCAGGTGAAGGATGTGTGTGGCACAAGGGATGCTGGTGAAGCCCCTGTCACAGACTGCTTTCCACAGCCCCTGTGCTGTGGAATTCACACCCGAAGGAGACTCGGTTGTTCCACACCCTCCTGTGGTTTCGACGTTTGTGTAAGCCTGGTTGTTCCGCCAGGCTTTTGGCAAGGGAGGGGTAGGGTAGGGGGTAGGGCTGGGGAAGGAGGGTGAGTTTTTATGATTTGTTTTAAAATTTGTTGATTTATTTTAAAATGTTTTATTCTTAAATTTTTTATGTTGTTCGCTGCCCCGAGCTGCCTTTGGCCAGGACTGGCAGGATATAAGTTTTAAATAAACAAATAAATAAAAAAATATTGGCCACGTTGTCCNGGGAGTTGAATGATGTACCTAGAATTAGTGCATGGTTGGTCGCACTTCATTGAATCATGCGATAGGTAGTAGCAGGTACAGGAATGCACACAGGCAGGCAGACACATAATATATTGTATGTTGTTATTTCCATCTCATTGTGGTAGGTTTGCTGGTGGATGTGGGCACAGATGAAAGCTCTCACTGGTTCTGGCAGGTGGCAGGTAGCTTGAGATGCATACACCTCTCCCCCTCCACCCACATCTCTCTCATTCTAGCGGGGAGCCTCTCTCTCTCTGGCCATATAGTTCAGGTGACAGCATGGGTAGGATCGTGTCTGTCTCTCCTTCAAGCAGTGGGGAGACTCTCTCTCTCTCTCTCTCTCTCTCTCTCTCTCTCTCTCTCTCTCTCTTTCTCTCTCTCTCTCTCCATGAACCAGCAGACAGCAACAGCGGGATTACCAGGCAAGTAGGGCACATCACCCAGGGTTGACACGGCAGGCAGACAGGCACCTTGGCATGAGAGGCAGGCAGGTGGGCTGATGTAGGCTTTGAGCTTGGCAGCAACCTGGGAGGGCAGACAGACAACTTGGCATGAGAGGCAGGAAGATGGGCTGAGGCAGGCTTTGAGCTAGGCAACCTGGGTGGGCAGACAGGCAGCGTGGTATGAGAGGCAGTAGCGAAGGCAGGATGAGACCTTGGCAGGGCACTCAGATAGGCTGGCAAAGACTGTGTAGCATGAGAGAGAGAGAGAGAGAGAGAGAGAGAGAGATTCGCGGGCCGAGAACATCTAGCAAGAGGCCGGCTGGCAGGCTTACAGTTTATTTCCCAAAATGCCACCCTGCATCATGCTGTCAGTTAAGCCGGCCAAGGCCATCTAGTATGAGAGTTGGGGAGTGGGTGCTGGGCATTGGTAGGGAGGAATGGCACCTGAGCAGCACAGCAGTAGTAGCCCTAGCCCAGACTGAGTTGGAGGAGCCCCATCCCATGACTGCCCCTGTTATGGGATGGCCTGTGCCACTGCACCATCAATCCTTGTCTAGGGGCAGCTTGGGGAATCCCAGCAGCGGAAGGTTCACCTTGGTGAATAACAACTGCTCCACCAACTTGGCCCCCAGTCTCAGGTGGTGCGGCGAGCAAATGTCCCCCGCCATAGAAAACTCCCACTCGCTGGGGACAACAGTTGGTGGGCAGGACAGGATATTCTTGGCCACTTTGGACAGGGCTGGACACATGTTGACCTTGACAGCCCAGTAGGCCAAGGGATCGCTGCTTGAATCAATTAATGGTTCCTCCTCCAGGAAGGTCTCCAAGGCTGCTGAGGTGCCATCGTACTCCCTCTGGTAGCTTTGCTGGGGAACCACCTCTACCACTGCCCTCAGCCACGCTGCTTGCCCTATTGTGGAGGACCGCCATGCTCCACAGAGTGGCCTGCACATAGGCCAAGCTGATTCTTCTGCTGCTGGCAATAGGGGTGGGTGGGTGCTGCTGCTGCTGCTACCACTATGGCTGGGGCAGGGATAGTTCCAGCTGGCTGAAACGGGTGGATGCTCCCACTCCCACCATCCCCAGGGGCATCCTGCTGCATAGACCACTCTGCCCACCAGATCCTGTCCACCAGCTCACCCTTCCAGTTGCCATAGACCGCTGTATGGCGTGCCATGCTGCCCTTGACCCTGGGGTCAAGCATTGTTGCCAGGACTTATTCCTCCCATTGCAGGAGCTCGTCAAAACGTACCTCCAGCCCTGCCTTCAGCTTCCATGCCAGGTCAAGTACCTCATCGGCCAGCTTCCTGCCCTGAGGACCACAATCCCGGCCCCCCAGAGAATCTCGCCTAGTCCCCTGTGGATACTCTGGACCTGAGGGATCACCTGGATGAGGGTGGTGGTGGAGCTGCTTGTGGTCTCCGTCATGGCCAGGAACGGTCTCAATACAAAGACTGTGTGAGACAGTCTGCCCCGTGTACCCTTTAGGTGCCCTGCTGTCCATCACCAGTTGAAGCTGATGCAGAGCGGCTTTCTGCTCAAGAAGCCGCTTGAGCATCAGGAAGGTGGAATTCCACCCTGTGGAGACATCCTGGATGAGCTGGTGCACTGGGGAGCCTTGCTCGGCCTGCTTCTCCCAGAGGAACTTGTTCCACTTCACGCTCCAGTTAAAGAACCCCGCCAGCTTCCTCCCCCATTCAATCAGAGAGCTATGAGTGCCTGCCCCAATCCCCTTCTTCTCCAAGCCCAGAGAATCCCTGACCACCAGGTGAAGGATGTGTGTGGCACAAGGGATGCTGGTGAAGCCCCTGTCACAGACTGCTTTCCACAGCCCCTGTGCTGTGGAATTCACACCCGAAGGAGACTCGGTTGTTCCACACCCTCCTGTGGTTTCGACGTTTGTGTAAGCCTGGTTGTTCCGCCAGGCTTTTGGCAAGGGAGGGGTAGGGTAGGGGGTAGGGCTGGGGAAGGAGGGTGAGTTTTTATGATTTGTTTTAAAATTTGTTGATTTATTTTAAAATGTTTTATTCTTAAATTTTTTATGTTGTTCGCTGCCCCGAGCTGCCTTTGGCCAGGACTGGCAGGATATAAGTTTTAAATAAACAAATAAATAAAAAAATATTGGCCACGTTGTCCATCAGCACACACCCCTTGGTGAGGGGCGAGCCTGGTGTGACCCACTCCCTCACCATGGTGGTCAGGGCTGCCTCGATGTTCCTGGTGGTGTGGGGTTTGTCCATTACTTGTGCCTGAAAAAGGGCCCACCTATACCCTGCTTCAGGACCCCTCCTGGCACTAGCAGCGGTAAATGATGCCTCCGCCGGTTCCTCCCACCAGTGCACCATCACTGCCAGGTAGGCATGCTGCGTGTTTCTACTGGACCACAGGTCTGTGGTGAATTGTATGATGGCACCCCCAGCCCGTGCCAGATGCTCCCTCACCCATTCCTTCAAAGCCCTGTACAGCTCTGGCACCACATTCCAACTCAGTGTGGTGCAGGACGGAAGCTTAAACTTGGGGGCCAGGAACCCAATAAGCCACTTGAAGCCCATGTCCCCTAAAATGGAGATGGGCTGCCCATCCAGTGCAATCATTTCGCCCAAAAGGCACCTGACTTTCTCTTGAAAGCCACACCGCCCTCCAGCTGCTGATGGCCTTGGCAGCTGCGCCCACCCCAGCTCCTCCATGGTGGGCTGACGCTGCTGGCAAGACTCCTGCTGCTGTTCTTCCCCCCTAGCAGGAATACTCCTTCTGCTGCTAGAGGCAGCAGTTGGTGCAGGACTCTTGCCCACTGAAGGAGGCGGGCGAATGGCCGCTGCAGTCAGAAACCTGCTGGCATCCAATTCCCCTGCCTTCCTGCTTAGCAGCAGAACACTGTGGCATGATTTCAGGTGTCTCACCATGGCAGTTGTCCCAAGGTTGGCGAGCACCTGCCCATGCTTCACCACCTTATTGCACACAGTGCACTGCACCTCCCTTGGATCATCCACCTGCACCAGCTTGAAATGTGCCCAGACAGATGTTTTTTTCCCCTCCTGCCTTCTGCCCACCCTGGGTGATGCACTGCTGCTGCCAGCACTGCTGGGAGGGGCAGAACTTGGTGGTGACACAGCTCTGGGAGGTGGGACAGCCATCGCCTCAGCTCCAGACATCTCCTCTGCGGGACTAGTGTGTTCTTCTGCCTAACTGTCCTCAATCACTGTGATGTCCCATGAAGGGGAGTACTGGAACCCTGAGGCTTGACTGCCCACAATACTACTGCCACTCTCCTCCCGGTGTCTCTTAGAGCTGCTGCTGCTGCTGCTGCTGCTGCTGCTGCTACTCCGCTCTCTGCTGCCATTGCCTGGGAATCAGGCCCTGTCTCTAACAGCCAGGGTGGAATCCACCAACCCTGGACTACTGGGAATGGCCTCAACAATAGGGGACATTGGTGGCCCTGGAAGAACATTCAAAGTACCTGCTCCAGCAGCAGAGACAGCTGCAGCCTCATGTCCTGCAGGCCTTCCAGTGCCCTGCATGGCACTGGAGGACGCTGGCAGGAGGCACCACCAAACCACCCCCAGACTACTGCCACTGCTGGGAGCCTCTGAACCCTGTCTCCCAAAATCATGCCTGAGATGCTTGGGGCGTGGTGATGGGCTCTGGCTGCTGCTGCTGCTGCATACTGCCACTCCTCTGGCATGGCCCCTACCACCACCTCTGTCATGTGACCCATTTCCCTGTAGCTCCATCCTGCAAAATTCTTAAGTAGAATCTTGACGGCATATGCTTTCTTCAATAGCCTTATTGACATAAAACATCTACTAACCTACTTAACTTTGCAAGATTGTGTGAAATGCTCAGTAGCCTTTAAAGTAAAGGCCGTAGACAGTGATGGTCTTGGGGTGAAGGGCTTTGGGTATCAACAAAAGATCTTGGCCCAGTACAAAATCTCATTGAGAATGGTGTTGAGAATGGCTGATTCTCGACCTGTTCTTGATTGGGGAAATCTCATTGAGAGCCCAATTTTCGGTGGGAATTGTGAGTTTGAGTTTCAGCCCTACCTAATTTGAGACCTGCTCCTAGAACCTCACTCTACTATCTGTGCTCAGATACCAAATGCTGTTTGAGGATCCCAACATCAAGTCTTAAATCAGCAGGCAATTGGGCCATTGCTGTAGCATGCCCTCAGTGTGGAACTCACTCCAAATATTTGTCTCAGTTTCCCACACCTTGCTTTCAGAATCACCAGAAACCTTTTCTATTCTGCAGGTACTATTAGAAGATAAACTGCTGATTCCCCTTAATGTATTTTCCTCTCCCTTTTAAATTGTTTTAAATGGATTTTAAGTTGTTTTATGCTTTTTTCTATTTTACTAAATTTGCAAAGCTTCCCGAGCACCCTTTCAGGAAGAGGGGTTGGGGGGGGGGGGGTCAATATAAATCAGATTTATTAATGTAATTATTATGAAGCATGAGATCTTATATTGCTTCTCAAAATGTGATAGTATTAACAGTCACAAAATATCAACTTCCACTCCCTCAATAAATTTTGTGGGATTATTTCCACAGAAAATACCAACAACACTTTACCTTTAATAACCCTACTGGTTTGGAGTCCTCTGGTGTTTACATTTTGACTGAGACACCAATAAAAAATAATCCTACAAGCCCCTCACCATAAAGCAGTTGAATGACTCTATCTTGTGTGGATTACATAACCCATATGTGGACTAAAAGCTCAATATTATGCTTCCATCCGAGAATTCTCCCTATTATTAGAAAATCAATTACACCTTCTTTTCTGGACTGGAAATATTGGAGGTGAATAAGTACCTTGCACTCATGTTCACTCATAAACTCCTCTCCCTATGGTAGGATTGCCATGAGGTGATAATAAAATTTGTATCTGGTGGTTTGTGCACATTTCAATATTATTCTCCCGCAATCCAGCCCGGTGAATGGAAAACAAATTTAAATCATGATAAAATCCCAGGCAGATGCTATCCATAATGTTAACTGCTTGTCATATGCAGAGATGTATTTTGTGTCCTTTGGGACTGGCAGTTCTCATTTCTCCACACAGTAAAGCTGTAGTATTTATTGTCTCTACACAGAAGCTATGAGGTATTCCACTCAGATGAAGTATTTGCCTCAGAACGGGAGTGTAGTTTATAGTTTCTTTGAGCTCCTCTTTCTGCTGCTTCATGGTATTACAAGGATTCACTCACTTCACCCCCAGGTTAATCAAAATAAACAGTGAAGTACTTCTTCTTTTAGCATTCTGCTTATTTTACATTCACACATTTAAACCACAGGTTGGAATCTTTCTTGCTGGGGACCACATTGGGCTGTTTAAAATTGGCTAGTGAGACTGCACTAAAAAAAGGGCAAGGAGAGACAGTATTCTACTAATTTCCACGAATCAGCTAGTTGACAGGAAGCAACAGTCTCCTCCCTGTCTGCACCCAGGACCAGTGCAAAGACATTTGTCACCCTAGGCAAACCCCTGTGCAACTCACATGCAACCCATGCACATGTTATGCACAACCCCCATGTGCACAGAGTTAGTTCACAGCACGCACATGCATAGCCTGCTTCTCAGGCACCAAGGGCTTGGTAGCTCAGCTCCCACCTGCCTCCTGGCCCCGAGTTTACTAGCTGTGGCAGCTGGATCAGGGATGGGAAAGGAACCTCTTCAACTTGCAGTAGAAGTGGCAGCAACAGCTGGAGCAGGAACAGGAGAGATGGCAGCGGAAGGTAGATCAGAGGTGGAGCCACCTAGGGGGCACCTCTCCCACCCCCAATCCAGTGCAGAGCTTATTGCCAAGGCCACCTAGGGCAGCAAATTGAAGGGTGCAACACTCCTGTGACATCAAGCACAGAGCTTATCACCAGTGGCGACAGCGGGGCAGCTTGATCAGGAGCAAAAGAGCTGTCCGGGAGACCGCTTCATGTTGGCGCCCTAGGTGGCTACCTGAGCAGCCTAATGGTACCACCGGACCTGTCTGTCCACCATGAAAGCTAGCTGGGGAGAAACTGGGGTTGAAGTTTGCTCATTGGCAGGAAGCCATTTTTAAATGAGCACAGTTGGGAGGCGGGTCCATATCCCCTGATTGGGATGGCTGTGGAGTGCCTATGCACATGGAATGAGTGGGGAGGGGTTCAAACTGGTGACTCCCTGAGTGGGTACCACAGCAGCCTCCATGTGCTCCCCCTGTCCCTACCAAAGACCATGGGGAAGGGGGAAGCATGCTGGGCTGGCGTCTGATTTTGAAACGTCCCAGATGAGCACTGGGGAACCCAAACTCCATAGCACTCCCGGACAGTTTCTTCAAACCCTATGCCTTGCAAAGGCTGTTTTCCTGCCCACAGTGCCTGTGAACAGCAGACCAATTGGCCAACGTGGCTGGCAGTTGCCACTCATGCACTGGGGGGGGCGGGGAGGGAGCCTGTCCCCACGCACCAATCTGCCTTCCCCTGCACAGAGCACTCTGGCTTTTTTGCCAGTTCTTCATGGGTGAGTGCTGTGTGGGTCATGGGAGTGCATCACCCACCATCTTCACATGGGCACTTGGGTGGGTGGGGGATGGATGGACCTGCGTGGTAGTGTCTCATCTAAAAATGGCCATTGAGTTGGAAGGGATCGCAAAGGCCATTTAGTCAAACCTCCCAGTTTGATGCAGGAATTCCACAGTTACAACATCCCGAACAGATGGCAATCCAGCCTCTAGTAGAAAACCTCCTTGGAATAGTCCTACCTGCCCTAGAGGGGTGCTTTGACCAGTTAATGTTTGCAAAGTTCTGTGAAAAGTCCTACACAAAATCAAAGTATTATTATAAAAGCAAAACTGAGAGAGTCTCTGCATTTCTGAGCCCAGGCCCCCAAAACCATGAGATCGGGTTAATTTTTTTTTTAATACTGATAGTAATAAAAACCATCATTGTCATATTAATATTCAAAGGTGTTATGTCTGGATTAGAAGTGAAACAATTTGACAAATTCAGTCCATTCAAATCTGTGTTGGCCAAACAGTTACGTGGGATTTGCTTACCGCTTTGTCTGCTCTTTTAAATGGCTGTTTCAGTATTTTGTGTTATGTGTTTTGCACACTTTATTGTTTTGGTATTCAGTACATTGTTCAATTCAATTCAATTTAATTGGATACCAACTAACAGCATAATCCATAAATAACAAAAAATAAAAAAAACAACCAATGAGTTAAATACAAATTTACATCTTATTGCCTCAGTCTGGTAAGCAAAGGAAGCCATACGCTTTACAAAGACTCAGTCTGTTGAAACAGCCATATTAATTTCTTAAAGTTAGAGAAATATCCTACAACATCAAGTAAGGGCAGGATCAAACGATTCCTAATATCACTGTACAAAGGAATTAGGACGAGTACATTATTCACTTCAATTTCTGCTGGCACCATTTTGGGAAAGGGTGTGCATGCACAGAATAGCTCTGGTGGCTATGTAATATGACATTTTGCACATACACAGTGATTTTTAATTAAAAATTTTTATAACAAGAACGGACACTTTTTCATTGTTTTCATCTATTTTCATTACCTTTGTCATTCATTATTGTATTTTAATTCCTAAAACAAACAGGGCTTTATTCATTTTAGTAATTAAAAAAATTTAAATGAATTGCACACCTCCCCTTGGTTGACAATCTCCACTGGGGCTACGATCTGTGCTGGGAGTTGGACTGAGGTCAGTCCACCCTTCAGATTGTATTAGATCTGTCAGTGACTTTTGACATGGTTGTTCATGAGATTTTGGTTACTCACCTGTGGGACTGTGCCAGGGTGGGCGAAATTCTTCTTGAATGGTTCTGCTCTTTCCTGACTGGAAGAACTCAGTGTGTGATACTGTTTTTTTTTTCATCTTCTCCCTGGGGTCTCACGTTGTCACGGCGCGACGCCATGACAGGAGGCCGCGACGGGGGATTCAGCGGCGAAAGGAACGCCAGGTAGGGGCGGGCCAACGGCAGGCTCAGAGAGGGCCAGCCCTGAGGGCTCACCAGGCCCCGACCATGCCGTGACAGGACACACCCCAGCAAACGCCGCAAGCCCCGCCCCCTTCACAAGTGGAACCGCCCCTAGCTACCACTCCGGCCACGCCCCCTCCACAAGTGGAACCGCCCCAAGCTACCGCTCCGGCCCCGCCCCGACGCAGCACGCGCCTAGCGGCAGAGCGCGCTCGACGAGGGGCGGGGCCTTGAACTAGGGACACCTGGAGGGGGAAACCAGGAAGTAATAAAAGCTCCAGCAGGGCAGCACAACCCTGCCGGTAATCGTGGAGAGAAGCTGGCCCCTGATCTTCGCTCCTGAGAGCTAAGTCTTTGTGGTGATAGTGGTGTGGTAGAGAGCTTGAGAGTTCCTTGTACCTTACCTTGTTCCCCCTTGTTCCCCCTTATTTCCTCTTGTGCAATTGTTGTGTGTGAAGCCTCCTTACACTCCCTTCCTATTAGCT
>QEPC01005589.1:2688941-2702294 GCA_003113815.1 Sphenodon punctatus | reverse complement strand
CACGTGTGGAGTTCTGCAGGGATCTATTTTGTCTCCTCTCCTGTTCAATGTGTATATGCAGTCTTTGGGTGTTTTCAGACGTTACGGGGCCAGTTGGCCCCGTATCGAAAACAACCTATCCATCCCCCATCAGGATGACCCCGTCATGCCGTACCAGACGTGCCGGGTGGACCCCGGCGGGGGATCTTGGAGGGGGCGGGGCCGCGCGGCGCAATGTGTGGCCGCACAGCCCCACCCCCTCCACGTGCCCCACCACCTGCCCTCTGGGGAAACAGGCGGGCGATGGGGCCAATGAGGCCACGCGTCTGGCTGGATTTGCCACGGCCCGGGATCCCGCCAGTGATCCCAGGCCGTGGCGCCTAACCAGACATGACGGCGGGGTTCACCCCAGCGTGGAATCACGTTCAACACGCGATGGCCTCCAGTCCTGCTGCTTCGGCTGCTCGTGTGGTGAATGTGATTCCACGCAGGGGTAACATATGGGGGGAACATGCGTTCCCCACAACAGACGTTCCGGGATCACAGCCACCACCGGGAATTGACCGTGGTTGACTGTGATCTCATAACATCTGAAAACACCCTTTGAGTGAGATCGTGAGAGGGTTTGAGGTATGGTGTCATCAGTATGCTGATAACACCTAATTTTACCTAGCGTTTTCATTGGATCCAGGTCCCGCAGTCTCAATGTTTACTCGGTTCCTTTCTGTGATGGGGGATTGGATGAAGTTGAGCCATTTGAAGCTGAATCCTAATAAGATGGAGGTGATGTTGTTGGGAAGGGGCGAGGGGGTGGAGGTCCCCATCATTGATGGGGTATGACCCTCCTTGGTCCCTCTAGTTCAGTTTGAAGTCTGGCTATACTTCTAAAGTTGCAGCTCTGTCTGGACTCCCAGGTGGTGGATGTGATGAGGAGTGAGTTTTTCAAATTACATCTGGTCTGTCACCGTCGGACTTATATTTCAGGCTTCGATCTTGACACTGTCTTCCATGCATTCATCACCTCTAGATTGGATTACTGCAATGCACTCTACATGGGACAACCCTTGGTGATGACCCGGAGACTGCAGCTGGTGCAGAATGCAGCAACCAACTAGGGCTGGAGCGGAAAGTCACAGTGGTAGCTATTTCCACCGGAAACAGTGTTTCTGCAATTAGTGGTACGGCGTGGCAGAGGCTTTCATTCCACTATTTTCATTCTGCTACTTCTGAAGTTCTGCTAATTTCATTCTGCTACTTCCACAGGCTTCACAAATAGCAGAAACATGCCATTTTTGCTACTTCCGCCATTCTGCCAGCACCACAAAATAGCGGAACAGCGGTTTTCTGACAGTTTCCGACAATTCCACAATTTTTCCAATAGTTTCCGAATTTGCAGAATGCTGGTGGAATTAGCAGAATGGTGGCAGAAAAGCCACGGTATGGCGCGGGCAATTCCGAAATGGCTCAATGGAATCATGGCGTAGTAAAAGCTGCTGCCGCTTCAGCCCTACAGTCAACATCCTGGTGAGGACGGGCTGCTATGAGCACATAACACCAGTGCTCTATTCTCTGCACTGGCTACCTGTAGTCTTCCGGGATATATTCATGGTGTTAGTTATTACCTTTAAAGTCCTATGTGGCTTGGGCCCCGCCTTCTTGCCGAATCGCCTCATCCCTTGTGTCCTGGATCTCCCCCTGCGGTCTTCCAGGAGCGTCCAATTAGAGTTCCACTGGAGTATCCTGGGTGTCAACAGCTGAGAGGGCATTCTCTGTGGCTGCACCAATGCTGTGGAATTCTCTCCTGGCAGAGATTGACCTCTCTCTGGTTTTCCCCTCCTTCCATAGACAATGGGTGTGATCTGATGCTCTGCATTCCGTGTGTGCATGCAGTTTTTGCAGGGCACAATGTGCCCACAATGCAGGTCTACATGGTTTACGTGAGGTTTCTACGTGGCTCCACGCATGCACAGTTTGTAGGGCATAGAATCGCAGCCAATGTAAAAACTGGCTGTTTTGCCAGGCATTTGGTGAGGGAAATGGGTAGTGGGTGGGGAACATTTATGCTTTTTGGGTTGCAGAAATTTGATAGTTTTATATTATTATTATGTATTTATATTTATATTATTTATTGATTTTATAATATGTTTTATTATTGTTGTTTGCCACTTCAAGCTGCCATTGGGCAGGAGGAGGTGGGTATAAATTTTGCAAATAAATAAATTAAATAAATACCAGGCAGGTACATGTTGCAACTCAGCCTGTCAATTCCATTCCATGCCACGTAGTTGATAAGGAGACAAACCTTGTATCAGATGAGTTCTGAAAACCCACCTCTTCCATCAGGCTTTCCCTAACTCCTCACCCCCATATCTTGCTCGTTTATGCTTTTCCTACTGTCTCATCCTTCAGGATCCTGTTCCTCCTTTGTAGCTAAGGCCTTTTTTACATGGATGGTGGAGCAGCGCCGATGGGTGGAGATAGATGTGGATGGGTGGGTGAGCACACCCAGCAAACACCGAGCGCCGCCAAGCAGGGAGACATTGACATGGACAGCACCGCAGGGGGTGGTGGGAAGGAAAGGGGAGGGGCCTGCAAACACCCAGAGGCCTAAAAACCATTCCAGGGAACACCTGGAAAACACCTGTGCAAGTACATGGATGGCTGGGACAGGCGGGGAAGGCCCACCTGGTACAGCGACAGCACAACATGGCCGACTGAAGGCAAATGAAGCCGCGCAATGCGGTCCCGGCCCCCAGTCACCAGGACCAGCATGGTGGGAGGGAGATGGGATGGGCGTTGCTACAATGGATCCGACTCCACCCAGCCCCGGCACAGAGCCCAGACCATCCGGCATCAGGGCCCCCCTCCCCAACGCACACTCACATCACAGACGCACACACACAGCAGGCAGCAGAAGCCCACAGGGATGGGCACACGGCCCATGGAGGACAAGGAAAGGGGGGGGAAGGTATCCACACAACACAGGCAAGACCCCCACACACCCCAGAGGCACCCGCACAAGGGGAGAGGTCACAGCAAAGCACAACATGGAAACACCAGGAAAGTAACACACAAGACTTTATTAAAAGAAGGGGAACCAGCAACAGGGGGCAACAACAACAGGGCAGGGAGGGGGACGGGGCAACAGAAGGGGGAAATGCCAGCAGAGGCAGGCCCGGGACAGAACCCCGGTCAGTATGGCCAGCGACCTCGCGCCCGGAGCCAGTGCTCAGCCTGCGTGCGGTCCAGTCTGTGCAGCTGCTCCAGGATGAGCAGGAGGAGCTCCCCCAACTCCCCCTGCTCCCGGGTCCACTCCGCGATCTTGGCTTTCACTGAAGGGGGAGTGGAGTGGAGTGGAGAGAAGGGGAAAAGGGAGTGGAGACTGCCATCAGAACGGGCCGCGGGCACCAAGGAACAGAAATCCCGCCCCCAGAGGAACACAGGCACAGGGCCCAGCAATCAGCCAGCCCACTCACAGATGCCATCGAACAACCAGTCCACTGCCTGCATGTCCCATGCTGCCCGCTCCAGCTGCAGAACCATAGCCCCCAGGTGCAGGATCACCAGAAGCACGACAACCATAGCTGCAGGAGAGAAGGGACAGGGCAATGGGGAGCACATGCACCAACAGCCGTGGGAGGGCCAGAGACAGAGACACCACCAGGGGCCCACCCCACATGCAGGGCAGACCACACACAGGGCAGAAGGGATGCAGTACAGGTGCAGAGAGATGATGGATCCCATGGCTAGGCACTGCGTCAGGCCAATATGCGGAGCCAGGCATTGTATCCACACCACGCATAGCTGCAGTAGGCAAAGGCCGACCCTGACTGGGGTGATGGTAGCGCAGTTGGGGGGTCCAGGGGTACCCTGTGGTGCATGTGGCCCCATCCCCCCATGGAGGCCAGGTGGCCCACGTACTAACTCGGATGTGCAGCTGGCCACAGCACCCGGTTGCTGCCCCAGCACACCTCCCGTGCATCACCTATTGGTGCCCTGCCCACACCGCCCTACACAGTACATAACGGACCCGCTGCAGCTGGTAGGGCATGGGGCAGAGGGTCTGTAGCATGGGAGCAAACAGCACACAGAGTATGGTGACTCCGGTCTGGGTGGACATAGAGGGGCTCCCGTGCCAGCAAAGGAGAGCAGGATGTGGGCACAGGCCATAGAGCAGAGAGCGCTGTGGCTCCGGCATGTGCCAGCGGAGGTAGGCTTGGTGTGGGGAGCTGAAGACCCATGCTGGCAGGGGACAGGGACCCACAGCCCAGGGACATGCTGCTGCACCTCCTCGGTGCTGCCCTCCTACTGTTGCGCATGCTGCTACAGCAGATAGCCCTGTTATGGCGGCATGGTTGAAGGTTTGTCCTCCAGGGGGCACGGAGGCAGAGGGCAGCAAACCTCCGACGGGCGGCGATCGTGCAGTGGGCGAGGCATACAGCTGTCCAACGCTGTGCCCTGTTGGGCTCCGTGGTGTCCCAGCAAGGACAGCTCATCCTGGCGCAAAGGACCCTCAATGTCTACACCCACCGCGTGACCCTACCGACCCTGCGACGGCACTGGTCATGCTCCCGTCCAACAACTGGTGGGAGAACAGGTTGGCCACCTGGACAGATGGGGAATGGTCTGGCCACTTCCAGATGCCCCGCTCCCTCCTCACCCACTTGGGGGATCTCCTCAACCCCCAACTCCGGAGGTGGGAGATGAACATGTGATTCCCACTGCCACCAGGGATGTGTGTGGCCATGGTGGTGTGGCGGCTGGCTACCACCGATTCCTGTAGGAGCGTGGGGGAGCAGTTCGGGGTGGGCACCACCACTGTGAACAGGGCCCTGCATGATGTGTGTGACCTGCTCGTGGAGTTCCTCTTGGAGCGGGTCATCCAGCTCTGTGACCCAAGGAGGTGATGCGTGGGTTAGAGGAAATTGGGTTCCCTCATTGCATTGGGGCCATTGACAGTACCCACATCCCCATCATCTGCCCCCCTCATGCAAAGATCGACAACATGAATAGGAAACAGGCCTTGTCCATCAATCTTCAGGCCGTGGTGGATCATAGGGGACTGTTCATAGATGTCTGCACAGACCAGTTGGGGCGGAGCCACGACGCACGTATCCTGCATGTCTCCCCCTTCTATGCACGCATGTTCAATGGGGAGATCACCCCCAACCTGTACAGTGTGGTAGAAGGAGTTCCCATGGCCCCTGTTGTGATAGGGGACCCTGCCTACATGCTCAACTCGTGGTTCATGCAGACCTATCCAGTGGCACGCAACCCTCACCACCGCCGGTTCAATGAGCGCCTGTCGTCCACCCACACCATGTTGGAGCGGGCCTTTGTGCTCCTCAAGAAGCGCTGATGCCTCCTGATGAACAGGAGCCAATTGGACCTGGACCACACCCCCATTCTCGTCCTGGCAGCGTGCATCCTGCACAACGTATGCGAGACAGGGGGTGCTGCCCTTGACAACTCAGCACCGGTGCACAGGACCAGCCCCCTGCCCCTGTACCAACATGACCAGGTAGGGGCATCCTGGAGCATCTCAGAGGAGAACAGGGATGCAATGTGTTGCCACATCATTGTCCAGGCAGCCGAACGCCAGACAGTGCCTGACCCACAACCATCTCCATAGGCCTGTGAACCCCTTCAATAAAGTCGTTTACTACCCTGGACCTGCAACAGTGCCTCTATTCCATATGTGGGATGGGGGTTCATGGTAATGGGTCCCGTGGATTGCATGGGTGCGATCTCCCACCCCTCGCTGTTGGCCGTGGTGTGCGCAGGCCCCGGAATGCGCTACCAGCCAACACTCGCCGGCTCGCCTGTGCAGGTTCTGTGTACACTTCTGCCAGCCACCTTAACTGCATGAGGCTTTGCTGGTCTGGTCCCTGGCCCATTGGCTGGGCAGGGACTGTACAAAGCCCCCAACATGCCGGTGCCCCCCTGCATACCGCAAACAAACACACACACAGACCGGCCCCATGTCCCTGGACAGATGAAGTGGCTGCAGGGTAGCGGTACAACTCATTTATTGGAAGGGGGACTGAACAATAGAAGGAGGGTGGGGGTTAGTGTCTGGGGTGCCCTATCCCCCTCTTGGCCCCACCACCAGTACTCACCGGACGGCATGCCCTGGCTGAAGCCGAATGCAGCACTCACTGGCTGGATGGCCAGGCATCCCTATCATCCACTGGCCACTCCACACCGGCCTCCTCTGTCAATCACTGCATGGAGAAACAAGAATGGGGTGAGGGATCCTCATGTGCACTCATCTCTGTACCATATAAGGGCCTGGGCCAATGGGTGTCTCATGGTCATCCAGGGAGCCCCCTACACCCCACCTGAGAATCCCACATGCCATAGGGCAATCCCCATTGGTGCGATACCCTGGCCGGGCAACCCTCAGTAGCATGGCACATGCCCCTTCCAGTACCGTGTCACAGAGCTGGGAATCATGCCTCCGGCAAGGACCATTGCTCCCCAGCCCGTGTAGTGCATGTACTCTGAATGGGTTCTACACTGGGCTCCCTACTGGGGTTCTGCCTTGCACAAGGGCCCGGACTCCCACTGCCCCCCCCGTTGTGGCACCCCGTACCCCATGGGGCCTGGGGTGCTGCAGACTTACCAGACGGGGTGGGGCGGCCACCATGAGCAGTTGGTCATCCTGGAGTGCACAGTCCTGGGGTGGTGGAGCTGCCTCACAGGTTGAGGGGTCAGGTTGGCAGCTGGGGCGGGACCACGGAGGGTGCGAACTGGAAGGGTGGCCACTCAAGTGGGTCTGGTTGCCCTGTGTGGGGGAGGAGGACCCCGTGGACCAGGCCTGGATAGGGTTGCTGCTGAAGGAAACACAGGTGGCTGAGGTGCGGGGGGGGCACTTGCACCAATAGGAAGCCGCCATGGTGTGGGTCGCCTGCCAACCCTTCTTCCACGGCATGGCGTGGCCTGTTGCGCTGGGGGTCATGCTTCAGGGTCTCTTTGGCCTCCCCCATGAGGTCCATGAGCAATGTGGCCTGAGCCTCCAGCCCTTCACAGGTGCGTTTCTGCTCGCGTTGGAGGGCATCAGTCTGGCGCCTGTCCCAGAGGTGCTTAGTGCGTGACCAGGCCATCATGGCAGCCAGGACCTCCCGGGCCCTTTCGCTTTCTCCTCGGATGAGCTCCCTGGTTAGCGCGAGCTCCCGGGAGTGCACCTCGGCTAACTGTTGCGACTCCTCCAGCAGCTCCTTTCCGAGGTCCTCCCTCCGGCGCCAGTTCCTGGCCCGCATCTCCTGGTTCCGCTCCATGCTGCCAGTAACTTCTCCCCTCACACGAGCTGGCACCTGGTCTGTGAACAAGAGATTGACCACATCATTATTGCATCCGGATAGTGTGCCCCGCTGGCTATTACTGCCTGGCCCGGCGTGCCTGGTGGGGCGGCCCTCATAGTTTGGCAGCCTCCCTAATCCCTCCCCTGTGGGGTCCCCTAGCCCTGTCCTGTTGTCAGATGAACCCCCCTGGCAGCTGATCACCTCGAGAAGGGCCCCTGACTGTGTGGTGTGCCATGGGAGTCCCTGTGGGCCTATTGCCCCTCCCTCCTGCACCCTCCACCCTGCCCCTGTTGGGCTCTGCTGTTTGTGTTTGTTAGCCCCTGGGTGCCCCCCTGTCCCTCTGCCCCCTCTGCCCCTGTGCCCCACCCGGCCCCCTGGGTGGTGTGCCCTGCCGTGGAGGGTAGCCCACCTGGCGGTGCGGGTGCTGCCAGGCCCGCCTCATCCTTCTCCTCCTCCTCCACGACCTCCACCTTGTGCACCTCCAGGCTGCCTTGTGCTGTAATGGGATGGGGTACCATTAGTGTTTTCTGGCCCCCTGCCCTGGGCGCTGCAACTATGTCTGGCCCATGACAAGCTCCCCAGCCTCTGGTCCCACTGGGGCACACATACCTGGATCCTGTTCCTCTACTTCTTGGGGGCTGTCCTGGGTCTCCACTTGCTCTGCATCCTGTCCCTGTGGCTGGTTGGTCTGTGGGTCTTAGAGGCACGCGTTGAGTGTGGTGGTTCGGTGCTCTGGTTCCCGGGGCACCTCCTCCCCCTGTGGGACAGGCCTGTCCCCTTCCACTTCCTGGCTGGCCTCTTCAGGGGCACCTGCACCCCCCTTGGTCTTTGGTGTCTATCAGGGGGGCAGCGTGTGGGCCATGCATCTGCCCCTGGCGAAGGCGCTGCCATGTGTGTGAGAGGCCATGATGTCCCAGTCCATGCAGAGGAAATTGTCCAGCTCCTCCTGGAACTCGGCTGTGCACATGGCCCAGATGGACTTGAGATTATTGTCCTTGATATGTTTATATCCAGACCTCGAGTCTTTTACCTGCTGCATGCACTGGGAGACATCCCTATTGTACCCCTGCCATTGCATCTCCTGGGCGATGGCTTCATAGACCTGTCTGGTCTTATAGATTCTCACCAGGTCATGCTGGACCCTTTCGGACACCCACTTGCGTATAAAGTCCCTGACCTCCTGCCTGGACTAGGGCTCCACTTTTGAGACCTATTCTGTGGGGGGCCAACCAGCTTGGCAGCATGGGGTCCATCCTGTGGATGTGGTCGCTGTGGTGGTGGTTGTTTCCTGTTGGGGGTAGTGTGATAGGGTTTACGATGACTCCTGCTGGTGCCCTCCATCCACCTGTGGGGCCTGCCCTCCCTCTCCCCCCTGGTGTTCCCTTTTGCTCACCTGGCTGTCTGGGAGGCCATCCTCAGCCATCGTCCCAGTGGTGTCATGCTCTGTTGTCTGGGAGCTGTCCTGCAGTGACGGGAGACCAGGTTATGCTGCTGCCCCCTGCTCTGTGTTACCTGGCCCAGTGGTCATGCCAGGGGTGCAACTAGGGATGGGCGAACGTGGTTCGGAAGATCGGAGTTCGGCCCGAACTCAGCCTGTTCGGACGACTGAATCCGAACACGAATCCAAACACGAACTGGCCAAACCAAACTCAATCCGAACGTTGAAATGACCGAACAGTTTGGTCAGTTTGAATCGCGTTCGGGTGAGTTCGGGTGGCAAAAAAGGTTCACTGGAAAGTCGAACGTGACAGGGAGGGATAGTACTAGTCACTGAGGAGCAGACTTCCAGGCACCAGGGATGGAGAGGCTTGCAAGAAATGAAACTATCTGCCTCCTCCCTTCCCAACACCTTCTGAGCTAGTCACTGTTCCTGAACAGTAGGCTTTGAGTAGGATTATTAGATTACTTTAAGTTTCATTTCAGTTTTGTACTGAAATGAAACTTAAACCTTAAACTGAAACCTTGTGTTGTTTGTGATTCCCCCCATCCCAGATAGATAGATAGAGAGAGAGAGAGAGAGAGAGAGAGAGAGAAAGAGAGAGAGAGAGAGAGAGAGAGAGAAATAAATAGATTAGGGACAGAAGACAGTTGTAGGAGTTAGTTTAGTGATAGAGATAGTGTTAGTGATTTAGTTTTAGTGTTTGTAGGAGTAGGCCTGTGTACTTATTAGATTTACATTTAGTTCATAGCATTTAGAATAGTTAATAGCAGTTAGATTTTGTGTAGATAGATAGATAGATATAATATTAGATTATAAAAATTAAATAAAAAAAACCCATATAAAAACAAAACAAAAAAATAAAAAACAAAAAAAACCCATATAAAACCAAATAAAAAACAAAAAAACCATATAAAAAACAACAAAAACACCCATAACAAAACATTTCCCGAACGGCCGAACCTGAACTGAACAGCCGAACCGAACGGACGAACGCAAACCTGGCGAACTAACCGAACTGCCGAACTAAACAGATGAACCAAATGCAGACGAACCGAATGGACGAACCCGAACCGCGATCTGTTCACCCATCCCTAGGTGCAACCCTCCCCTCCTGAGGGGGGTGGGTTCCCTTGCACTCCCCTCGCTTTTGCTGCTGCTCCTTGGGTCGTGCCCTTGGGAGGTGCCATGCTGGGGGTTTCCGCTGGGGGGGGCATCGGTGAGGCCCCTCTACCCTGTGGTGGGACATGTGCACTGGGTTATTTCCTGGCATGGTTCCCCACCTGTTCCCCCCACCGCTGGGACCCCTCTTGCCGGTCTGTTACCCCCCCTTGTGCCTTCTGCTGGGGACATTTCTCCCCTGCACTGCCTTTCCAGGACCTCTCCCCCCTGGGTGAACCAGGGTCCCTGTGCTCACCAGGCCCCTTCCCTCACGTGGGGCAGCATCGGCTCCCATTGCCTTCTCATGGGCCTTCCTGTTCACCATCGTGGGAGCCCGCATGTGTGCCTTAGTTCCTCCCTCCTATACGGGCTTTCAGCCGGCCGGCTGGCATTCTCCCCCCCTCCCCGTGGGCATGTCTGCGTGGTGGCGCATGCGTGCCTCGTGATGCCAGCACGGTGGGGCTCTGCCGGTCCGTTCCACATGGGTGTGGGTGTTTTGGCTTTTACATGGACACTCGGGTGTTGAACACACATCATCTCCCACTTCCACCAACAGAGGGTGCCGGCTCCCTCGCGGCTGCTCCGTGGGTGTTGGCGGATGGGTCATGCACGCGCCCCCACCCACTCATGGACATTTACACAGATGCTTTCCCACCCATCCAATGGGTGTTTCCGGGTGTTCGTGGGTGGGTGGCAGCCGTGTAAACGTGGCCTAAGCTAAGCATGTGAACGGAACCTATAACTTATCAGTTTCATGAATGTATTCCTATGTGTCTCTGCCCTTGTTGTTCCCACCCCTTCAGTGTCAGGCACGTTATTGACACTATATAAATAAAATAATGAAATAAAATAAAATATAATAAATAATAATAATAATGGGGAACTGCCCACCCTAGAACAACACTGTGTTTTTGCATCACCATGTTGTCCCTCTCTTCCTCTTTACTTTTATGTGCAGTGCGACAAAAACCAGCTCCCATGCTACATTTTTATTACAACAAATTGGTTAAATAGATAATTGTCCTGGAACTGTTAGCCCAGCACTGAGTTGGCCTTCTCATTTATGCTTGCATTAAACAATAAAAGCATTTGCACACATTAATGCAAACTGCTGAAAATATAATTAAATGAGTAAAAAAATTATCAGCTGTGCCTCTGATGTTTCTGGAAGCCCCTTCGCACACCTGCAAAGAAAGCAATGGACTTGTTCCCAGAACAAATGACTGAAGAGACAGGGAGTATATTTAGCCTCCGTAACATGCTTGGTATCTCTGTCTTCTGAGTCTCTTCAGAAATAGCAAGCACTGATACATCACCTGAGCTCTGAGGAGTGTGGAGCAATTATTAACGAAGATTATTTATATAAAAGGTCAGATGCAAAAAGAAATCTGCTTTTCAGAACTTAGTGGGGTCAAATCTCATAATTCCATTGCTTCTCTCGTGATTTTGATGGGTTTGTTTTTTTTTAGAAGAGTCTCAGCTAACATAGTCTTTTGAAAACATGAGAATCTCATTTTTAATTTAAAATAAAAGTTTCCAGCTCTCGTTACCACAGAGAAAAAGTTAAAAAAGTGAACCCTACAGGCTAAAAAGAGAGACAATAAAAAGAATAAAATATCATCACTATCTATTAGTGCTGTGCATTCGGGTTTTTTTTTTGTTTTGTTTTGTTTTGTTTTTAAGATTTTATTTTTCATTATAAGAATGGAAAACTTGTATTGGTTACATTTGTTTTGTATGGGTTGCAACTTGTTATCAGTCTTAGACATCTGTAGTATCTGTCAACTGAGATGTCAGCAAATTCTTAAAAACAAGTAGGTAATCTAATTCAAATTTAAACAAATATAAAAAAAAATTATGTGGTCACTGAGAACTTATACAGATAAAGATGGTGTTTTATAGGGGTGGGAATTCTGGTTCTCCTGAGAACCAATATTGCCGGTATTTGGCCATACCGGTTTTAAATCTGAGATCTGTTAAAACAGGCAGTACCAGATTTTTGTATTGGTCTCCGATCTCAGTTTTTTTTTAATGCCCTGCCTGGGCATTTTATTTATTTGTTTTGCACTTAATGAGTTGAGTCCCTCCATGCCCCCTCCCTGTGGTAACTAACTGTTACATTTGGCTTTTTAAAAAACATTTTTTTACCCTGCCTTCCTTTCATTTGTTGCCTTTTTTTAATTCAAATGCATCCAATTCTGAAGGTTCCCTAAGATTTTTAGAGGAGGTAGGGATGTGATTAGAGGGTTGGCACTTGGTGAGCTGGCCAATAGTAATGTAGAATATTTTTTTTCCTTCTGGAACCTTCAGGGCCTTGGGATTGGAAGCCATTCTACAGCAGGTTTGGCAACTGGAATTACTGCCACAGACTGCTGGAGGCGTGCAAGCATGCAACTGTTGGTAAATCATGGGTTCATTTGGGGTTTTATGGGATTAATTACAGCACTCCCTGGTGCCTCTTAAGGAGGGTAATTAAAGTAATAATTGAATGGGGGTCCTAGTCTCTTGGGATCCCAGGAGGGGGTGGGGTGTCAGGGATGGGACCAGGCCATGTGGCCAGGCAATGTTGGAGCATGCAGGCGGAGGCTCTGAAGCTCCGTCCATGGGGGAGGGGGAAATGTGGCTGACTCCTCCATAGTGGGGTTGTGTGCCCATGTGCCATCTGATGTTTGGGGCTGGGGGTGCCCCAAGGCAGTGTTTTTGTCCTGGCCTGTTTCCTTTTGGGGGGCTGTGGTAAATATATATATATTGGGCAGGGAACGGGGGGTTCCCCAAGGTTGATGTTTTGGTGTGGACTGTTTGGGTTCTTTGGGTGTGTGTGCGCAATTTTATTTTTGTGGAGGGTGCATTGAAGTCCTTGCATAAGCCTTGCAAAGCTTGCAATGCAGTGCATAAGCCTTGCAATGCTTGCAAGCTGATTGTGCCACTGTGAGGTCTGTGTTGTGGGGGTGCCCTTGCCAAGCATTGAAGTCCTTGCATAAGCCTTGTAATGCTTGCAATACCTGTTGCTTGCAATGCATTGCTTGCTTCCTTATTGCTTGCAATGCTTGGGGGGTGCTGTCGTGGATTTTCCTCTAAATCCACTGGGTTTGGGTGGGCTCACGAATTCGAGGCTGTACACAGAGTCTGGGTAACTATCATTAGTTTATTCAGCATACAACGCATTGTGCAGACACTGCAAGGGAGTGCTGCCTTGGGACAGTTCAGCAAGCTTTTATACAAAAATGCAAAACTGTGCTTCACACATGTGCATATAGTTATCTAACTGGGTTTTTCCACTTGCCAGCTCATCATGACCTTTCCTCTAATTAAGACAGTTCATTTGGCTACACCCCTAGCTGCTCAAGTTATCTGCTCGCTGCATTCCATTCTACTCCCAGGCCCATTTTGTTCATTCTTATCAGTAATGTTCCTTCTTGCTGACCCATAGCACACTTCATAACTGTTCTTAGCTGGGCTTTCTGTATTTTT
>QEPC01005589.1:2655565-2682298 GCA_003113815.1 Sphenodon punctatus | reverse complement strand
TGGATTTTCCTCTAAATCCACTGGGTTCGGGTGGGCTCACCAATTCGAGGCTGTACACAGAGTCTGGGTAACTATCATTAGTTTATTCAGCATACAACACGTTGTGCAGACACTGCAAGGGAGTGCTGCCTTGGGACAGTTCAGCAAGCTTTTATACAAAAATGCAAAACTGTGCTTCACACATGCATATATAGTTATCTAACTGGGTTTTTCCACTTGCCAGCTCATCATGACCTTTTCTCTAATTAAGACAGTTCATTTGGCTACACCCCTAGCTGCTCAAGTTATCTGCGTGCTGCATTCCATTCTACTCCCAGGCCCATTTTGTTCATTCTTATCAGTAATGTTCCTTCTTGCTGACCCATAGCACACTTCATAACTGTTCTTAGCTGGCCTTTCTGTATTTTCCCCCCTCAGTGCCCTGAGAGTTGATTGGACTGCAGGGTGTGAGATCTTGTTTTGGTGCAGGTTTTTTTACTCTTTTGTCTTGTTTCCGGGGGGTGGGGGGTGGCGCTGTGCTGCGGTACTTCACCTACCAGGCCAGAACTTACCCGTTAACCTGGGGAAACACATGCCACTGTCTTCTTCTGTGTTTGTTTCTTGTGGTGTGTGTGTGTGTGTGTGTGTGCTGTATTGTATTGTACTTTATTTGCGTAGTCAAAGACCATAGCATTTACATAAAACAAACCAGAGAAAACAGAACATAGCCAAGTTATAGTATCTAATGGATAAATTGGCAACTAAGGGTCTAAAGATGATTCCCCCATAAAGACATCTTAATCAATAATCCCATGATTTGCTCCTAAGGGTTCCATCTCCCCAAGAATTCCTGGGATAAAACCGACATACAGTTCTACACCCACCCCCCTCGTGGCTGCCTCATTTCCTGCAATCTTTGTCCATTAATTGATGAAACACCTAATCATCCATCGGGATATCTGAAAAATTAGAGTAAAAAAAAAAGTAAAACCTGCCCCCAAACTCCAACCCATCCCACATAATCCTATAAGGGTGGGCAGTGAATGGTAAGAACACAATAGTAATAACTAAGCCCAGGACTCGCAATAAACCAATAACAACCCTATCCACACAGAAAACCTCGATCCTATACAAAATTCAAAGTTACTTCTCAAGGCTGGAGTCACAAGACCTGCCTACCCACTAATATCCATAAGCTTACAGTTAGATTTATGGTGGATTCCATGATCCAACACCAGCACCTCCCATAATTCTGACTTCGCCGACTCTTGGGTTGTACCCGAGGCCCAGACCCCCCCCAGCTTTTGAGACACCCCCAGGAGGCCGGGAGTATGGATAATGTCTGCTTCAAGAGCTGACCTAAAATGGGACAGCTGGTCAAGGATAATGGGAACCACCTGTTTCTGCCTTACCACAAGAAGCTTTATTTGTTCCTCGATTCCCACAGGCTCAGACCCAGCCCCACCATCCATCATAGGTCTCAATCCTTCTTCAGAGGGGGGAACCGACAAACCTCCCTCTGTGGCCCCATCCAAAAACCCTTCTTTGGGAAGATTTTGTACCCCCTCATCTATACACTCTGGGCTTTCTTTAGTGAACTGACCACCAAACCCCCCACTAACCCTAGCAGCCATACCTCCAGGACCACTAGAATCCTGGTACTAACCCCCCCCCCGATCAGATCCTTAAAAATCTCCCCCACATATATACCCCAGGTAGCCAACAAGTGGACCTGATCCAGAACCCTATAGGCAAAGGTGGTGCAATAAAAATGCACCAGCAACCTGTGTATACACCCGTATGAGGGCAAAAACTGGATTGAGTCAATCGCCCCAAATGACACCCAGCCTAAAATAGTCTCCAAATGATAGGCCACTGCAAGCTTAGTATTCCAAGGGGTAAATGGCCATTAGGCAGAGGGTAAATCCTAAATACTACCGCCCCCCAAACCGGAACTGGTTTGGACCTATGAGAACCCATATTCCCACCAAACTGGGCCTGAGGGCTTGACTCCTCAGCTCTCAACCCATCCTCTAGGCCATCATACTGGCCAAGAGACAACATAGGGGCCAACTGGGGAAGATCCTCACTGAAAATACCCAATCCCTTATGGGTTGCCCCAGACCGAACCCACTCCCTTCCAATCAACTGTGGCAAGCCTAAATTTAACAAACCCTGTTGCCCCTGGGCCAAACTAACTAAATCGCTAATTTTACTCAACAAGGAATTGACTAGCTCCCCCATCGCCACACAAGATTTCTCAACTCGATCAAGACAGCAAGAGTCCGATATATGCACAGAACTGAACATGGCAGATGAATCAGGCCCATGAGTGACTAAAGGGTCCAGAAAACATAGTTCCGGATCACAATGGTCAGCCTTCAGATGGCCCTCATCGAATTTTGGTGATACATTTGGGCCCCGAGTCATAGCCAATTCAATGGAATGAGTCGATACTCCTTATGTAGGAACCGGGTAATGTGAGCGAAGGGAATAATACCTGTCCAATCGTTGTTGCGATGCTTGGGGCAGGTCCTCAATACAAGGTTCTACTTGGCAGGCAGTTTTCTTGGTGGCTCTTTTTCCCCCCATAATAAATGCTTACCAACAAATTCCCCAAAATCCCTAGCTCAAACAAACAACCCACCCTGACACCCAACAGCACCAGCCTAAGTTACACACACCCACCGAGCCTACCAGGGCTTCTAGCCCCCTATACCCCATCAGACCCCTAAGGGCCCCAAAGGGCCACACCCTTTGTCCGCAGCCCTTCGCTCGCAGCCGCCGGCTTGTGGCCTGCGGCGCAAATGCAGGTGATGCCCTTAAGTGGCCCCGCCCCAGATTTGATTGCCCTGGCTGGGGGGGAGGTCAGGTAAGCGGGGGGGGGGTACCCAGCTGGTGAAATCCCCCACTCACGCTCCTCCTCTTCTTTTTTCCTCGCAGATGTCCGGGAGCTTCCCGAGACTGCAGCCCAGCAGCAGATCCAACCCAGCAGGAAAAAACGGCTGGATGGTGAGTAGGGCTCAAAGCACAGCCGCAGGTGGTGTCCTTAAGTGACCCTGCCCCAGCTTTGATTGGCCTGGCTGGGGGGAGGGCAGGTAAGTGAGGGGGGGTACCCAGCTGGTGAAATCCCCCACTCACGCTTCTCCTCTTCTTTTCTCCCCGCAGATGTCCTGGAGCTTCCCGAGACTGCAGCCCAGCAGTGGAGCCAACCCAGTGGGAACAAGTGGCTAGATGGTGAGTAGGTCTCCCAGAGAGAGAGTGTTGCTGCTAGGGATCCCCGCTTCCGCCAGGCACTTCCTCTCTCCATGTGTGCTTTATTAGTGCACTGTAAATTTAACGTCAGTAGGGATGGGTGAACGCGGTTCAGCAGTTCGGAGTTCGGCCCGAACTCGCCCTGTTCAGACAACCGAACTCGAACACAAACATGAATGCGAACATACTGAACAAACCGANGATAGATAGATAGATAGATAGATAGATAGATAGATAGATAGATAGATAGAAGAGAGTTGTAGGAGTTAGCTTAGTGATAGAGATAGCGTTAGTGATTTAGTTTTAGTGTTTGTAGGAGTAGGTCTGTGTACTTATTAGATTTACATTTAGTTCATAGCATTTAGAATAGTTAATAGCAGTTAGATTTAGTGTAGATAGATAGATATAATATTAGAAAAAAATAATAAAAAACCCATATAAAAACCAAAAAAACCAAATAAAAAACAAAAGAAAACCATATAAAACCCAATAAAACCCCCCAAAAACATATATATATATAAAAAACCATAACAACACTTCCCAAATGGCCGAACAGAACAGCTGAACGGCCTAACCGAACAGCCTGTTCGGACGAACGAACCGAACAGCCGAACCCAAACTCGGCAAACTAGCCGAACGGACGAAACGAACGCAGCCGAACTGAACGGACGAAACGAACGGACGAAACGAACGCAGGTGAACCGAATGGCCGAACCCGAACCACGATCTGTTCGCCCATCCCTAAACATCAGACAGTTGTTAAAATAAATTTTATTCTTTTTCCCCCAAAACCCAAGCCACCGGAGCACCTTTTGGTGATTGACTGTTGGCAACGTGTCGGACGTGATGCGCGAGTAGCTGGCTGCCGGGTAAGTGACACCCCTTTACCCCACTATACCGATCTCTTCTTCACCCACCCACACCTCTAGCCCCACACTCCTTCACCCACACCTCTAGCTCCACACTCCTTCACCCACACCTCTAGCCCCACACCCTTCACCCCTACCCCACNTCACCCACACCTCTAGCCCCACACCCTTCACCCCTACCCCACACCTCTAGCCCCACACTCCTTCACCCACACCTCTAGCCGCACACTCCTTCACCCACCCACACCTCCCCACACCCTTCACCCACCCACACATCTAGCCCCACACCCTTCACCCACCCACATCTCTAGACCCACACTCCTTCACACACCTGCACCTCTAGCCCCACACCCTTCACCCACACCCTTCACCCACACCCCTAGCCCCACACCCTTCACCCACAACTCTATCCCCACACCCTTCTTCACCCACCCACATGTATAGCCCCACACTCCTTCACCCACACCCACACTTCTAGTCCCACACTCCTTCACCAACCAACACCTCTAGCCCCACACTCCTTCACCCACCCACCCACACCTCTAGTCCCACACTCCTTCACCCACCCACCCACACCTCCAGCCCCACACTCCTACACCCACACTTCTAGCCTCACACTCCTTCATCCACCCACACCTTTATCCCCACACTCCTTTACCCACCCACAACTCTAACCTCACGCCTTCACCCCCACCTCTAGCCCCACACCCTTCTTCAACCACCCACACATCTAGTCCCACACTCCTTCATCCCCACATCTAGCCCCACACCCTTCTTCACCCACCCACATCTCTAGCCCCACACTCCTTCACCCACACCTCTAGCCCCACACCCTTTACTCACCCACACCTCTAGCCCCACACCCTTCTTCACCCACCCACATCTCTAGCACCACACTCCTTCACCCACACCTCTAGCCCCACACCCTTCTTCACCCACCCACACCTCTAGCTCCACACTCCTTCACCCATACCCACACCTCTAGCCCTAGACCCTTCACTCCGACTCCACACCTATAGCCCCAGAATCCTTCACCAACACCCACATCCACACCTCTAGCCCAACACCCTTCACCTTCACCTCTAGCCCCACACTCTTTCACCCACCCACACCTCTAGCCTCACACTCCTTCACCCACACCTCTAGTCCCACACCCTTCTTCACCAACCCACATCTCTAGCCCCACACTTCTAGACCCACCTCTAGACCCACACCCCTTCACCCACACCCACACCTCTAGACCCCCCAGTATCTAGTTTCCCCCCCAGTAGCTAGTCCCTCCCAGTAGATTGTCTCCCCAAGTAGCTATCTGTCTCCCCCCATAGCTAGTTTCCACACACCCCAAGGTGCTACTCACCTGTAGCACCACACACACACAAGCACACCCACATCACCACACCACACCTCATCCTCTGTTGCCCATGGTCCTCTCTTCTTTTTTATGGCTTACATGAGTGGTTGAGGAATGAAGAGATCTACCAAGAGTGGGAGTGCTGGAAGAGGCACGGAGACATCTGAGGTAGATGCCCCACCTCCCGCACACCAGCTTCAAGCGCGCCCAAGCTTATTGACTCTGGATGTGTTTTGAAGCCTCCAAAGAGGCTGGGATGGGGGGAGCATGCTTCCTCCTCTGTGTCTCTGACTAGTTGTAAGAAAAATGGGGCTCCTTCTTCCTCTGAAGTGGGCCATCTTCTGGCTACCTCCGGTGATGGTGCTGCTGCTCCTAGTGCACAGCTCTCCCTTGCGCAGGTGTTTTACCTCATGCACATGCCTGCTTCCTCACCTTCGACCCATTCTGATATGCATTCTAGCGCACCTGCTTCCCCGTCCTCTCCCCTTACCGACATGCAGCCTAGTGTGCCAGCTCAGGCCCTGCCTACCACACCCACACACTTTGATGTGCCAACTACCACCACCCCTACCACAAGTGTTATGACCACTACCTTGGAGAGGTCGACCACCAGTCATGCTGCTCCTGCCCTCCCAGGAACCAGCAAGAAGAAGATGACATCCTGGGTGTGGTCTCATTTTGATATCTAGGAGGAATATACCTCAAAGGTAGTGTGCATGCACTGCAAGGTCAAGGTCAGTCATGGTGGCACAGATCCAATGAGATATGGCACCTCCGGCCTTTGCAGTCACTTGAAATGTCACCATGGGAACATTCATGATCCTATGGAGTTCCGTTCCAAGTGACAATGTGGGGAGGTTCCAGTTTCAGAGGGTGTGGATGGGAGGAGGAGGAACCCTCTTCTACTCCCACTGCAACTGCTACCGCTGGGACGTCTGGTGATGGTTCTACCCCCACCACCTAGCCCCTGCAGAAGAGGAGCGCTAGCTGCTCCATCCGGCCCAGCCCTTCACGTTCCATGTCCTTATCTCAGCCCACTGTAACTGCACTCTGGGAAAGGAGGATGCCATTTGCATCCAGCCACCCTCTGTGGTCATCACCAAGGCAATTGGGGAAGTGATTGCCCTGTTTGAGGGTGTCACATTAAAATGGCTGCTTCAGTTGCTGGAGCCCCATTAGAGTGTCCCCTGCTGCAAAACCTTCCTCTCGAAGATTATCCCATTTCTGTACGGGAGGGTTCGGTCCCAGATCTGTGCGGAGTTCTTCCATGTGGAGGGGTCAGTGGTACATTTTACCACAGACCTGTGGACTAGCCAGAGTGCGGTCCATGCCTATTTGTCATTGACCGCACACAGGTGGCAGATGTCACCAGTCCCTGTCACCGGCGCAGTGGTGGGCAGCAGCAGCAGCACTGGGGGAGCGGTGTCAACTGGAAAGCATCAGTGAGCATTGTTGTATATCCAGGTGCTTTACAACCAGCACACGACGGACAATATACTCGATGTGGTGGATGGCATGCTGGATGGGTGGTTCCCCTGCCATGGTGCAAGAATCGAGGTCACTTACTTTCTAACTGATAATGCCAACAACATGATTGCAGTCATTAATTGTGGTGGCTACACTCATGTTTGCTGCGGCACACACCTCCTGAACCTTGTAGTTCAGGTTGCCTTGAGTGGAACCAAGGGCTTTGAGGCACTCCTTGAAACTCCCAGGAAGATAGCTGGCTTCTTCCATTGGTCAGTTTCAGTCAACCGGGCGCTGCGAGAGAAGCATGAGGAATTAGCCTCACCGCTTCACTGGCTGGTACAGGATGTGGCCACAAGGTGGAATTCCACCTTCTTAATTCTGGAACATCTCCTGGATCAGAAGGAGGTGCTGCATGCCCTTTGCTTGTCGTAGAGCATTGGAGCAACACCACTGATCGGTAGGGATGGGCGAACGTGGTTTGGAAGTTTGGAGTTTGGCCCGAACCCGGCCTGTTCGGACGACCAAACCCGAATCCAAACACAACCAGACCGAACTAAACTAGATTCCGAGCATCAAAATGACCAAACAGTTGGTCAGTTCAAATCATGTTCGGGGGAGTTTGGGTGGCAAAAACAAGTCACTGGAAGGCAAAACTTGACAGGGAGTGGGAGTCAGCTGAGGAGCAGACTTCCAGGCACCAGGGGTGGATAGGCTTGGAGTAGCAGCCAGCCTGCCTAATCACCATCTCTTTTCGCCTTAGATCACTGGCTTCACAGTCTGTGATTGGCCATGGGCTAGGATGCACGGAGCCAATGGGGCTTGTGGTGAGGCAGGCGCAGCAAGAAACAAAACTGATTGCCTCCCCCCTTTCCAACACCTTCTGAGTAGGGCTGAAATGCCGTACCACTGTGGCAGCATTTACTGGTGGAAAGTGCCCTTCCACACCAAGCAGCACAGTTAGGAAGGGAGCAATTTTCGCACCTTTCACTTGCAGTTTTCCGCGGTTGCTGCTGTGGTATTTTCACCACTGTAGATTTCACGTGGAAGCAGCAGGTTTGCCACAGTTTCCCCTTTCCCTTTAGTGCAGCAGCTTGGTGATTCTCGCAGCATTGCAGCCAGGGCCATAGCCACCTTGGTGCGGGGGGAAGTTGCTGCCTTGTAAACAAAGTTCTTCTTCGAGGGGCTCCTTCCATTCTCACTTGTGCGCCCTTCTCTTACTGGCATATACCAAGCTCACTAGCTTAAAAAAACCCACATGACGTTAGCACGCGCCCACCCTATATAAGGTGACTAAACACAAAACAGTTCTTTCCAACCCCTAGCAATTAGGAAGAAAATTCCATGCGGGGTCAGAAGGGTGGTACTTATGAGAATGTCTGGAGCCATCTTGAAGAACCTTGTTTACAAGGCAGCAACCTTCGGTTTGCCTTCGAGTGGCTCCTTCCATTCTCAGAAATGGGAGCATACCAAGCCTAGAAAGAGGCGGTGGGGGAATTTTCTAACAACATGACACTCCATGCAGGTTGGATCTACAGCCTGGGATGGGGGCAGCAGGCAGGGGGAAGCCTGCTCTGGGGGGTCCATTCAGCTTGGGGAGGGTTGGTTGTTCAGTGCTGTCTCTGTTAGAAGGATGGAGATGTCCTCCCTCTTCCTTTGTGATAGCACCATAGAGAGAAATTGGGGTGCAGAGCAGCTACAATGAGGCAGAAAGCCATCCCAGCAAAGGGATGTCCCACTTAGAGTGCAGGGATCCCCGGCCCCAGCAGCAGTGAGCGAGCACCTGGCTCCTGATGCTGATCAAGGGGATGGTGGGGGAGTCCCTTCTTTTCTGTGAATTCTCTTGTGTGTTAGGGTGCCAAGGACAAATTTTCCCCCTTCTGCGATGACTCTCTGCCTCATTGTAGCTGCTCTGCACCCCCAGTTCTCTCTATGCAGTGATCACAAAGGGAAGAGGGAGGATCTGTCCATCTTTCTGACAGAGACAGCACTGAGTAACCAACCCCCCAGCTGAATGGAGCCCCCCCCAGAGCAGGCTGCCCCCTGCCTGCTACCCCCCTCCTAGGCTGTAGATACAGCCTACATGGAGTGTCATTTTGTTAGAAAATTCCCCCACCGCCTCTATCTAGGCTTGGTACTCTCCCATTAGTGAGAATGGAAGGAGCCCCTCGAATAAGAACTTTGATTACAAGGCAGCAACATTCACTGCGAAGGAGGAGAGATGTGGGGACTCTTCCCCCACCCATGTAGCAGCGCTGTGGGGCTACAACTGAACTGTTTAAAAAGGCGGTGCTGGAGATACAAGACAGACTCCTCCGGGACCCAAGAGCAGGGCGCCCGGCTCCTGTGGATGCTGCATATGCCTGGGGCCAACCCTGAATGCTGTCTGCCCCCTCCCAGGGCAGGGTACGGGTGCATATGCACCTCCTGCCCCGTGCCACGGTGGCTACACCCCTGTGGCGGACTCTGAAGCAGTTAGTCAGAGTCACTCTAAGTTCATTCATTCAATGATCTGTTATTCAGCATCACGGTGTATCAGGGACTCATGCTCAGTGGCGGAAGGCGGCATAAAACTGCTTGTGTTCATAAACTGCAGACATGCTGCATCTGCAGATACTGGCAGCAGGGAATGTGGAATCATGGAAATATCAAAGTCGGCAGCAAAACACATTAAGTGTCAAGTTCTCGGAATGGAATGGCTGCGCGGTAACAGCTGCTGCCGCTTCAGCCCTACTTCTGAGCTAGTCACTGTTCCTGAACAGCAGGCATTTCAGAAGGCTCCCTCTCTCCCAGCAGTTTTTGTCCTTTCCTTTTCCTAATCCATTGCCATCCTCCTCCTATTTCACCCATCCAACCCATTTACCTCCATATTATCATTTATTTAGATTATATTAGATAGATTTAGGTATTATTTTTTGTTTTTACCCCTCCCTGTGTTCCCTGTGTTCAATCTTCCTTCCTCCATCCCCCCTCCATTGAATCCTTTCCCTCTCCCTCTTATTCCATCCCTGATTCCCTTCCCCTGTTTTAAGTTTTTGATTTATTTAGAGTAGTAGTAGTTGTATTGTTTATTATGGCATTAGATTATGCCATAGCCAATTCAAAAATAAAATATATGTGCATACATACATGCAAAACACTATTGACAATACAAACATAACAGAAGCAACAAGACCATTGCACACATCACTTAATTACTTCTATTGAGATGTACTCATATATACCTTTTTCCATAGACTGTGAAAGGTTTTATCTAGGATGTTATTTCTCTCTAAACCTAAACCATACCTGGTGCTATGCCTTACCCTTCTCGAGGCTTACGGTGGCAATGCTTGACCAGGTCAGATGGCAAAAATTTAACAAAAGATCTGAGCAAGTGGGGATAGTTTGAACATTTGCTGGGATGGTTGCACAATTCCCAGCTGAGTTGCCAGAGCACTCCCAGCTAGCAGCAAAGGATCAATAGAGATGCCTGTAAATCTCACGGGCCATCAAGGCTAGACTGATAATAAGGTCAGCAGATTAAGACGAAGCAAGGTATACCAACAACTGCACAGGGGAAAGACATACTCTTGGGACAAGCCCAAGTGGGAAATACCGTTCTCTCACAAAGTGTGTAAGGGGACAAACAAACAGTGTATGGGGCAAATCCTCAACGCAACCCAATATGCAGGAACAAAATCTTTTCTCATAAGGAATTCCAGAACACCTCCCCAGCAGGACCTTAGTGGGCAGTAAATCAAATCTCACAAGCGTCATGGTCCTGTGTAAGCTGGGGTCATCTAAAATATCCAAATACGGTTCGAACCCGGTAGAGTGCTTGAACTCCCTATACAGTGGGGCACATTTGAGAGCTGACATTTCCCCAAAATCCAGCTGAACTGCTTGGTCCACAAACTGCTTATAAGCAATTATTTTCCTATTGGGCAGAGGAATATTACTTAGCATCTCCAGAGAGAGGCCTAAATCATGAAGTAAATTCTTCACCTTATGACACCAAGAGTGTGGTGAGGATAAAGTCCTTGCCTCAGCGTAACAGCACAGGGGCAATCTATCCTCTGGCATGCCTTCCAGCTTATTCCAATAATTCACAACCGCCCTGAGGATTTTGACTTTTATAGATAAGATACCCATTTCAAGCATCAAAAAAACAAGTCAGGACACTCTTGGGAACAGCAAGAAGGGTTCTCAAAAACAAATTTTGAGAAAGCTCAAGAACCTCGGCTGGGGTCATGCCCCAAATTTTGGCACCATACAAGGTGCATGATCTAGACTTTACATTAAAGAGCTTCAATGCTGGTGCAATCAATCTGCTCCCATGGAGCCTCCAGAACCACAACAGGCCCAACACTGCCTGCTGGAGTTTAAGCTTGGATGACTGGATGTGCCTCTGCCAGCTGCGATTATTAACAAATCATAGGCCCAGATAAGAATAAACAGAAACCTGCTCAAGGGTGGACTCATCTAGGAGCCACTTGTACTGCCTAAGCCTCTCAGGGTACCTCCTCACTATCATGACCTTGGTCTTTTCATAGTTTATGGAAAGGCGCATATTTGCGCAGAATTGTCCAATGATAATCAGCATTCTCCTCAGACCCAACCTAGAGGGTGAAAAGAAAATCATGTCATCAGCATACAATAAAATTGCAAGAGGCCGCCCCTGGATTCTTGCAGGTAAACAATAGTCCCGAATGACTGCAGCGACTATCCCATTAACATAGAAATTGAATAGAAAAAGGGCTAATATACAGCCTTGATTGACCCCATTAGAGACAGGGACCTGGCTGGTGAGTTGGCCATTATTACCGACGCGGATCCTCAAAGCGGAGTTAGTGTACAATAAATGCACTAAAATTACTAATCTCCGATCCATGTTGGTTCTGAACAGTTTGTCCCAGAGAATGTTTCGATCTAAAAGATCAAAAGCCGAGCGTTAATCCAGGAAGGCTAGATATAAACTACCCTTCCTGATGTTTGCATATTTCTCCATAAGATGGTTTAACGTAAAACAATGGTCAATTGTGGAATATTTTGCCTGAAAGCTGGCTTGTTCTTCTGGGGGAAAATTAGCCATCGTGGCCCAATACTCCAGTTTACCCAGTAAATACTTTGCATAAAGCTTGGCAATTATATTAATTAGGCTGATTGGGCGAAAATTCTGGTGGAGTTTATTGTCCCCTTTTTTATAGATAGGTACCAAAGTGCTAATGTTTCACCCCGCCAGTATGGTTCCAGAGTTGGTGATCATAGAGAACAAGCGTGAAAGAATGGGTAGCCACCAATCTAGATTGTGCAGAAATATTTCCGCAGGTATATCGTCAATCCCAGGGGCTTTCCTCTTATGCACTGTTCTAAATAGAGACCTTATTTCCTCACAGCCCACAGGGGGCCAGAGAGCAACCTCCCTCAGAGTCTCCTGAGGGATAACATACAGATCGGGGATATGGGAGAAAATTCCCCTGAAATGAGATAGTCAGACACTAGCAGCTATACTCGCCTGGGGAGAGGATGTTTGAAACCCTCGATTGACCATTGCCCAGAAAGTAACATGATCATACTGGTTAAAAGTGATAGCCAGCTCTTTCCATGCTTTATGTTGAAAGTTTCTTTTCTTTTCCTTTATTAGTTTCTTATATCTATGCTGGGCTGATATTAACTGCACTATATGCACCTGATTAGAACTTGACTTAACCCTCTTACGCCAAGCCTCGAGATAACTCTTCTGCTTGGCACATTCCAAAAGATCTCTATCAAGGATGCAAACTGGACTTCAGTCGCAGCAGAATCATGCAATTGGGTATCCAGAATACTCTGCCTAATGCCTAAAAGATCTTCTCTGACATACAGACATTCACTGACCTTCCCCGCCATTTCTGACCAACAAATTCTGCGCACCGCTCCAGATAGTTTGTCGTCCTCTAGGGCAGAAGCAGGGGCTGGGAATAATCCCTCAGAGTGAGACTCTTCCCTACAAAAGGCAAGAGAAATGGGCAAATAATCCCCAAAACCTTTCATCAATACTTCAAAATCTCCAACCTCACTCAAATGAACCTCCTGCATGCAGAGGAAATCAATCACGCTACATCCCACCTGAGACAGGAAAGTATATTGGCCTTGGGGTTCTGTAGGAGAGCCACCATTTAACAGCTTCCAGCACCCCAGGTACAAGAACCTGAGGAGCTGCGCTCCCTGAGCATTGAGTTCCCTATCCCAAGACTTCCTTCGGGGCCAGAAGAAATCATTGTCCTCATGAATGCCCAGAATACCTGCTTGTCTCGAGGCAGCATTTCCAACTCTAGCATTAAAATATCCAGCTAATATAATGGGCACTTCTGGGAAGGCATTCTCCAACTAGTCCATATATTCTCCTAACTGCACCCAGAAAAGAAAGTTGCATGCTGCTCATAGAGGAATATAAATATGACACAAAATGACACTGCTATTTAAATCAGAGATCAAAATTACAAGCACGTTCACAGGAGAATTGACCAGCAATTCCCCAGTAAACGATGGAGTGTTTTAAAGGATGGTAAGAAGCCCTCCCGAAGGCCAGTCATATGACGCTGCCCTAACTGCAGGGACATCCCAAACTTGGTAACTAGAAAAGGAGAAATTAGAAGCATCCACAAGCCAGGACTCCTGGATGCAAATGATATCAAATGCATCCAGGAAATCCCACACCTCATGGTTCCATAACCAGGGTCACCCTGCAATGTTCCAGGATGCGATCTTAAACTTTAATCCTGCTGCCTTGGTGGAGGGACCACCTCCCAGTCACCCCTTATCCCAACCTTCGGCCCCTGCCCCCTCGGGCTCATGGCTAGTGTCCCTGACCGAGTTAATGGGGGTGGTTGGATTACCCCCTCCAAGAGCACCACTGTTGCAGATACAGATTCCCATGCCCTCGCTACTACTTTCATGGGCACCCCCCTGCTTCAGTACTTTAACACCTGGTAGCAGACCCACAATAGGGCCACCAACCAGAGAATCTTCCAAACTCAAGACAGTCCCACCTTCAACCTCTCCTGTGAGAGCTGTCACTTGTCTAACTCTGGTCCTGGGATTTGACACATACACTGGGGGTCCTGTTTCACTAAGAACGAGTTCCCTCATCTCAGTTTGCTGAGCTGATACACAACGAGGCTGGTAGGGACCCACAATACTATTATGGTCAAATGTCCTGCATACAAACTTGTCCTGTATGACTAATAGTTTCGCCAGAAAGGAGTCTTGCTATGATGGGGATAAGGTGTCAAAGGTCCCCACCAGTGCAGCCTCATCTACATTAGAAAAGGAAGCAGCAGAGCAAAAATAAAAAAGCTTTATACCAAGCCCAATTCAAGGGGACCGGGGCTCCAGCGGCCCAGACACATTGTCGGCTACTAGAACATGTGAGTTGGTCACCATATTTTTGACAATGGCCCCTGGCTCCACAGGGTCCCCCACAATGGGCCGTGGCTGGTCAATGATGCTCCTAAGATTAATCAGGGGCTCAAGGCTAGCCCCATATTATTTAGAGTAGAATTATTATTGGATTGATTTTCATTTCAGTTTTGTACCCCTCCTTGTGTTCTTTGTGTTTCCTCCGTGTAATATTGTATAGATAGATAGATAGATAGATAGATAGATAGATAGATAGATATAGTAGTTAGCTTAGTTATAGAGATACAGTGTATTTGTAGGACAAGGCCTTTGTAGTTAATTATTAGGATAGTCCATTTAGTACAATAAGTTTCAGAATAGTTAATAGCAGTTAGATTTAGTGTAGAGATAGATAGATATAAAAAAGAAACAGCCACTCCAGCCCCAGGACCCACCGTCACGGTTCTGGGGCCTACATTACTGGCAGGAAGGGCTGTGGCCAATATCTAGAAGCTGCCACTCTAGCTGCAGGACCCAACATCATGGGTCTGGGGCCATCATTCCTCGCACAGAGGTGATGTCATTCCACCACATCAAGAAACAGCCATTCCAGTCCCAGGACCCGCCGTCAGGGTTCTGGGGCCAAGTTACAAGCAAGGAGGGCTGTGGCCAATACCTAGAAGCTTCCATTCTAGCCCCAGGATGCACCGTCATGGGTCTGGGGCCATCACACAGAGCCCCCATCCCAAGAGACTTGGGTGGTGTGTGAGAAGGGTGGGTATCAAGAGGTGCAGGGTGACTCACCACCACCCCATCCTCCTTTGAGGAGTTCAAGAGGGTGAAGGAAGGGGGCCTTGAGTGTGAGGAGGAGGGTGGGGGTCTGGAGAGGCTCGGGGTCATCAACACCACCCCAGCCTCCTTGGAGGAGCACGAGAGGGTGAAGGAGGGTGCCCCTGAGCATGAGGAAGAGAGTGGGGCTCAGGGGAGGCTAGGTTTTTCCATCTCAGACTCTTGGGAGGAGCAGCACACACTGGAGTGGAGTGCCCCAGCAGGACTTTTTCCACCCCATCATCCCCCCATTCCATATATACACACTGGAGTGGAGCGCCCAATCAGGGCCCTTTCCATTGCCACACCTCAGTGGACTAGAGCACCCCAGCAGGGCCTTTTCCACCCCATCAACCCCCCAACCCATATACACATAATGGAGTGGAGTGTCCCAGCAGGGTCTTTTCCACCCCATGAGACCCCCATCCCATATACAAACACTGGAGTGGATTGCCCCAGCAGGGCCTTCCCCCCCATCCCCCCCATCCCATATACACACACTGGAGTGGAGTGCCCCAGCAGGACATTTTCCACTCCCTCAACCCCCCAATCCATATAGAAACACTGGAATGGATTTCCCCAGCAGGACCTTTTCCACCCCATCAGCCCCCCTCCAATAAAACCTTGCCCGCCCCCACCCCCAGGAAGAGGTGCAGAGGGCATTCAGAGGGAAAAACCTCTTCTTGGGGGAAGGGGCGGGTCCACAACCTAACTCTGCCTCTCACACCTGAAATCTAGCCATCTGATGGGTCCACACCACCGCTGCACCTCCAGATGTGATGGGACTGTGGGCCCATGTATTCTGCAATAAAAAATGATGCATCAGCCTGCAACCCTTCTGTGTCTGAGTGTCTAGAAGCCTCCAGAACTCCATTTGTAAGAACCTGGCAGAGGAGACACCTGGAAACAACAGAGTCCCCTTTCCCCTGTTCCACACTGAAACCCATCTTCTCCTTCCTCTTCTCGTGCATCCAAACAAAAACCTTTCCCCTCCTATTTCTCCTCTGTCCTGTCCTTCTCTTCCCTTTCATTCCTTCTGATTCAGCCTGTTGCAGGACTGGGTGCTAACTCAGTCCTCCCAGTTCTCCAGGCCTGAAGAAGGGCTTGTGTTCCAAAGCCTACACCTTCAGAAGTCTACAGGTGGACAAGGAAGGCATGAAAATAGAGGATTTGGAGGTTCCGGATAAAGGTAGGCGATGGCAACGTGATCTATTTTGGGGGTCTGGTTGGGAGGAAAACAGTGCATGGGACGACAGAATGCTTTCTATCCCCCTAGTAGACAGCTGCAAGGAGTACTCAGGGGTTAATATCCCTCCCAGCTACACTTGCTGGGCTTCTGGTTTAGGCCCTGCCTCAGGGGAGATGGAGAGCCTCTTACTGGGGGTCCCATCCACTGCCTGTCCCCATGGGGCTATGGTCAAATGGGGAGAGAGAGGGTTTATTTGTGGGTATCATTAAATTTGGGATTGATTGACAGTGTGTTGTATTCGTTGTGTTGGCATTGGAACTGTTAGCATTGCCAATTGAATATGTGGTTGTGGGTGATTTGAGGGGATACTGGGACACTGAAATAGCGAAAACAAAAAACAGTTAGTTTTTTGGCATTATTCCTATAGGGGGTTGTTTTAGGAGTAATGGATTTGGCTATGATTAAATATTTATTTAAGCAGTCAGTCACTGTTGGAAAGGTATAAATGTTGGCATTGGAAATATGAAGATCATCATGGGGTTCCCAGGGAATGAGAAACAATAGGTTTTGAATCTAGTTGGTGGCTGCACAGAATTTTGTCATTGAATCGGAGTCATCACTCACTTGCAAACTAAATTGCATGCTTGACTGGCATCACGTGCCACTGTGCAAGTGTCCTTCACTGGCAGTTGCTGTGATCTGATTTCTGATTGATTTGATGATGACCTGAGTGCTGTGGAAAAAAATCCCTATTTATAAAGAAAAAAAGTTGTAGTTGGGAGCTACGGGGACTTCTGGGGCAAAGTGTAGTCTGGTCAGGTGGTTAGTAGTTAAGGAAACAAGTTAATCTGTAATTGATTCTTTACATGTTGTCTTTATTACAGGTAATTTTTGTTTTTTTCTTCCATTGATTTCAATGAGAAAACTTCCCCATTGATTTCAATGGTGGGGGGGGGGCGGAACGGTACCAATAATACCATTTTTAATCCGATAATCTGGTAAGCCAAGATCCGATATCCGGTAAAGCCGGTATCTAGTGTTTTACTTACAGAATTAAGCTAGTTAATTATTTTCCCAGGGAATGTCATCAGAGATATTTGTAGGAATAGTTTGCAGGTGTTAGCAGATTATTTTAGATGTTCTTGAGTAAAATGACAGTTTTATCTGGATCATTTGGTAGGTTTTCTGAAATAATAGACCAGCAGCTTGTCCAGACAGCATAGAAGTCCTCAAGTTTGTCCTATAGTTCTGTTGTGATTTGCTCCTTGGTAATCCACTTCCATTCCATTTTATTACTTAAGCGCTGGCTCTCGCCATGGCCCACCAAAACATACATCCACAACATACCATACAATGACAATCATGACTGACTAATAAACATAATATACATAATGACATTATAAAATAACAAGAATCCGTGGTAATCATAAACCATAATCACATACATATCTCAGTAAGAGTTGGAGGGGCTGGGGCCTTCCATTTGCATGCTATGGTATGAAAAACACCTAATCTAATTTGTTGTCACACCATTACCCATTCTTTTAAATATGGGCTTTTGGGAAAGATGACGAATAATGAAATTTGGGGGCAGAAGGGTAATACCCCTCCCACAATGTTTTGAATCCAGCGCCAGACCTCTATCAAGAGGGGATGGATTTCAGAGCATTGCCACCAACAATGTAGTGCTGTGCCGGGAAGTGCACAGCCCCTCCAGCATTCATCAGAGTTAATTACATTTGCTCACATTTTTAAGTCTCACAGGTGTATAATACCATTTGTAGCATAATTTAACCTGTATTTCTTTAACTAATAGGGATGATGAACATGAGGTCATGACATGCCACATTTGTTTCATGTCAGAGTTCTTTATAGGAAGCATTATCTCGTTCTCCCAGGTGCCAACATAGCCAGCATCTGGCTGATTTGTAAGTGTTTTAATTTCTCTGTACATTCTGGAGAGGATTTTGTTGTCACTTGTTGGTTCAAACGGTCACTTCGATGGGCTTAGGGGGGTGGGAGAAGTGTGGTCTGTCACGCCTATTGGTAAGTCTAGTTTGTACCTTTAAGCAGGTTAAAAAATTGATTTTTGAATTTGGTTTCTATTTCTATCTGGGTGTAAAATATGGAGTTTTAAAATAAATGTTTAAATGACCACATTTTTTGTTGTTTAAGTAATTTATTTAGCTGCATGAGGTCAGACTCCCCAGGGAGTGTCAGACTGGCTAGTGGTGTGTAGGGAGATGTACCAATCTGGATTTCAGCTCTAGAAGCAATCATATACCAGTTTTGGAGTGCAGTATGTATTTAAGGGTGTTTAGCTTATGGTAATCGTATATTTTTTCATTATCTGTAAAGATGGATGTGAATTTCGGTATTTGGGATTGATTTTTTTTCCTATTTGTGCTCAACAGGGTTCAGCTGCATCCTTAACCCACATCTTAATTGCACACAGAGAGGAGGCAATAAAGTAACTTCTGATGTCAGGTAAGTTGGTGCCCCCTTGTGTTTTACTGGTGATTAATATTGATCTACAGACTCTGGGGCATTTATTTTGCCAAATAAAGTTTTTGATGATTTTGTTAATTTGTGTGAAAAAATTGTTGGGTAGTTTTATCAGGAGGGCCAGAATATAGTACAGTATTTGGGGGAGTAGCATCATCTTAATTAAGTTGATACATCCAAGTCAGGAACGTTGAACAGAGAGCCAATTGTCAAGATTATTTTTACATTCCTTTATTAATGGGAGAAAGTTGGCTTGATATAATATTGCTGTGTTCTTGGTTATGTTTACTGCAAGATATTTTATGTTTGTTTCTATAATTTTGACAGGGGATATTTTAATTAGCTCAAGTTGGTGATTTAGTGGCAGGTGGAAGAGCATGGCTTGAGATTTTGTGATGTTTATCTTAAAACCTGAGACCTCTCCAAACTCTGCAATTCTATCCATCAGGCATGGCATGGTTTCTCTTGGGTTTGAGTATCATTGTGTCATCTGCATAGAGTGACATCTTATATTCTGTTTCTCCTACTTCTATGCCTGTGATGTTATTATCTTTTCAAATTAGGGTGGCTATTCAATGCCAAATTGAATAGTAACGGGCAGAGGGGACAGCCTTGTCTTATTTATTTATTTATTTATTAAATTTATACCCCGCCCCATCCTGAACCCAGCTCGGGGCGGCTTACAATCTTGTACCTCTATACAATTGGAAGGGTTTTGTGAGGGTTCCATTGACTATTAAAGCGGCTAAGGGATGATTTTAACTCATTTTAAGAATTTTCTATTCATGTCCATCTTTTCCATAGTGTTAAATAAAAAAACGATGTTCAATATGATCGAAGGCTTTATCCGCAGCAAGCAAAATTAAGGTGGTAGAGGTATTAGTTTTATTTATTTGATAAATGAGGTCTACAATTTATCTAATGTTGTCCACCCCCATGTGGGCCGGGATAAATCCCATTTGATCCCCTTGTATGATTGATTGTATAACCTGAGCTAGACATTTTTCCATTAGCTTGGTAAGGATTTTAAAATCTATGTTCAGAAGTGCAATTGGTCTATAACTACCACAGTCCATGGGGTTTTTGTTGGGTTTAGGGCAGAGCATTACATTTGCATCATAAAATGTAGGTGGTAAGGTCTGCAGTCTGATTAATGTTCTATATGTTTTTGCAAGTATTGGTTCCAAGATGGTACTATATATTTGATAGAATTCAGAAATGAATCCATTCAGGCCACTTGCTTCATATTTAGGGAGAGTCTTGATTGTTTCGTCTACTTCTTCTATTGTTATGTCTTCATTTAGGGAGCTGATCTCATGGGGTTTTAGTTTGGGTAACTTGATTTTGTCTAAGAATAAGTTAATTTGCTCCACCTGGGAGTTTGTATATGCATATAATATCTGTTAAAAGGTTTGGAATTGGCCTCCAATTTCTTTATTGGTAGTAAGTCTATGGCCATTGTCATCTATTAGAGTTGGGATACAGGTTTAACACTCTCTCTCTCTCTTAAAAAACTAGTCAAGCTCGTATCTTATCAATTTTGTTTGATTTTTCATAGTAATATTGTTTGGTGGCTCTGGCTTGTTTGACTGTGTTTTTTATTTCCACTAAGTTTATCATTTTCTTCAGTTCTTTTATCTCAGCCTAGTGTTTCTGTTTGGGTTGTGGTTTTTTTTTTAGCTATTATTTCATTTAATTTAGTATATAATTCTTATAACTGTCTCTTTTTTTCTTTTTCTAGCAAATGCATTGAGGGACATGTATTGTCCCCGTAGGAAGGCCTTTAGCAATTCCCATATCATTTGCTGATTTATACCTGGGATGTCATTAACCTTTAAGAACTTAATCATTTCCTTGGAGATTTTCTCTTTGTGAATTTGATTCAATAAAACATTTTATGGAGTTTCTAGTAGAAAAGAGTGTGGGTCTGCATGTATCAATATATATTAGCTACTTATTTGATTGAAAATGTTTATAAGGTTTTTGCTAGGTGGTATTTAACTCCAATAAGGATTGAAAAAATGAATGGGAGTCCCGATAAGTATTGGAAATGTAATGAAAAAAGGGCGGGATATTTACATTGTTGGTGGGAATGTAAAGATTTGGTTAAATTTTGAGAAGAAGTATTGAGCATTTGTGTTAAAATATGTGAATATGATTTAAGGGGTTCACTTAAATGTGTGTTGCTGGGTATGATGGAGGGGGAAGTCCTCCAAGAAGACCAGGAAATGGTATTTAATCTTTTTATAGCTGCTAAAATAGTTATAGCGAGGCATTGGAATAAAAGTGGGCAATTGATGATAATAGAGTGGAAAGATTTGTCTATGGAGGTGTGTAATATGATTAAATTTACAGATATTGTTCGTATAAGAGAAGGGAGGTTGGGTGGGAAGGAGTTGGAATATAGATGGTGAAAATTTCAGAGGTATATGTTGGAGTGAATGGATCAATGTGGAATAATGCATTGTAGATTGTAAAGAGTTATGTGATTGTAAATGTAAATGTATTTTAGATTGTAAAGAGTAAATGTTTAAAATAAAATATTAAAAAACAAACAAAAAATGTTTTATGGAGTTTCCAGTGAAATTGGCTTTTTTGTCCAGTGTCTCTTGTTATTTTCAATGTTAAGATAGTTGTGTTATGACCTGAGAAAACATTGGGAAAAAAAATGACTTTCTAAGCATTGAGACGTAAGGTCCTTCGCCACCAAGATATGGTCAATGCGGGAGTATGAATTGTATACACCAGAGTAAAAAGTGAATTCTTTTGCTGTTGGGTTAAAGGTAAGCCAGGTGTCAATTAATTGAAATTGCTCTAAGAGTCTAGAGATTCTCATTATTGGAGTTTCACCATGGGGGGGGGGCAGATTTATCTAATTTATGAAATGGGTTGATCAGGTGACCTACTGAGTTGGTCTGAATTATGGGAAAGTATTTTTGTAGAAAGTTTATACTATGTCAATTTGGGACATAAATGTTAACAAACGAATATGGTTCATCACATATAGTGCCTTTTACTAATAAAAATCTCGCTTCAGTCTTTGACCCATGCCTTATAGTTGAAGTTCAACCCTTTAGCAAATCACATACACAGCCATGTCTTCTTTTTATTCAGATGGGAGGAGAAGAGTATATGTTCAAATTGTTTATGTTTGAATCTAAATGTATCTGTGTTCAAAAGATGGGTCTCTTGTAATGCAAATACACCTATTTTATCTATATGTATGCTGCCGGACTCTGCATCATTTAAGGGGCAATTTTAAACCCTTGACATTTAATGTCATCAGATTAGTAGTTGCCATGATGTTTGATAGTTTTCCTTGTTATCAAGAGTTTCCTATTGATCTCATTTCTTGTTGTCTGCAAACACCAAATCTGCAATTTACCTGTTTTTGCCGGCAAATCTGTGGGTAGTTGATGAAAGCAATAGAAAATGACTACATTTAAAGAAAATAAAACTAACAATAACTACACAATTTATACACAACTTATAACAACTTATAAGTTGTTATAACACAACTACACAACTTATAACTTGTGGTAACTTGTTTCACCCCATGCCTGGGGAGAAAAAAGGGGGAAGGCCACTGGATTTGCTTGTCTTATTGGCATTTTGGCCCCCACCAAGCCCTTGCATTAACTCTTATTTGTTTTAAATTATCTACCTTAAGCCAAATTAATTTTAAGTTTGCAAAAATGCAGTTAACTTACTTTGAGCCAATTGACTATTAATTACCTATCTGCTTTTGCTTCCCTTAAGACCCAAGTTCTACTGGTGTGGGATAATGGGATTTCTTACTAAAACAAAAAAGGTCTAACTTGCTGCTCCGATTTAAGTAAAGTTGAACAACAGTGCCATCTGGTGGATAGAGTAGCACATCACTAACATTTATATTATTGCAAGTTATAACAGTCAAAAATTAACCCTGTATATACTTTTAAATGGGTCTGATAATAAAGATGTTTTCCTTAGTTTAGCTGTCCTGTCCATTTCATATTGCTTTATCCTCCAGAAGGATTCAGGTGAAGTCAATGTCTTTTAGTGCTGGGATGTTAATATATTGTTGTAAATCCTCTTCTTGTGAGAATACTTTCTCCTCCTCCCCCTCCCCCAGTGATTGAAGGCAAATCTAGTGGGTAGCCATATTTTGCGCTTTTATGCCTTCTTGGTCTAGGACAGAACACTTTTTATGCCATGATCGCCTTTTTTTCCTGGTTTCCCAGGAGATGTCAGGGAAAATTTTAATGTCATGGTTTTCATATGACAGGTTAGAGGCTTTCCTAGCCTCTCTGAGAATTGTTTCTTTGTTTTGTGAGCACAGAAATTTCATAAGGATTGATCTGGGTCTGTCTGAGTCCTTAGGTTGTGGTCTCAGCGTGTGATGAGCCCTTACAAGTTCACATTCCCACAGCTCTCCTTAATTAGGGAATATTTCCTTCCATACACTTTTTAGGACGGGGATTATCCCCTCTTTCTATGACCCTTCTGGGATTCCTAGCAGGCAAAGGTTGTTCCTTATGGACCCATTCAATAGGTCTTTTCTTGTAGGGAGATGGAGATTTGTGAGACCTCATTTATTTTAGAGTCTCTGGTAATCTCTCTGCCTTCCACTTCACTGACCTGGTTTTCCAGCATCCCCACTCTTTTAAGAACCACGTCCAATTTTTTTATTCATTTTTTCTAGGGAGGTTCCCAGTTTATCTAAGGACTGTTGGAGTTCTCCCTTAGTGTTTTGCAACTCTTCTTTAATTTCCTTTTTAAATTCACATTTTGTGTTTTTTATCTCACCTCCAAGATCTTGTAGTAGGGCCAGGATCTGTTCAGTCTGTCCCTCAGTACCCATGATTGCCTCCTGAGGGGAAACTTCAGTTGTGGCTGCCATTATGTCAGGCGCTTCCTCTGCATCACTCTCCTGGGCTGCTAGACTGTTTTTGTTGGGATAAAAACTTTGAATCGAGCCTTTTTTGGCTCTGCTCGAGCTGCGGGGATTTCTCTCATCGGTATTTGGCATCAGGGCAACGTTTTCAGCTCTGTATGTTTTTTTAAAAAAATCATCTGCAGTTGCAGGCCGGCAGGAACTGTTGCAAGGAGTGTCCTAGCTCTTGCGCATGCCCAGCAGCTCCCCGTGCATTTGGGTTTTGACAAAATACAAGTATATGCAAAATTCAGAAACAGTTAATTCCATAGCTATGATTAATAACAAACTGCAGTTATCTAATCAGTTAACCAATTGGTAACCGCATGCCGCAGTGGTTAACCAATTAGCTGAAATACCAATTAATACCCAAAATATCAAAATTACCATTACAACATAACCAATTTACTGTTTTTGTGTGTTATTATAGGCAAACAGAACTAGCTGGTTGTCACAAAGAGATACTGGACTATAGGTCTAACAAATATGTAAAGCTAAAGGTTAAACATGTATGTAATGTTGAAACTGAGAACTGGAAACTCACTTCAGGTAATCATGTAATGTAAAACTAAGAGCTGGAAACTCATTTCATGCAATGGTGAGAGACAAAGGATGTGTATTTAGGAGAAGCTAACAACACCTTCACCGAAACCAGACATACACCTTTGAGTTGCAAATGAAGTTGGCCTGCGGGCGTAACCAGAGGCATGGACACTCACCAAGCAGGAAACTTAAAGAAAGGACTCTGAAAGCTATTTAAACTTAGAGACAAGACAAAGGGAGAGTTCCTGCTAAAAGTTCCTGCTATCTCTTGAAGCCGAGAGCTTCATCTACATGTTGCAGCCAGGCAAGGCTGGGACAAGCGAACTATGAAGTAAAGACTTTCTTGGAAACTCTCTAAGATTGAAACCCAGCTAGCCTTCCACCGTTGGCTGAGAATGAACTCAAGTGCATGGACTATTTCTTAGGTTAAGATTTAACTAGGGATGCATGCAGTACAGATTAGGAATGTGATATTTTACCTTTGGTTTTATTAGGCATTCTGTGTCAAACTATCTTTGCTTATGTAATCAATAAACTTCCTTATATTCACTAAGAAGTGTCTGTTGTCTAACATTGGGGACACAATCTGAGGATCCTGTGCTCTCGAGCACTGGCGAACCCAGAGACACAGTGTGTAAATGGGAAGTTTCTGGGAGTTTGGGAGATGAAAGGATTATCCCCTTTGCAGGACTGACTTAGCCAGAGAGAGAACTGGTTCAGGTGGGCTGCAAGTGAGGGAAATTGAGTCCTCCAACCCAGGAAAGTGGGGTAGTAGACCCCAAACCCCGTGACACTGGTAACCACAGAATAGATAGAAAAACAGAATTCAACAACATGGTAAATGGCACAAAGAAGTAATGCAGTACATCAGTTAAACTGTATAGTAGTAAACAGATTCCACTCACTAACCAATCGTCGGAGCATATTGGTTACTGCAAATCCATTGGTTACTGATTACCCTAACCTAACCATTTCAGCTCTACCAGAAAGACCCTGATATTTGGTTGGAGACTATGGCCATTTTTACACAGATGCCACAGAGGGCTCGATGGGTGGAGGTGGGTGGGTGAGCATACACAGTGAACACCCATGGGTGCTGAGATGGGAGACGTTTACACTGACATCGCCATGGGGAGGGTTGTGGGACAGAAGGGGAGGGGACAGCACACACCCATCGGCACACACACACCCAAGGAAACACTGAGCAAACACCCATGATGTTTACACAGACCACCCATACACTGAATGGAGGGGAAAACACGCCCAACACAGTGATGTTACAACATGGCAGAACGAGGGCAAACGAAGCCGCAGCACGCATCACCGTCCCTACGCTTCCAGACTCCGAGCAGGTGGGGTATGAGGGAGCAGGAATGACAAGAGGTACAAAGAGGCAGCCCTTGTCTAGCCCCAGGACACAGGCCAGACAGCCGAGCACCACAACCTCCAACAAACCAGACTCAGCCCGCACACATAACTGCACACATGCACACAGGGAAACCCAGTAGGATGAGAGAACAAGTGGACCCCAATGGAAGGAGGGAGGGGAGGGACAAAGAAAGGTCACTGGGAGGAAGCAAGCAACTTCCCATTGAAGCCATTGGGGAGATGAAGCCCTTGGGGCAAAGACATTGGGGAGATGAAAAGTCACTCCATCACAGTGAAATGGGATCCACAAAGGCAGTAACTTTGTTTGCAGGATCAGGGTGTGGCCGGTGGGTGCTTAGGGAACATGGGTCCCTGGATGAGACCCTCCCAGGCACAGAGCCCCAGTGGAAGCCACGGGCATGCATATGAGCATCCACCATGAAGCAGGGAAGAAGGGGATGTCCCGTGGCAGCAGCAGCAGCTCTGACATCTGAACGGCTCAGCACAGCTCTCAGGGTGGCCATCACTGGCTGAGTGGGCATCCCAATCAGAAGGGGACCACCAACATCAGGGGGTAGCAGACCCAGCTCCCCAAGGAGGTCCAGGCAAGCCGATGGGTGGTGCGTGACGCCATGGGCACGCAGAAAGACACTGGCGTAGCAGTCAGAAACATAGGAACCACTGGCCTGGAGCGGTTCCCCATAACTGCCACCTGGCAAGCAGCAGTGATCTCCCATGATTCCCATGGCACCACAACAGTGGCTGGGGGTCCACAGTGAGGTTGGTGTATGGTCATGAATCTGAGTTCCCCGGCACACCACTGGCACTCCGGAACACCAAAGGAATGGCCCAACAGCCACATGTAACAAGACAGGAGGTTGAAGCCATCACATATGGAAAGGGAGTTGTTCACCAACAGTTACACATTGCTGCTCTGCCAGAGTGTTCCCAGAAGCATGCTGACACACACCGACCACTCCTCCCCAGCACATCCGTCACAGACATGGCCTGTTCCACAGCTTGACATGGCCTGCACGATGTCTGGGTACTGGAGAACAACAGAAGCGGATGACCCTTGACTCTCTCGCCCCCCCCTCTGCTC
>QEPC01005589.1:2624565-2655465 GCA_003113815.1 Sphenodon punctatus | reverse complement strand
TGAGACTTCGCATCCGCCTGAATGTTTGTTTGTCTTCTCCCATGTCTCTCCCGCTGTCCCCTCTCCTTGTCTCCCCCTCCTTGTCTTTTAGATTGTAAGCCACAGGTAGGGACCGCATCTGATTGTATGTTCTGTACAGCGCCAGGTTGCAACTGGCGCTTTATAAATGTTTAATAATAATAATAATAATAATGGTGAGAAGCAGGGAATGAGCATGGCTGGAGCTAAAGCATTCCTCTATATGCAGGGTGACCTTGCACCGCTGATAGTGGGACGGCTGATTGGCTCTGGGAACCCCCAACCCACACATAGGGCAGATGCCTACTAGCTCAATAGAAGGCAGGGAGGCAGGACTAGGACCTGGGGCAGCAGGATGGGGAGAATGTGGAGGAGCTGCTGTATCTGGTCAGGGCACTGCTGGACAGCATCTCACTTGTTAACAGATAATGGGAAGGCTCAGATGCATACCGCATGCCCATCACATGGTGCAGGATCAAGGACAGAAGGGATCCTGTTTTGTGAGATCAGTTTCAGATGGTGGTGCCTGCCGATGTGAAGTCCTTGCTGGGATCAGTTCATGCCACTACTTGTGAGCAAGATCCATGCCCGTCCTGGCTGGTGAAAGCTAGCCAGGAGACATTACGGCCATTGCTGGGTGGGGTGGCTAGTGCCTCCCTTTGGGAGGGCAGGGTGCCTGACTGCCTAAAAGAGGCTGTGGTTAGACCCAACCTCAATAAACCATCTCTTGACGCTGATGCTCCTGCCAGTTATCGGCCGGTATCTAACCTTCCCTTTTCCCCAAAATCTACAAATGGCCCCAATTAACAGATTTGCAAGCTGGCCGCCTGTCTCAGTGGAGGAGGTAAAGACCTTAATAGGTCTGCTTAAAGTAGGCAAAGCACCAGGACCAGATTATGTCCCGGCAGATTTAATCAAAGCGCATGCAGGTTGTTGGGCCACATTTTTGGCCCCTATCTTCACGGCCATAAATTCTTCTGGGGAGATACCAGTCTCATGGTTACAAAGTACATTGGTTCCCATTTTTTAAAAAGGGGAGGGGTCACTGGTTAGTAATTATCGGCCGATTAGCTTACTTAGCATCATTGGAAAGATGTACACAAGATTCCTCCTGGATAAACTGAAATGGTGGATAGTTGAATCAGGGGCAATTGAGCCCGAACAAATAGGGTTCTGTGAGGGTAGGGCCACCCTAGACCACATCCTCCTGCTGTCATCATTAACCAGGAGACAGATCAGAAGGAAGGGGAGCCTATTTCTCTGTTTTGTGGACCTGGAGAAGGCCTTCGACTCTGTGCCTAGAGAGCGTCTCTGGGCCGGGCTGAGGGCCTCCTCCATTGACCCAAGACTCCTCTTCCTAATGATGAAAATTCATACCGGGAACATGATGCATGTGAGATATCGAAGTCAGAGGTTGCTTTCCAGGGAAATTCCGGTGGAATGTGGGGTCCGCCAGGGCTGTCTCTTGGCCCCAGCACTGTTCAATCTTTATTTGAACAGGGCAGTTTCCTATATGAAAGAGGTGGACGACCATGCCCCATTAATTGGGCTAAGACGACTCCCAGTCATCTTATATACAGATGACACTGTCTTATTATCACAAACAAGAGTGGGGCTTAAGAGATTGCTCCACCAATTTGGGGAATTTTGTGACATCGAAGGGCTAAGAATGAATTATAATAAAACAAAGATACTCATTGTGGGAGCTCGGAAGATTAGGACAGTGTTTCTGTGGAATATTAAAGGGAGGCTCATTGAACAGGTCACCTCTTTCAAATATCTTGGGGTTTTATTCGCCTCAACACCCGGGTGGAAGTTACATCTTGAGTCGGTGAAAACCCAGGTCAAGAAATCAGGTGCGGCCATTCTAAAATTCTTTTTTGGGCAAGGGGGGAAATTGATTGGCCCCGCCCTGAGGCTGTTCCAGGCCAAGGTCATCAGCCAAGTACTGTATGTGGTTCCAGTTTGGGCCCTAGAATGCTTGGGGAGCCTGGAAGTCATCCAAAATGGATTTCTAGCTGCCCTTTTGGGTCTACCAAAGAGCTCTCCGCAGGTGCTGGTGCGTGTGGAAACTGGGAGCCTGCCGGTGCGCACGTTGGCACTACAATCTGTTGCCAATTATTGGGCCAAATTGGTAACGATGAGTCAACATGAGAATTCCCTGCTTAGTTTGGCCCGGCAGATGGGCCTATTAGATCACTGGATTGAGACAGTAGAAATGGAAATCCATCGGTTGGGCTTCTCTCGGGAAGTTTTGTTTGCAGTGGGTGTGGCCAGATTTAAGAAGATGGTCCAGGTTAGATTGGGGGACCAGGCTTTACAATCAGAGGGGGCCTTACTTGAAGTTCAGCGAGTTGCCCCTGATTATCTCCCTCCAAATCCGTTGAAGCCTAGAGGAGGTTATTTATATACCTGGGTGGATGCTGCTGGGCGGGTGGCGTTTACCAGGCTGCGATGCAATTCTTTCCCCTCAGCCCTTTTGGACGGTCGATACAAAGGTACGCCTAGGGAAGGGAGAGTGTGCGAACTTTGTGATATGGGTACTCCTGATACGGTGGCGCACATTCTACTAAGATGCCCCTTTTTTGAGGGATTAAGATCTAGGCATTTAGGGGAATTTGAGCAAGGCCCAGAGAATACGGTCTTGAAGAAGTTGCTGGGACCAGGGGATATGGAAGCTACTAGGCGAACATCGGTATTTGCCAAAATGGCAATTATTTGGCGGCAGAAGTAGTTAGAGAACCAGTGCAAGGAGGGGGACTAAATGGTGAGTGGGACGGGTTGTAGGAGGAGAGGAGTAATTATGGTTGGTGGTTGCCCCAAGTTGGGAAAATACAAGTTAGGTGGACAAATGACATTATCACAGGGTTTAGGATGATCCGTGGCAAGGACCCCCTCGACCCGGTTACGCAGAGTTGATCTCTATAAAATTGCAAGTGGAAGCTATGATCCATCTGGCTATGGAAGGGGTACTGTTTATGTTTATGTATTCTGGGTTTTACTCTTCTTGGCAATGACTTTGCTCAAGCTTAAAAGCAAACTAATTAAAATAGTTCGATCAAAAATAAAAAAGCATGATTTGTGCTCCTTTGGTAAGTTTCAGAGAAGAAAAGGAGGCCTTAATGGAATGATCCCTTGATCAAAAGTGTTCTTAGTAAATTGTATTACTGGTCTATTGATACAAGGGCTTTCACTAGTATAGTTCTTGGTTATTAATTTGTGATTTTATTAATTTATGTATTATGTATTTATATTTGTGGTTCATTTGTTTATTTATATGTGATATGTATGTTTAATTTGTCCAAATGGCAATGGCCTATGGCTAAGCCTGAATAAAACTTTATTATATATCTTTTCCTTCATCTTTCCTCATCCTCTCCAGGTGGTCCCTCAACCTCTATTGTCATTGTGTGACTTTACCAACATGGCAGTTGAATTGAAAGCACACACTGACCAGTGACTGGAGAGAGAACATGCTGGCAACCTGGACTGATGAGGAGTGGACCGACCACTTCCGCATGAACCGCTCCCTGCTGACATGGCTTGGTGAGATCATTGGCCTCCACCTCCTTAGGAATGTTACCAATATGTGGTTCCGACTGCCCCTGGAATGCGGTTGGTGATGGCAGTGTGTAGGCTAGTCACCCCCGATTCCTGCCGGAGCATTGGGGAACAGTTTGGCATGGGGGCAGCAACTGTAAACAGGGCACGCCATGATGTATGCGACCTGATAGTGGGCCTACTCTTCAAGGGGGCCATAAAGCTATGGGTCCTGAAGGTCGAGATCAGGGAATTTGAGGCAATGGGCTTCCCACATTGCATAGATGTGATAAACAGCACGCATATCCCATCTCCCCACCCCCATACCAAAATGGATTATCTTAACTGGAAGCAGGTATTCTCTGTGAACCTGCAGGCTTTTATTGACCACAGGTGCCTCTTCATTGATGTGTACACGGGCCACTCGAGGAGGAACTACTATGCCCAGATCCTATGCTCCTCCCATTTCTATGCCAGCAAGTTTGATGGGGATATCACCCCAAATACGTTCTGGATGATAGACGGAGTGTCCATGGCTCCGGTGGTGATTGGGAACCCCACCTACCCTCTGAACTCATGGCTTATGAAAGCCTATCCTGTTGCATGCACCCCCCAGTGGGTGCTCTTCAATGAGCGCCTGGCATCAGCTCAAAATGAGGTGGTGCCTATTGCTAAACCGGAGCCAGTTTGATCTCCAGAACACCCCCATCCTTGTCCTGACAGCCTGTTTACTTCACAACATTTGAGAGACCGGTGGGGCTTCCCTGGACAATCCCCCACCGATGAAGAAAACAAGCCCTGTTCCCCTGTACCAGCATGTCCAGGGTGGGGCCTCCAGACAGATCTTGGAGAAGCGGGATGTCCTATGCAGGTGCATCTTTGCCCAGTTGGACGAGAACTGACCTATGCCTATGCACGGCCCCCCTCCACAATTCCCAATGGATCTTTTTTATTTATAGGACTGTTTACATGGGGGGGTGTCCGTTTTTCTGGGGTCTTCCCCATCCCCTCTTTACAGCACCATTGGGGCTTGCCTGTCTGTGGGACTTGGTAGTCACTATCCTCTGTGACAATAGGCTGCCCGTCCCGGGATCTCCTTCCTCCACCGGCCGCTCCACTGCTGGGTCTGGTGTTGGCCCCTGCGATAGAGGCACATAGCATCACCGTTAGCTGGTTCCCTGTGCCCTGTTGCCCAGGTCTTGTGCTCCCATACATGACCTCCTTGTGGCCATCTCATCTTCCTGTGATCCCTTTTGGCCCTTTCTAGTGGCCGGGTGGGTTCCATGTCTTGGGACACCCCTCCCCCATGGGTGAACTCCACCTCTTACCGCAGCTTCCCTGAGCTACTGGGGCAGCCAACCTGGGCAGCTGGGTCACTGGGGGTGCAGGGATGTTCTGTGGAGGCAGGGGTTCTTGGAGGAGGGGTTGTGGTGGGTGCAGGAGGGGAAACTGGAGCGGGCAGGCTGGCAGGGAAGTCCCCTTGTTGTTGGGGGGCTATGTGGGGGAGGATGCCCCTGTGGGCCAGGCTGGGGTAGGGCAGCTGCTGTGGGAAAGAGGTTTGGCAGAAGGGCTGGAGTGGGGGCACCTGCACTTGTGGGAGGACACAAGGGGTGGGACTCAAGCCAAATTATCAGTTACCGGCTTTTTCGGTATCAGATTGATCCGATATTGGATTTGTCGGTATCAGTATATCGGTTTTTTAACATTGCTGATTTCTCGGTTCTTTAACATTGCGGCCACTGTTAATGGCATTGCTGTTAAAAATCTGAGAGAAACCAGCAATGTAAAAAAAAAAAGATATACTGATACCGACAGTGATCGGTATTATCGGATTAATCTGATATTGACAGTTATCGGTATTATTGGATTAATTCAATACCAATAGTCCCCCCCCAAAGGACACTGTGGTGTTCATCTGCTGCCATCCCTCCTACCATGGCTGTAGGGCCCATTTGATGCTGGGGTATGTGCTACAGGGCCTCCAGGGCCTCCTCTATGAGGGTGAAAGCCCTTGCGGTTGTTCCCTCCACTGTGACACAGGCCCTCTCCCTCTTGAGCCAGTCGAGGTGCTGCTCACAGGGGAGGGCAACAGCTTGGTGCCTGTCCCACAGGTTCTCAGTGTCGAACCACATGAGCATTGCTGCCCTCTGTTCCCAGTCCCTTTCCCCCTCCCCTAGCTGCACCTCCTGGTTGTGGGACTGTTTTTCCATGTGCGCTTCTGCCAACCTTCTGGTTTCCACTAGCAGTTCCCTCCCCAGTTCCTTGGTGACTGTGACTATCCCCTGTGAACCTGTCATAACCCCTTGGGTGGCAAGGGCACTCCCCCCCCCTTTGCCCCCTCCATGGCCTCAGCCCTGCCGTTTATGGTCCTCATTGCTCCCCCATCTGCTTCGTCTTCTGGTGGTGGCCCCGTCCTTGCTCCCTGGTTCCCTGTATCCATGTGCTTCCTGTTCCCTTCATGGCAATGTCTCCCGGTCCCTCCTCTGGTTACCCCCCCTTCCCCTCTGCTGTCACTGCCCATTGTCCCGTGGTGTTCCCAGCTCCCCTTCTTGCTGTCCCTTTGTCCGTCCCTTGCATTCCCTTTGCTGGGGATGGCGCTGTTGACACAGCTGTGCCCCTCTCCCTGTTTGTGTCACCCCAGCACCTCCCGCATTCCTTCCCTTGTCTGTGTGGGCCCACCATTTATGCCTTTGTCTCCAGGCATCAGGAAGGCCTCTGGTTCATCCTTGACCTCTTCCTGGGCCAAACCTCCTCTTCGTGCACCTCTAGATCCCCTTGAGCTATGTGAGAAAATGCAATCTGTCAGTTGGGCTGTGCTTCTCAGCTGGGGTCATGATAGTTGTTGGCAGACCCCCTCCCCACCCCTTCCCTGTGGTCATTCTTTTACCTGGATTGTATTCCTCTGCATCCTGGGGGCATCCCTGGTGTTGATCTGCTCCCTGTGTTCCCCCTCTCCCTGTGGGTTCTGACCCTGTGGGTTTCAGGGGTGCATGCAGAAGGTGATGAGTTCTGTTTCTGTTTCCACTAGTAGGATGGGACTGTCCTCTCCCGCATTCTGGCTGGCCTCACCAGGGTTTGGGGCTCTCCCTGCTCTGGTGGTTCGAGGGTGGTGGTGTTCTTTTTGCCCTCTTTCTGTCCCTGGTGAAGGCTGTGTCATGGATGCATGAGGCCACAATGTTCCCATCCATGCAGACGAACTGATCCAGCTGAACCTGGCACATGGCATGGCCGAACTTGAGATTATTGTGCTTGAAATGTTTATATCCAGACCTCAAGTCCTTTGCCTGCTGAATGCATTGGGTGACATACCTATTGTAGCCCAATCGCTGCATCTCCTGTGCGATGGCTTCATAAACGTATTTGGTCTTGTAACTGTGCACCAGGTTGTACTGGACCTTTCAGTCCTGCGTATGGATCTCCTGCCTGGACTAGGGCTCCCCTTTTTGTGTTGGGGGGGGTCATTCAGTTGATGGTGTGGGGCCCACCCCGTGGCTGTTGTGGCAGTGGAGCTGGTGGTCTTCTGTTGGGGGAATGCATCTGGGTAATCTGTTGTCCTGCTGCACCCCTGTGCAGCTGTCTCTTATACACATCTAGATGGCTCAGGGCCTAGCATGTAGTGTCCCCTGGCTGGGACACAGGGAGCTCAGTCGGGCCTCTTGCCTGGGCTGGGGGCCAGGTCAGAGTGAGGGGCTGAGTGGGGGCCCCAGATACTCACAAACACCACTGAGTTGCAATCACAGTTCTTTATTGGGCCACAGAGCCTTCAGGTACAAGGGTTCTTGGGTTGGGGCTCTCAGGACCGTATCCTGGCAGAGCTGCACACTGCTCTGCCTCTAACTCCCGACTAAGGCTGGGCAGGAACCACCCGCTCCTCCTATCAGCTTCCGTGCGTGCTCATTTCATTTGGCCCCTCCCACCAATGTGGTGGGATGCGTGCAGGGCACACATCACCACATCCCCCCTGTCCAAGTTCAAAGTTCCTTCCTGTGCATTAAACGAAACGCCAACATGAATCAACAGGTAAACACGTGCACCAGTGTGCACACAAACAGTATTCGGAGTCAGAGGTCCGCACTACATGATTCACCGATGGGGGTCAATCTTCACCACTGCCCACATTGAAGCCTTTGAAGCGGACCGGCCACTGAGTCTCCCGCTTGCCTCTCATGGGCTCTTCAGTGGCAATAGCATCCATCTAGGGCAGAGGTTCAGGAGGCATCAGAGATGGTGGGACCGGAGCGGGTTCCACTGGGGGCAGGGGCACCGGTGACATTAATGGTTGCAGATCAGGTGGATGTGAGAGTACCTCTGAGACTGTGGCTGGTTGGGGCAGGATGGCTGTGGGGGCCGCTGGAAGGCCAGGGTCAGCAGGAGGAGTAGTCGGCGGGGGCAAGCAGGGTGCTTTGCAGAGATGGCATCTGTTGCACGATACACGTTGCCTTGAGGCATCTGCACCACATACGACTGAGGTTCTGGATGGTTAGCAATCACTGTGGCGGGTACCCATTCCAAGGGTGTGTGCATTCAAACAGGGTTGCCAATAGTTAGGGGGGGTAGGGGTGCAGCTCTCCTGTCATACTGAGCCTTCTGTGTTCTCTGGCGATCTTTGAGTTGCTTGTGTGCACTGTGGGGAACCTTCAGTTCAAGAACAGAGGTGGTGGATGGTAGGGTGCTGCGCAAGACCCTCCCCGTTTGGAATTGCATGGGCATGAAGGGCATGCCCGAGACTGGTGTGTTGCGAAGGTGCAGGAGGGCAAGGTAAGGGTCGGTGCAGTCCTTGAAGGCCTTTTTCAGCTTGATCTTGACTGACTGGACTGTGCGCTCAGCTTGCCCGTTGGACTGGGGGTAGGTGGGGCTGGAGTGTGTGAGCGAGAAGCCCCACGTGTTTGCAAACTGTTGCATCGCATGCAGGCGAAGGAGGAGTGGTTGCACACGATTTATCTCGGGATGCCATGATGGGCAAAGACCATTTTAATTCATTCAATGATTGTGGAGGCAGTCTTGTCAGGGAGCTCTGGGTATTTGGAGAAGTAGTCCGCTATGACTAGGAATGAGCTTGAAGATATCAACCACTACTTTGAACCACGGGAGGGAAGGGATGTCGTGGGATATCATGGGCTCTCGTTTGGAAGGACCCAGTTCCTGGCAGGAGTCACACCCAGCAAACCCATTGCTCTATCTCCACAGTCATGTTTGGCCAATACATGAGCACTCGTGCACTGGCTTTGGATCTCTGGACCCCTTGATGGGGGAGGTGGATGGCCCGCAGCATGTCCTCGCGAGATTCTTTTGGGGTGAGGATTTTTGGGCCGACCATCACAAGTCCATCTTCCACTCAGAGTGTGCTTCGGAGGGGCCAGTATGGCTTGAGTTGTGGAGGGCACTGTCATGTCCGGTCAGGCCAGTCTCATTCCTTGGCGGACTTCAGGAGCTGAAGATTTGGGTCGCGGGCTGTGNTTGGCCAGCCTGCATGTGTAAACTATGTCTCCTTATTACTGAGAGTCTATCCCCAAAGTCCCAGTTATGTCCCTTCTATGCCCGTGTGAGGGCTGCCCCCTATTTCCGCTTCAAAGCCATTACCAATTGGTCCTGTAAAGCTAGAAGCATGCAGTAATTTGCCAGTTAATGTGTCTGTAATTCTTTTGGGTTGCTCCACATCCTCCCTCCTACAGCCTCTCTCCCCCTTCCATGCCAGATGCCCGCCTCTGGCCGGTACTACATGTGCTGCTATTTATCTGAATAATGGTCTTTAACAGGACAATGTCAATTGCTTATAAAATTGGATACCGTTATCTAATTGTCCTGTAGTTTGGCAGAGATGACAGTGAAGGTATGTTATACATTACTGCCAAATATCTTGTAAACAGGATGGAATATACAAATGTTACAGCTGGAAATATATTTTCAAGTTAATGTCTTATACCATCAGGGCCCTGTATCAAATCTTTCTGAATCTAGGCAGGAGTGTTAAGCATGTGGAGCAACATAATATTCACAGGTGTCATGCAAATTGGATTGAAGTTTAAAAGGTTGTAGTCATGAATGTGTATAGAGTTTTTCTTAAAATCACAAAGTTCAATTCCTTCTAAAATCAGTTCCCCTTAGCCAATCATTTTGAAAACTGGTACACCTAGTGCCCTCCAATAGCAGTACATGAATCCTGGGTTTCATTAGAATTGAACAATAAACCTAAAGGTTATAGCCTGAAATACATTTTTAGTATTTTCCCTTTATTTCAAAAACAAAATGTCATTTTTGTTTCTATTTTCATCATTATTATTATTATTATTATTATTATTATTTGTTTTTGTTATTGCAAAAACAGTAACAAAAATGACAATTTAAATTATTTTTATTGTAACAACAAAAATGACATGCACACCCCTATGCTGCACCTCTATTGCTTCTGTGAGGTGTTACTTAACCCCCCTCCCCCCAAGGAGTCCCACTGTTTTACCTGACTACCACAGAGACCCTCCTCATCTGTCTCCCTGGTGGTGCTGTGTGCCAGGGTCTGGGTGCTGTCCTGTGGAGGGGGAACTGTGTGGCTGTCAGCTGCCTGCCCAGGGTTTCCCCGGTGTGTGCCCAGGGTTTGTCAGCGCCCTCACCCCCTCTCCTGGGTTTGTGGGTACCCGCACTTTAACCTCACTGTCTGATGTACTGTCCTTCCTGTGCCCCATGGTTGTGGTTTGGGGTGGGGTTGTGGGTGGTGCCGGAGCTGCATTGCGTCCTCTGCCCTGTGTCAGGAAGGGTGTGCTGTCAGTAGCAGTTCTGCCCCCCTCCTTGAGACGTTGGCCCAGTTCCCCCTCCCCTTTGCATCCTAGGGTCCCTCTGCTTACCCTGCTCCTTCCTACATATGTCATGGTGATGGCTCCCTTTGTTCTGTCTGTGGCTTTTCTGCCTAACATGTTGGGAACCGGAGCACTGATGTCCTGTCTTACTTCTCCTTTAAGCGCTCCTGGCCAGGCATTCGGCATCTCTCCCAGAGGGTGAATCTGCTTGTCGACTCCTGTGAGGCCTCTCTTGCCATGTTGCTGTGGTTTTGTCAGACCCTTCCCGTGGCTGTGTACGTTTTGCAATTTACATGGATGGTTGGGTGTTGAACACCCATCTCCATCCATGGATCATGCCAACTCCTTCCCAGATGCTCCGTGGGTGTTGATGGGTGGGTCACAGGAGCGCACACACACACACGCACACACCTGTTGACATTCACATGGATGCTCTCCCACCCATACAATGGGTGTTCATGTGTGTTCATGAGTGGGTGGCATCCATGTAAAAACAACCTATAAAAGACAATGCCCTTTTAATGAGCAGTTGAAAGCTCTGCCAGTGAGTGCAGCATTAGTGTCAAATAAAAACAGGGTGACAAAGATTTGGCTCAACAATGGAGAAAAGTTTCTCTTTCCCTTCCAGCGTTAATCAGAAAAGGCTGAAATGTAGAATACGATTTCTCTTGAATAAAACTGACAGAATATAAATCACTCTTAATACATCCACTCCTCCAAGAATATGCAGCAGGAATAACACTTTCTCTGCTCTGCACACACTTTGTATGCTCTAAAGCCTCCCGCTTTGTCTGGTGATTCTGAATAATAGAGGATACTGAGCCATGTATATGAAACTTGGATTAATGTGTAAGATCTAATCTACAGTTTGTAAGTGCTGGGGAAATTTCTGGGGAAATCAAGAGTTTTAAAATCTCTCCCAAACAGGAAATAGGGAGCAGGTCTATCCTATAATATACTATACATGACATATTACTTATGCCAGACCCCTAGTTTCTGCTTAGTGGATTTAGTGTTGGTGAAAAGCATCTAGTTGACATTTTAAAGATCCCTAAGTTGTTATCCTTTCGGCGGGGTGCAGAGCAAGTGTTCACTAACCAAGTAGGCACCTGGAGGGGCTGGCAGCATAGGAACCATAATTTTGAGCTAGGCTACCCTACCCCTTCACCATGTTTCCTGACATACATAAGGATGCCCAAAGTCGGCAGTGAAGCTATGTACACACCTGCCAGGTTTGGGAGATGGAGAGTTATGGGGAAGGCACCCCAAAACATCACTGGCATATCCATTTCTTCCTCTTTTATGCCAAATCTGCATGAGAACATAGGCATGTGTAGAGTGACATTTTCTGCAGAGCTGGCCTAAGTATAGCTGAGAATCTAAATCTATAAGGGCTGTGAAAGTGGTGTAGGATCGACTCACCACACTCAGCACCAAGGTGACAACCTCCATTGTGCCACAAAAGCCCCTGGGTAACCTGGAAGATTAAGTTTCTTGATGGTGAAGTCTTCAGTTCATTCACATAGTAGCTAGATTAGAGGCCACCCCATACACAGTTCTCCTGTCAGGGAATCTCACTGTGTGTTATCAGACATAACTGGGAAATCTATCCTGTACTGAAAATGAGGTTGTCCCGGTGCACAACTAGTAGAATAGCTGTTATGTCACTGCACATTTTCAGCTACTGAATAGTTCCCTCTCTCTTCTTGTCTGGAAATCTAGCACAGCCCAGAGCCATGGGGCAGCCAGCTCACTCATCTGGTGGCAAAGGTTTGTTTTGAGGCAGCCTCACTTCACCAGCAGTAGAGGGATGTTAAGGCATTGAGGGGGGAACATGGCCAGCTGACTGGCAACCTCCTGAGAGAACAGACTCAGTTACAGGCACTGAGAGAAGAGCTTTTGACTGGGGCAGAGCAAATCACTTCTCGCCCAGCCAAACAGCCTTTGCCTCCCTCTTCTCTGCACCAATTTATGTATTTATTTAATTAATTGTATTTATATGCTGCCCCCCATGCCTACAGCATCTTGGGGCGGCTTCCAACAACGTACAAAACAATTTTTAAACATAAAAAATCTACAATATCATCGTTAAAACAAATTTTAAACACCCCACACACAAATTAACCCACCCCCACCCTCCCTTCCGAAGGCCTGGGTTGAGAGTTGAAATCAAATTAATATTCAATTTCATTTCCAAAAGATTCATCTGGTTTGATCTGGGTCCAAAGGAAAGGAGTCATAACACAATCAGGTCACAATTCTATTGGATGAAGATTGGCTTTTCTGTCTAAGAACGCCAACGCCAACATGTGCATGTGCAATAGAGAAAATATTTTCCCCATATGTGCAAACAAGTATTTTCTCTATAGCGCAGTGCCATCTAGCACATGCGCATAGACAGAGAAGCCATCAGAACAGTCAGTGAAGATCCAGCACAGATTTTTTGCTGCACCAAATCTCTGTGGACCATTCCAATTCTGTGGAGATTCTCTATGTATTGAAAGAGACTGCTCGCTTTCATTTGAGCCCTATGCCAGTTATTACCAGATATAACAAAAGCGACACTCAATTGACTGAATTTTTAGGGGGGGGGGAGCAAAAACAAGGAGCAAGTGTGCAGCGGCACATCTTTTAGTCAGTTGCTGACAGACTATCAGAAGGCATCCCCCCCCATGGGGCGTCTGAAAGGCCAGCTAGGGCCCTGCCGCAATAAGTGGCAACATACAGGAGCTGGGTCAGGATGGCGGGGGGAGGAGCTATCGCCCCATCTGAAGGGACGGGGGAAACCCCGCCCTGACGCAACGCACACTGATGCTCGCACGGGGGGTGGAGGAAGCTCGGGCCTTGCCCTGCACATAGTGGGAGGACTCAGGGCAAAGGACTAAAAAGGCTACTGGCGGGGCTTGGAGCCCCCACTGGTGATCGTTTGCGAGAGACTGGCCCCTTGATTGCTTGGTGTTTTGAACCTTGTGCCTGAGATCCCTACTTCCTAGATCATCTTTGTGAGAGTGTGGAGAGTGCATCTGACTTCCCTGTGTTTTCCCTTCTTCCCAGAATACATAAGTGGTGAGTGTGTGTGTGTGAGTGAGATTCCTTTGTTGTACAATCTTGTTTTGTAGATAGCATCAGCCTGAACCCTTGGAAAGACCTTATTCCTGTATCCTACCCCCCTCATAGTTGGCCCCTGTGGCATTTTGTTCCCTGCACCTCGCTCCTGTATTGACTGCCAGTCCCTGTCCCCTCACTGCCCCTGTTCCCCCTTCCCCTTTCCTAGTGTCCCTTACCTCTCCCCCTGTCCTCCCCCTCCCTGGGTTTTTCCGATCCCCTGCCTCCCCCACCATACTGCATGGTTTCCTGGGCCCAGAATCCAACCTTGTGTGAGTGGGCCTTGTGTCTATTGTTTCCCCATTTCCCATTGGGGCAATTGGCTTGCTCTCGTTGTCCCTATGATGATTCGGGTTGCCTTCTGAATAAGAGGGAAAGCCCATATAACACCCTGAGGGACCTTTTTCCACCCGTGTTAACCTTACTCTTACGAAACAGCCGCCTCATCCCTGTGTGTGTCGTTCATGGAGGGAGTTCCCCTCTTCCTCTTTCCTTCCCATACCTCCACCCTTTCCCTATACCCATGACACAGACATAATGACAAACTGTGTGCTTGTGACCTAAATGGGAAGTTACCATTGTGTCTGTTAACACCCCTTGTGCCACAAACCCCTTATTCAAGAGTAAGATCTCCGTGGACCATTCAAATTCTATTGAGATTCTCTTTTGCATTGGATTTAAAAGGGCTGCTAGCCTTCTTTGAGCCGTATGCCAGTCGTTATGTCTAGTAACAACAGACATACAACAGCTACATTCAATTGCCTGCATGGGCAAAAAACAAGAGTAAGTGGTTTGTGGATGGTGGCCAGGTATGTGCTGCTGAACAGATACTAGAATGTTGCAACATTCATTTCTGATGCAAACTGGAAAAAGAAAACACAATGCACTTCCACACCACCACCCTGCCACCTGCCCCCCTCCCGACATTTTCTTATAAGTTTAATCACATCCTGATTCAGTTGGATCTGTTGACGCAAAAATCCACAGATGAAATGATTTTTCCTCCAACTTCTAGGATTCAGACATTTACTATAGAAAAAAATAATATTATTCTTCAAAGTTCCCTGGAACACAGTGTTTAAGGTATTTAATGATTAAAATCCTGATGTCCTTGAATGCGAGTCAGATAAAGGAACTGCCAGGGACCCTACTGCTGCTGAAATGATAAACATACAGGCAGCAATAATAAGTCAGCCTGAAGTGATTATATTTCCTAATTAGAACACACGTACCATTTAGAAATGTTAACCTTGAACTGTCTAATGCAGTTTGGTTAGACTAACCCATATCCAGGGTAAGCTATTTTGGTCATTACTTAACATTATTTACATGTACAGAAGTTACCACTATGTGTGCTTATGTGTTCTTCAAACCCACTCCTACACAGATGTCAAGTCATGCAAAAGAAAGACTCAAGTTTTCAAAAAGAGCATATCTCCTAGTTAGATTCCAAAATAAAGGGAAGATCTGGAAAATTGCTGAACTCCCTATAGCTCCTGCAGTGACCCCTGTGCCCCCATTTTCAGAATTTCTCAGGGCACTGGGAGAATGAAAATCCAGCCAAGAAACTTACAGCTGATGCTCATTTTAAACAAACCTTTTCCCTTGCCACAGATAGACAAGCTGTGTTTTTTAAACGAACCAAAGAGAATTAGATATCCCACTTCAGTTGCAACACATTGGAGCTGATCCCATGGCCCGTGGATCCAGCGGACCCACATCCACCCACCACTCATGTATGCAGTTTCCACGGAGCACAGTAAGCCAACAATGGAAGTGCATATGTAACTCCTTGGGTTCAATTTGGGACTTACATCAGAGAAAAACTTCACAACAAAGTTAAAATATGTGCACAAGAGTATATTTCGACAGTCTATATATTCATGACTGAACTATGATCTGTTAATAACTAAATATTATTATTATTATTATATTCACAGCATACTTTTCAAACATACAAATGTAATGTGTCACAAATAATGAGAATCAAAAGTCCACATAACTAACTTCCAGCTTCAAGGAAATATGCAGGCCTTCTGATCATCCAGTGTTTCTCTGTTAACTGAAGGCTCTGGTACAGTCACTCACCCTTCTTTCTTTGCTCCTGTAGGAGAAGTCCAAAAGAAGCCCTGCCACAGGAGCAGGACAACAAAACAGTATACCAATTCTAATTTCTCTCCTTTCTTTTTCAATCACCCCAAATAGAACACTTAGTACAATTGGATTTTATCAACAACTCTAAATTTCCCCTTTTTACATGAACTGACCTGAATTAAGTTGCTCAGGGCCTAGCATGTAGTGTCCCCTGGCTGGGACACAGGGAGCTCAGTCGGGCCTCTTGCCTGGGCTGGGGGCCAGGTCAGAGTGAGGGGCTGAGTGGGGGCCCCAGATACTCACAAACACCACTGAGTTGCAATCACAGTTCTTTATTGGGCCACAGAGCCTTCAGGTACAAGGGTTCTTGGGTTGGGGCTCTCAGGACCGTATCCTGGCAGAGCTGCACACTGCTCTGCCTCTAACTCCCGACTAAGGCTGGGCAGGAACCACCCGCTCCTCCTATCAGCTTCCGTGCGTGCTCATTTCATTTGGCCCCTCCCACCAATGTGGTGGGATGCGTGCAGGGCACACATCACCACATCCCCCCTGTCCAAGTTCAAAGTTCCTTCCTGTGCATTAAACGAAACGCCAACATGAATCAACAGGTAAACACGTGCACCAGTGTGCACACAAACAGTATTCGGAGTCAGAGGTCCGCACTACATGATTCACCGATGGGGGTCAATCTTCACCACTGCCCACATTGAAGCCTTTGAAGCGGACCGGCCACTGAGTCTCCCGCTTGCCTCTCATGGGCTCTTCAGTGGCAATAGCATCCATCTAGGGCAGAGGTTCAGGAGGCATCAGAGATGGTGGGACCGGAGCGGGTTCCACTGGGGGCAGGGGCACCGGTGACATTAATGGTTGCAGATCAGGTGGATGTGAGAGTACCTCTGAGACTGTGGCTGGTTGGGGCAGGATGGCTGTGGGGGCCGCTGGAAGGCCAGGGTCAGCAGGAGGAGTAGTCGGCGGGGGCAAGCAGGGTGCTTTGCAGAGATGGCATCTGTTGCACGATACACGTTGCCTTGAGGCATCTGCACCACATACGACTGAGGTTCTGGATGGTTAGCAATCACTGTGGCGGGTACCCATTCCAAGGGTGTGTGCATTCAAACAGGGTTGCCAATAGTTAGGGGGGGTAGGGGTGCAGCTCTCCTGTCATACTGAGCCTTCTGTGTTCTCTGGCGATCTTTGAGTTGCTTGTGTGCACTGTGGGGAACCTTCAGTTCAAGAACAGAGGTGGTGGATGGTAGGGTGCTGCGCAAGACCCTCCCCGTTTGGAATTGCATGGGCATGAAGGGCATGCCCGAGACTGGTGTGTTGCGAAGGTGCAGGAGGGCAAGGTAAGGGTCGGTGCAGTCCTTGAAGGCCTTTTTCAGCTTGATCTTGACTGACTGGACTGTGCGCTCAGCTTGCCCGTTGGACTGGGGGTAGGTGGGGCTGGAGTGTGTGAGCGAGAAGCCCCACGTGTTTGCAAACTGTTGCATCGCATGCAGGCGAAGGAGGAGTGGTTGCACACGATTTATCTCGGGATGCCATGATGGGCAAAGACCATTTTAATTCATTCAATGATTGTGGAGGCAGTCTTGTCAGGGAGCTCTGGGTATTTGGAGAAGTAGTCCGCTATGACTAGGAATGAGCTTGAAGATATCAACCACTACTTTGAACCACGGGAGGGAAGGGATGTCGTGGGATATCATGGGCTCTCGTTTGGAAGGACCCAGTTCCTGGCAGGAGTCACACCCAGCAAACCCATTGCTCTATCTCCACAGTCATGTTTGGCCAATACATGAGCACTCGTGCACTGGCTTTGGATCTCTGGACCCCTTGATGGGGGAGGTGGATGGCCCGCAGCATGTCCTCGCGAGATTCTTTTGGGGTGAGGATTTTTGGGCCGACCATCACAAGTCCATCTTCCACTCAGAGTGTGCTTCGGAGGGGCCAGTATGGCTTGAGTTGTGGAGGGCACTGTCATGTCCGGTCAGGCCAGTCTCATTCCTTGGCGGACTTCAGGAGCTGAAGATTTGGGTCGCGGGCTGTGTGGTCCTGAAGTTGATGGAGTAAGGGTTCGCTGAGGGGCATGGTGCACTTGGTGCTGTAGATGACCTTATTCTCCAGTACCACTTCCATATGCCCTGCGTCCCCTCCAATTGGTGCTCTTGACAGGGTGTTGGAGATATGCATGTTTTTACCTTTTGTGTATTCAAGTTCCAGGTCATATTTCTGGGAGCTGAAGGAGCATACGCTGCAGTCTCCCTGAGGCTTTTCCTATGGGTTTGGTGATGATGGCCTCGAGCGGCTTGTGGTCGGATTGCACCTGCACCGTGTGGTCATATACATATTGGTGGAACTTGGCGGTTGTGAAGACAATGGCTAGCAGCTCCTTCTCAATCTGCACGTAAATTTGCTCCTCTGATGTGAGGGAGCAGGAGGCATAGGCTATGGGATGGCCTTGTTGCAAGAGGCAGGCCCCAAACCCATCCTTGGAGGCCTCCGCCTGGATCACCAGCTGTTCATCAGGGTCAAAGTACCTCAGAACAGGAGCAGATGCGATGGCTTTTTTGAGGGCGTCAAGAGCAGACTGATGCTGTGCATCCCAGAACCATGTGGCATCCTTGCGCAGCAGAGCTCATAGGGGGGAAGTCAGGCTGGATTCGTTTGAGATGTACTGGGCTAGATACTGGCTGGTGCCCAGAACAGCATTGCAGCACTTTTTTGTTCTCCGGGAAGGGGGCATCTTGGAGATGGCTTCCACCTTTTCGTCATGGGGGCAAACTCCCTCACCCGAAATGATGTGCCCCATGTACCAGACACTCTGTACCATGTACTGGATCTTGTCGTTATTGAACTTCACCCCGCGATCTTGAGCTTTCTGGAGGACCACCTGTAGGATCTGGTCGTGCTCTTCTTTGATAGAGGCTGCCATAAGCATGTCATCTGCAATTATGTGAATGCCAGGGATGTTGCCAAAGCACTCATAATTCTTCTTCTGGAACACCTCGCTGGCTGACTTGATCCCGAACGGGAGTCTGTTAAAGTGATAGTGCCCCCATGGGGTATGAATGTGCACAGTTCTGCTGAGGGTTTGTCCAGAGCTACTTGCCAATAGCCATCCTTCTCATTCAGGATGGAGAAGAGGGATTTCTCTGCGAGCTTCCTCTGCACATCCTCAACTGTGGGTATGGAGAAGTGCTGGCGACGAATAGCCTTGTTCAGTTCTCATGGGTCGAGACAGAGGAGCAAGGATCCATTCTTCTTCTGGGTGATCACCAGGCTGCTGACCCATGGTGTGGGCCTGGTAACCCTAGAAATGACTCCTGCTGCCTCCAGGTCTGTGAGAGCCTCCTTGAGACCCTTCTGGACTGCAAAGGGTATTTTCCTACACCAATGGATCACTGGAGCCACGTGGGGATCTATGTGGATGTGATGAAGGCCTGGGAAGTGACTGAGGCACTCCATGACATCAGAGTAGAGGGAAAGGAGCTCCTCTTTCATGGAAGGGCGGTGGAGGGTGACTTCGTGGCCACGCCGGATGAGGTCGAGGGCGACGCACGCAGCCTTGCTAAGCAGGGGGGGAGGTTTGTGAGTGTCTATGACGTAGAATGACAGGCGTGTATCACCTGCCATGACTAGTCACTTTGGGGTAACTGTGGATCCTCCAAAAGTGATCAGCTTGACATTGGGGTTCACCCAGGTAACCGGCTGTGGTAGCACCCTGGCCACCTTTAGGGGAATTGTGTTCGCCTCTGCTCCGGTGTCCAACTTGAATGAGATGGGGATGCCCTCCACCCAAACTGTGTTAAACCATGCCTCACCTGAGTCAGCGTGTCGGGCAGGGCAGCTCAGGATGACTGCGCCTAGGAATAGCGTGTTTATTGCTCGTGGGGGTCGCCCGATGGGAAGCTTTGTTCTGCACACTTTGGCAAAATGGTTCCATACTTGGCATCTGAGGCAGGTTTCCCCAAATACTGAGTATTGGAGGGGCTCGTGGGGGCATCCATATCTCCTGAAGGGTGCAGATGTACCACTGAGCCGCTCTCAGGAGCTGGATGGGGAGGAGGGGCTGTTGGCCAGGCATGAGCTGGGGGCGGCGTGGGCTTGAGGGCGAGGACACTGATGTCAGCAGCCATGGCGGTGACCTGGACCCTCGTGATCACCTTTGTCCTGCAGACATTGAGTGCTTGCTGGAGGGTAAGATCAGGCTTTTCAAGCAGCTGCTCTATCAGCTTTGGATCCATGATGCTGAAGACTATCTTGTCTCACAGCAGGAGGTTCACAGTGGGCCAGAACTCACAGTGTTGGGCCTTCTCTCGCAGGGTCATGACAAAGGCATCAATGCCAGCGGCCTTGTCATAGGGCAGTCACCAGAAACTAAATTGTTCGAAGATGGGGTTCTTCCTGGGCTCGCAGTAGCCTCTGAGTGCCGTAAGCAACTCTTCTAATGTTCTCCAGGCAGGGTTGGCATAGACATTAGGGAGGGTATTGTACACTTCCAGGGCCTTCTCCCCCAGGTAGTGCAAGGCAACCGCTATCTGGTAGCTCTGTGACTCTTCCTGGGCCTTCATTACCTCAAGGTATATACGGAGTTGCTGCTCCCACTTTTGCCAATTTTCCCGCAGGTTCCTGTGAAGCTGAGAGCTGGTGGAGGCTTGAAATGCTCCATGCCTGGCTGGGGAGGGGTGGGCTTGGATTGGAAGGAGGACAGCAAGGCAGATGGGAACCGCTCCTGACACGATGTAGTGTCCCCTGGCTGGAACACAGGGAGATCAGTTGGGCCTCTTGCCTGGGCTGGGGGCCAGGTCAGAGTGAGGGGCTGAGTGTGGTCCCCAGATACTCACAAACACCACTGAACTGCAATCACAGTTCTTTATTGGGCCACAGGGCCTTCAGGTACAAGGGTTCTCGAGCCGGGGCTCTCAGGACTGCAGCCTGGCAGAGATCAACACTGCTCTGCATCTAACTCCCAACTGAGGCTGGGCGGGAACCACACACTCCTCCTTGCTGCTCTTTGTGCACTCATATGGCCCCTCCCAGCAACGTGGTGGGATGTGTGCAGGGTGCACATCACCATATAGCAGAGAGAGCAAGAAAGGCAGCAGTCTGCTTCTTCTCTTCAAAGCAACTCCTCTCCTTTCTCTTCCTCAATCCTGGCTTTCTATAGGCCTATTGTCCTCACTTTTACCCTTAATGGCAGCACTCAAATGGCTACCTGTAGCCATTTTCCGTAGCATTCAAGGGAGCACTAGAACTTTCCAAAGCTGCTACTCACTGGACATGTACAACTCCATAATTAGATCACAAATGCCTCACCCTCTTGTGGGATTAGCCCATTCTCTTAAAAGGACACTCTTCCAAAGCATATGGGTTACACATGAATGCAGGATGCATGGGTCATGGGATTGACCCCACGGAGAATCATGCCCCTAGATATTCAGGCTCCAAAGAGCTTTTGACAATTCAACTTAGCATTTATGAGGGAGGGAAAATTAGGGCTGAAAAGTCGGTACTCAATTTTACTCAGTATTTATCAAGGATCACAGTATTCAACTTGGTTTTTCTGAGTACCGAGAAACCGAGTAATGGTCATGGTACTTGGTACTAACTTCTCAATTGAGAAATGCATACCTGATCCTCTGCTGTTGAATGACCCTACCCTGTCTTCCCATGAGGTCCCCCCAGCAAGTGGCAGCTCATGGCTCACAAGCAGTCACAGCTTTTCAAATGATGGGAGGAGATCAGGCTGCCATCTTTGCTCTGGCAGCATGCTGGAAAATGTAGTTCAGCATGCTCCCAGAATGCCAATGGCAGTAGCACAGGTGGCTCCACTCCACAGAGGTGCACTGGCCCCCTCCACTTAGACTTCATGGGCTGCATCTCTCCTCATGGTGAGTTTGCTGCCTCTGCCACCCTTCCTGCCCACCACATCCCCGTAGAAAGTTTCCTGCTGCACCCCCTTCCTGCCCATGGTGCACACCCCTCAAAATTTTCCTTCTGTCCCCCTTCCTGCCCCCTTCTTTCTCCCCCACCCCCATGTTTGGACACATACAGGCAGGACAACACATAAGGGGAATCAGCAGAATGCTATGTAGTTTACCGAATACTGATTATTATCAAGTATACATCAGTATTTCCTAGTAGCTCCTGGAAACTCAATCCTCGACTACTCGCAAATCATTACTAGGGAATCATGCCTAGGGAAAATGGACTTTTGGTCTTTAAAGATTTCATCTCACTGTTTGTAACAGTGAGCCTTATGGGAACTGATCCACACTTGGGATAAATAACTTTAGCTCATCTGAAACCACTATGGGTAAAAATAGACATGTGGGTGGTGCAGCAGCTCTCTGACCCAGCCCAGAGCAGAAAACCACAGCTGACAGCCTGGGCCAGGGAAGGGCACCAAACAAATGTGCCCATGGCCAGAGAGCCATCCTGCTGCCTGCACGGATCAGGTATGGCAGGGACTAAACCAATGTGCAGGCAGCCAGCCACAACCCCACCCTGATCCCAACACCCCACCCCACCCATCATGATGGACAGCCATGGTGACAGTCATGGAACTCGGCCATGGCGGCAGTACCCCAAAGCAGGGATGGTGGGACTTAACACACATGCGAGCCTGCATTGGCCTGCGTGGGCGGCTCTTAGCCCAGACTGCATACTCAGATTTTTTCCAAACACACAGCCCCATTAGCTGCCTACTCACCCAAGATAGTCCTGATATAACATGAGGCAGGACATAGACAGACATGCCAATAGGCCACAGTGGTCAAAGCAGGCCATCATCCAGTCTGTTTTTTCCATATGTCTGAGAATGATATTAGTTTGTTCATTTCAATGGGACTATGGTGATTTACACCACCTGTGGCCTAGCTCCATAGCAGCTATATAGTTATGCTCAAAGAAAGCCACTGGAAATCGGTTAGTCAGTCTAGTGGTTCCCCTGGTGTCTGTGGACCAGTGGTAGTGTTACTACCTTTACAGAAAATGGAGACACACCAAAAGGATATGAAGTCAGTGTAATCTACTGGATAACGTGTTGAACCTGGACATGCAAGACCAGGGTTCAAATCCTGACTTAGCTTTGAACCCACTGGGTGGCCTTGAGCAAATTACTGTCTCTTATTCTCAATTCCCCATCTGTAAAATAGGAATAATAAATGACCTATTTAGATTGTTGTGAGTAGGGCTATGCATGAGGTCAATTACTTGTTTTTGTATGTGTATTTATATCTTTCATTGCTTATTCCCCATTGTTGCCAATGTGTTATTCCTTATAAGCCATAAGCAGCCCACAATAAGCATCCACAAGCCTGTGGCCATCTACATTGAGTACATAGGGTTGACATTGGTCCCACAAATTGTCCTTTCATTCAGAATCCCCTTTTCCCCATGTGACAGAGCAGAGGCATAATTGGTCAATGGCCTTTTAAGACGCCAAGAAGTTGGGTATCAGAGGCACTTGGGTGGGGCAGAGCTTAGCCAGCCCAGAAGTGCAAAGCCTCCGGTTAGCTCAGCACTGAGAGGAATGTAAGTCAGACTGGGTGTGAGTCTGGAGTCAGTCTTGGAGACAGACAGAGTCAGTGCCTCTGACCAAGTAAGAGGAAGGGGGCTGAGAGAACTCTGTCTCCACAGACAAAGAACCAGCAGAGTCTGGTAAGAGAAGTGATGTAAAGTCAGGGACTATGTAGTAATGGGTTTGTACTTGAATAAGATGAAGGATTATGGCAGTTCTGAATACATGGAAACTGTTTGATAATCCTCTGTGTGGAACTGACTATTTTGGGGCCCTCACCCTAAAGGGAGCTATTGGGCCAGGGATCACATGTGGGCAGTGTTGTAGGGAGGATAGCTAATTCTCTAAGTATCCAGGCTACTCTGTGCTAAGAGAGCCTCCCTGTTAGACTCTGTAACTAAGACCACCTTTTAAATGAGGCACCTCCTGAGCCCTGTGTTGAAGGAGAAAGCCACGCAGGGAGTGTTTACACATTCACCGCACTACCGGAAGTGACAAGCTGCTTATTCTCGGCAGCGGCAGCAGCTGGAGATGTGGGGTTTTAAAGAGACACGTTCTGAAAGCCTGCAAAGTGAGTCTTTCAGAACACGCCTCTACAAAGCTTGGCATCTCCAGCCTCCACCGCTGCAGAGAGCAGGTGGCACGTCACTTCCAGTAGCGTGGGGAGTTTGTAATAACTCCCTGTGAGGCTTTCTCCTTCAACGCAGGACTCAAGAGGTGCTTCTAAGCGCCTCATTTAAAAGTGGCCTAAGTTAAGCATCTGCCCCAGTGACTTCTCAACATCATGAATGTATCCCTATCTCGCCGTAGGTGCCTCTCTGACTTATCCCCCCTCCCTAGTCCATCCTAAATTGCAGGCCTCCCAGGGAAGGGGTAGGGTTGCCACCTGAAGAGCTCAAAAATAAGGAACACTTTGTGAGCCCTTAGGAAACAGACATATTAGGTTGCAGGAGTTTTACCTCCAGTCAGGTATCATGTTTGGGGGTCTCTGGATGTCAGACACCTGGGATCTATGAGCAAATCACACTGTACTACCGTAGCTGTTCCCATTTTTCCTTCAGCACAGATGACTCTGGACTAGAGGTATCTTTATTTTCCATTCCTTAGTTGTCTATAAAGTTATCTTCTATCAGAACTCACAGCAGGTCTCAACTCCTCACTTACTTTCAGGCTCATAGGACCTCCAAATACTCTGGGCAGGCAGGCCCCCTTGGCTCACTAGCCCTTCTATAATCTGGGCGTGCAGGTCCTATGTTATTTTGGGCACACAGGACCTGTGTAACACACAGTCCGAATTATAGTTCCTGCTGAGCCCAAGCTCCTAATTTGAGGGGAGAGAGTGACCCGGTTGCTGTTAACTAGGGATGCGAATACCGGTCTTGCTGAGATCTGGTATTGCCGGTATTTGGCTGTACCAGATTTAAATCCGAGATCTGATAAAACCGGCTGTACCAGTTTTTTGTACTGGTCTTGGATCTCGGTTTTTTTTTCTTGGACTTGGGCACAGCTTTTTTGTGTCTCACTGTTCTATGAGTCCTCTTGAGTCCCTTCCTGCCACCTCCCTGTGGTGACTTGTTAACATTTGGTGCTTTTTTTTACCCTGCCTTGGATTGGTTGCCTTTTTTGAATTCAAAAAAAGCATCCAATCCTGTAGCTTCCCTAAGGTTTTTAGGGGGGGCGGGTAGGGATATGAGTAAGGGGTGGGCACTTGATTGTGCTGGCCAATTGCCATGTAGCATTTATTTACTTTTTCCTTCTGGGACCTTCGGCTTAAAAGACTTTCTACTGCAGGTTTTGTATCCTGGAAGGAGTGCCACAGACTACTGGAGGCATGTGTGTGACTGTTGGTAAGTGATGGGTTTCTTTGGGGTTTTAAGGTACTGATTAGGGACCTCCTGTTGCCCCTTGGAAAGGAAACTAAAGCAATGGAATGGGGTCCTAGGCTTGTGTCTTGGGATCCCATGGGGTGGGGTGTGCAGGCCATGAGGCCAGGCCATGAGACCAAGCCATGTTGGTGCATGCAGGAGGCTGCTTTGAGGCTCTGCTAATGGGGGGAGGGCAAATGTGGCTGGCTCCTCCATAAGTGGGGTTTGTGCCATGTAACATCTCATGTGTGGGGGGTTCCCCAAGCTGTGGTTTTGGTGTGGCCTGCTTGCTTTTGTTGGAGTGTGTGTGTCAATTTTATTTTTTTGTGTGGCTGTGGGGTGTGTGTGTGTGTGTGCTGTGGTGTTGAAGATTGCAGCCATGGGTTCCCACTTGCCTCAGTCAAGCCTTGCAAGTTTCTGCTGTGTCATGTGAGGCCTGTGCCTGCCTGCCTGCCTGCGCCATGAGGGGTTTGTTGCACAATGTGTTGGGTGGGGAATTGGGGGTGCCCTGAGGGTTTTGGCTGGGGTTTGTGACTTGAGGTGAAGGTTTTTATGTTAAGAGATTGTATTGTTGTTTCAGGGGGTGCCCCAAGGCTAGATGGTTTTGTGGAGGCCCTGTCCCAGTAGGCCAGAATTGCACTGTTAACCCGGGGAACTCCCTGCCACTGTCTTCCAGCAGTGTGCTTTGGTGCTGCGTTGGTTCCTGAGTCATGTCCAGGTGGGGGTGCCCCAAGGCTAGATGGTGTGTGTGTGTGTGGAGGGGGGGCTGTCCCAGTAAATCAGAATTTTATTTATTTTATTTAAAACTTATATCCTGCCCCTTCTGCCCACAGGGCAGCCCAGGGCAGTGAACAACACTCAATAAAACAAGATAAAAAAATTTAAACAGTTTAAAAATACAATATGTGGGGAAACCCCACTCCACCCCTACCCCTCGCCAAAAGCCTGACGGAACAGCCAGGTCATACATACATGCCAAAACAGCAGGAGAGCGGGAGCCAACAGAGCCTCCTCTGGGAGTGAATTCCATAGCACAGGGACGGCCACCAAAAAAGATCTAACGTTGGTAGCCACCAGCCTCGTCCGGGGAACCTCCAAAAAGGCTCCCACGGATGATCTCAAGAGTCACATGGGCACATGGGGAGTGAGGCGGTCCCGCAGATAAGCAGGGCCCAGGCTGTGAAGGGCTTTAAATGTTAAAAACAGCACTTTGAACCTGGCCTGGTGCTTTATAGGCAGCCAGTGCAGAGCCCGGAGCACTGGTATCATGTGCTCCCTGCGACCCGCCCCCATAAGGAGACGGGCCGCAGCATTCTGCACCACCTGCAGCCTCCGGACCAGCCTCTTGGGCAGCCCCATGTAGAGCGCGTTGCAGTAATCCAGCCTCGAGATGATGAAGGCATGGATGACACTGCACTGTTAATTGCACTGTTAAAATGGGGAACTCCCTGCCACTGTCTTGTGTGTTTGTTTCTTGGAGGGTGTGTGTGTGTGTGTGTGTGTACTGTACCATCAGTTCAAAGTTATTAAAATTTCTTCTTTTTTTAAAAAAGAAAAACCAAGTATTTGGTTTTGGCGACGTGTCGGACGTGACGTGCAAGTAGCCGGCTGGGTAAGCAACACCCCTTCACCCCACCCCATGACACTCTTCACCCCACACCTCTACCCCCATTCCCTATTCCTTCACCACACACCACAGCCCTAGCCCCACAGCCCTTCACCCCACTCCACACCTCTAGACTCTAGCCTGCAGCCTACAATCCCTCACCCACACCCCTCCACCCCACACCCCATCCTCTAGCCCCACACCCTTCACCCCACACCTCTAGACTCTAGCTCCCAGCCTACTGTTCCTCACCCCACAGCCCTCCACCCCACACCCCTCACCCAACACCCCTTGACCCCACACCTCTAGCCCCCAGCCTACAGCCCTCACCCCACAGCCCCTATCCCCCTCACCCACACCTCTTCACCGCATACCTCTAGACTCTAGCCTCTATCTCCCAGCCTACAGTCCCTAACCCCACAGCCCCCATCCCCTAGCCCCACATCCTTCACCCACACCCCTAGCCTGCATCCCCTAGTTAGTTAATTCCCCCAGACCTAATCAGCCCCCCAGTTCCCCCTACTTAGTTCCCCCCTTAGTTAGTTCCCCCAACCTCATGTCCTAGTAAGACCCCCATTACCCCCACTTAGTTCCCCCTAGCTCATTCCCCCATTAGTTAGTTATCCTATCCCTAGTCAGACCCCCGTTACCCCCACTTTGTTCCCCCTAGTTAGTTCCTCCCTTAGTCAGTTCTCCTTCCCCTGTTCCTAGTCAGACCCCCCAGTTACCAACACATATTCAGTTAGTTACCCCAAATAGTTACCCCCATTAGATAGTTACACTCCCTTAGTTAGTTCCCCATCCTCTAGCCTTAGTCCAACCCAGCAGTCCCCCCCCACTTAGTTAGGTACCCCCAGTTAGTTAGACCCCCTCAATCACCTAGCACCAGACCCCTAGACCTAGTCCAACCCCACTTAGTTAGAACTTAGGTCTCCCCCCAGTTTTAGTGCCCCCCCAGTTATCTAGTTACCCCCAAGTTAAAAACCCCGTAGTGTTAGGTTAACAAACAACACCCACATCACCACACTCTGTTGTCGGTGGTCCTCTCTTCCTTTTCATGACTGATATGAGTGGTCTTAGAATGAAGAGACATACCATGAGTGGGAGTGCTGGAAAAGGTCAGCCTCTTCCTAGGCAGCTGACTCAGTCTGGTGCAGAGACACTGGAGGTAGGGCCACCTATGGCCTCAACCTCCCGCACACCAGCCTCAAGAGCACCCAGGCTTATGGGCTCTGGATGTGTCTTGAAGGCCCCAAAGAGGCTGGGAAGGGAGGAGGGTGCTTCCTTCTCCCTGGCGCTGACTAGTGGTAAGAAGAAGGGAGCGCCTTCTTCCTCTGCTAGTGCAGTGGATCATCTGCTGGCTACCTCCACTGTTGATGCTCCTTCTAGCACCCAGTTCTCCCTAGCTCATGCTCTTTCCCTCATACATAGGCCATCTGCCCACCCTCTCCCTATTCTGACATTCATTCGAGTATGCCTGCTACCCCACCCTCTCTCCCTGCTGACGCACGTCCTAGCGTGCCAGCTCGGAGCCCGCCTACCACACTCACACACTCTTCTGCACTAGCTACCACCACCTCTTCCTCCAGTGTTATGACCACTATTATTGAGATCTCAACCACCAGTCGTGCTGCTCCTGCCCTCCCAGGAACCAGCACGAAGAAGATCACATCTTGGGTGTGGTCTCATTTTGATATCAGGGTGGAAGATACCTCAAAAGGTAGTTTGTGTGCACTGTCAGTCCAAGGTCAGTCATGGTGGCAATGATCCCATGAAATATGGCACCTCTGGCCTTCACAGTCACTTGAGACTGTACCACAGAAACATGCGTGCTCCTGTGGAGTGTTGTAGCAAGCAAAAGCGTGGGGCAGTGCCAGTTGCAGAGGGTGCGGATAAAGATTTAGAGGAGGAACAACCCTCTTCTACTCCCACTGCAACTGCCACATCTGGGCCATCTGGTGACAGTTCTACCCACACCACCCAGTCCCCACAGAGGACGATCGCTAGCCGCTCCTCTTGCCCCACTCCATCACAATCCCTGTCCTTGTCCCAGTCTACTGTAACTGCTCTCTAGGAAAGGAAGATGTCGTTTGCATCCAGCCACCCACAGACTGCGACCATCACCAAGGCAATTGGGGAGGTGATTGCCCTGGATGAGAGGCCATTCAACCTGGTTGAGGGTGTCGGATTCCAATGGCTGCTTCATTTTCTGGAGCCCCGTTACAGATCTGCCTGCCACAAAACCTTCCACTCAAAGGTTATCCCATCTCTGTATGGGAGGGTGCGGTCCTGGCTCTATGAGGAGTTCTCCCTCACAGAGGGGTCTGTGGTACATTTTACCACAGACTAGCAAAAGTGCAGTCCACTAGCAAAAGTGTGGCCCATGCATATTTGTCATTAACCACACACTGGTGGAAGATGTCACCAGTCCCTGTCACCAGCACAGCAGTGAGCAGCAGCAGCAGTGGGGGAGTGGTGTCACCGGGACAACATCAATAGGCATTGTTGCATGCCCAGGTGCTTGACAGGCAGCACACAGCAGACAATATCCTCGAAGTGGTGAATGGCATGCTGGATGGATGGGTCTGGTGCCAAGGTTCAACCGTCGAGGTTAGTTACTTTGTAACCGATAGTGCCAACAACATGAATGCAACCATTAATCATGGTGGCTACACTCATGTTCTCTGTGGCACACACCTCCTGAACTTTGTGGTTCAGGGTGCCTTGAGTGGAACCAAGGGCTTGGAGGCACTTCTTGAAACTGCCCGGAAGATCGGTGGTCACTTCCATCAGTCAGTTACAGCCAGCCGGGCTCTGCGAGAGAAGTGGGAGAAGTTCTGCTCCTCACTTCACCAGCTGGTACATAATGTGTCGACAAGGTGGAATTCCACCTTCTTGATGCTGCAATGTCTCCTGGAGCAGACGGAGGTGCTGCATGCCCTTTGCTTGTCATGGAGCATTGGAGCAACACCACTGTCTGGGGAGGAATGGACAGTGCTGGAGCAGCTTACACAGGTTCTAGAGTTGTTTCAACAGGCCACTGGTGAGCTGAGCGTGGAACTTGCCACTCTTAGCCAGGTGATGCCGCTCTTTAAGCTCCTGCTTTGATGTATGCAAGGTGTGCTCTCTCGCACTGACCTGCATGGGTCTGTGAGGGTGCCGGCGAAGAAATTGGTTGAGAAGCTGAATAGGCATTTTGACACCTTGAAAGCGAGGCATCCATATTTCCTAGAGGCACTACTCAACACACGGGTCAAGAAAAGCATGACCTCAGACGTTGAATTGCTGCCAGATGCAAGTACAATTTCTACAGGAGTTGCAAGTGAAGGCAGATCCACCTTGTGGTCTTCTGACCTAGAGGTGATGCTGGAGTAGGAGGCAGATGGTGGGGAGCAGGCTGTGGAGCACCAGGATATGGCAGACACATTTGTGTCACAATATCTTGCCGAGTCCTCCTGCCCTGCTGCCACCAACACCTTGGCGTACTGGGCCCAGAAAATGCAGGTGTGGCCCCACTTGCAAAGGTAGCATTGCAGTACATCTCATGTCTTCCCACGAGTCTATTGTCAGAGCGGGTATTCAGTGTGGCTGGTGACATTTTGGGTCCATTTTGGAAGGATGGGGCTGACAGACTGTGGAACAGTTGGTCTCTCTCAAGACCAACCTTTCCCTTCTTGGGTTCATGGAGGGCACTACCCTTGGCGTGGGGCCAGAAGATGTTGGATTGCCCAGCCCCTGGATATCATCTTCTGCTATCTTCACTCCCTTGCACCTGTGTCCATCCTGACAAGATGCAGGCAATTCCATCAGCCTGCAAGTTGGTCAGTAGTGGCATTTATGAGCCTGCAGCAGTGGCCCATGGTCTGTGCTTAAACTGTAGCATGGCTGCAATTTTTTGCCCGGCCGCAAGGATCCCCAAACTGGCATCAGGGGCTGGGAGCTACATAGGGCTCTCCCTGAGGGAGGTGGACAGATCTCTGCCATGCAGATTTTTAGCTCCCCCTCCTCTGGCAATTGGAGGGGCTGGCACTAGTGGTCCCCTTGCCAGGAGGGACCTTTGGGTGGGAGGGGGATAAGCTTTGGGGCATGGCCTTTGGCCTCCCCTGGGCCCCCTCAGTCCCACCTATTGTAGTGGAATTTTTTTTTATAGGGGAAGAGTGGTGGGGGCTGTTGTGGGAGAGGGGTAAGTGGGTGGAGGGGAGGTGGGTTGGGTTGGTGGGTGGAGGGGTTATGACTTCCTCCCCAAATGTATCAAGGGAGGAGGGGGACTGGGTTGGGGAGGGTCAGGACTATTCCCCCAGTGTGAGAGGGGGGTATGACCTGACAGGGGTGGGTGGAGTTGGCTCCCCTGTGAGAGGGGGG
>QEPC01005589.1:2597047-2624549 GCA_003113815.1 Sphenodon punctatus | reverse complement strand
GTTGGCTCCCCTGTGAGAGGGGGGGTTGGGAGGGGTGGGGGGAGGGGGTCTCCCTTGGGGGCTGGGAAGGACAGCCACCTGGGGGGAGGTGGGATGAGGGGGGGGTCTGCAGCCATTGGGGTTGTGATGGGCAGGGGCAACTATGGTCCTTCTGGGAGGTGCATAACATCAATGAGGAGGGACAGGTGCTTGGTGCTGGTCCCCTTCATAGGCCCCCTGACAGGTAATGCACTGATCGAGAATGGGGGGGGGGGGTTGGTCCGGGACTGCTGTTGTTGAATGCGAGGTCGGTTGGTAATAAATTTACAATGCTCCAGGAGTTGATCCTGAATCAATCAGCTGACCTCGTGTGTATTACAGAGACCTGGCTGGACAATGAGTCAGGACCAATTTCGGCTGAGCTTGTTCCAGCCGGGTACTCTGTACAGCACCAGCCTAGACCAAAGGGGCAGGGAGGTGGTGTAGCCATTATTTTTAAGGACTCCTGGTCTGTGAGGAGATATCCAGTGCAGACTATTTTGGGCATGGAGTGGATCCATCTGGTGATCGATTTGCCTGGAGACAGATTGGGGCTGCTGCTCATATACCATGCACCTACCTGTATGGCAGCATCCCTACATGCCCTAGCTGAGTTGGTGTCAGGGGTGGTCTTGTAGTCTCCAATGACTTTAGTCCTGGGGGATTTCAACATCCATGCTGATGCCGACCTTGTGGAGGCAGAGCGTGAGTTCATGGCCGCCATGATAACCATGGGACTGTCTCAGAGGGTTGTGGGCCTGACGCATGATGGAGGACATACCCTTGACCTAATATTCTGCACTGGCCTTGAGGCAGGGGATCCGGTGGTGGGGAATGTATCAATTATACCCTTGTCATGAACAGATCATTATCTCCTCCAGAACGATCTCCTGGCACATGCCTGCCCCCGGAGAGATGTAGTACCAGTTCATTTGGTCTGCCCACAGAAACTTATGGAACCAGAGTGATTCCAGAAAACCGTAGGGGAATTGCCGCCTGATCTCAATGACCGTTCGCTCCATGACCTCATTGTCTTCTGGAACAACTTGTTGACTGAGACCATTGACTGAACAGCTCCCAGGCATCCACTTCAGGAATTCTGATGACGTAGGTCCCCTTGGTTTACAGAGGACCTGCTCTGGATGAAGTGGGAAGGACGGCGGTTGGAGCGATGGTGGCACCGGAGTTGTGCTGAAGCTGACCGATTGCGACATAAAGCTAGTTTTAAAGCTAATGCTGTGGCAGTGCAGGCAGCAAAGAAAGAGTTCTTTGCTGACCTCATAGAATCTGCACAGTCACGTCCAGCGGAGCTTTTCCAGGTGGTGCAGCGGCTGGTCAGTCCAGCCTCTCTCTACCTGGAACTGGAATCTTCCAGTGCCTGCTGTGACATGTTTGTTGACTTTTTGTGACTTTTTGTGGATAAAATCGTTCAGATTCACTGCAACTTCGATGATGCACATGCTGATCTTGATTTTCAGCATGAATACACACCGTGAAAGTGGGGCCTCACTATCCTTCTGACTTTTGGGGTTTTAAGCAGGAGGTGTCAGAAAAGTTACCACAGGAATAACTGGCTTGGGGCACCCAAGCGTTCATAGCGACAATGCTTTTTGATCCTTCAATGTCGGCTCTTCCTATCATTGTGAAGCAGAATTAATCAAGCATTGGATTGTTCACCCACTAATAGGGAACGTGAGCTGGGTTTAGACCGTCATGAGACAGGTTAGTTTTACCCTACTAATGATGTGTTGTTGCAATAGTAGTCCTGCTCAGTACGAGAGGAACCGCAGGTTCAGACATTTAGTGTATGTTCTTGACTGAGGAGCCAATGGGGCGAAGCTACCATATGTGGGATTATGACTGAACGCCTCTAAGTCAGAATCCCCCCTAAACGTAATGATACCACAGTGCCGCGGAGCCTCGGTTGGTCTCAGATAGCCGGGGTTGCAGCTGATGCAGAATGCAGTGGCCCATTTCTTAACTGAGGTGGGTCGCCGCAAGCACATTACACCGGTGCTCCGTTCTCTGCACTGGCTGCCTATTGTCTTCTTGGCACAATTCAAGGTGCTGGAAATGACCTACAAAGACCTAAACAGCCTGGGCCTGGCTTACCTGTGGGACCACCTCAGCCCCCAGATTGCATTGCAGTCCCTGCGGTTGGCCGGGCACGCCCGACTTGAAGTCCCCTGGGTTGCCTGGGTAGCGACAATGGGGAGGGCATTCTTGGTGTCTGCTGCTAGGCTGTGGAACTCCCTTCCAATGGAGGCCCGCCTGGCCCCAGACCTCCCCTCTTTCCGTACACAGTGTAAGACCTGGCTGTTCCGCCAGACCTTTGGAGAGGGGGTGGGGAGGGGAATTCGGCCCTTTTAGTTCTTTTTATCCTTTTACATGTTTTAATTCTATTTTATGTGTTTTATTGATGCCTGTATGATGCCCCAAACTGCTCTTGAGCAGGAAGGGGCGGGGTATAAAATTAGGAAAATAAATAAATAAATAAATAAATTTCCCAGTCCAACCACTCCACCAGGGAAAAGTAGTACATAAGTACTTCTTCCTTCCCTTTTCCAAATATTTATTATTCGTCCTCCACTTTGGTGTCTGCCAGCCATGGAGGATTTGGATTCCCTCCTTCAACCCCTTCCACCAAGAAGGGCAAGGAGGTATTTGTTATTAGGAGTTCATTTAGGAGCTGTTTCAGAGCCCAACTGGGGTTCCTCTGTTGTAAACCTGGCAGCTTCCTGTTAGTGCGACGCACACACACAGCCCTCCTCCACCCTCTCGCGCTCTTCCCAAGAGGCTGGGGTGGTAACCCGAAGCCTACCCCAACCTCCACCCTCTTCCACACACACAGAACCCCCCTCCTCCACCCTCTCACACTCTTCCCAAGAGGCTGGGGTGGTAACACCAAACCTCCCCCAACCCCCACCCTCCTTCACCCTCTGAAGCTCTGCCTTGATCCATCATCCTGGGCCATGAGACAAGTTCCTCCAGGTGTGAGGGTGGAATCTCTTCTGCAAGGCTGGGACAGTAGAGCTGGGCACCCCAACCCCCACCCTCTGACATTCCAGCTTGATCCACCGTGCTGGACCATGAAATGAGTTCCTCCCAGTGTGAGGGTGGAATCTCTTATGCAAGGCTGGGGCAGTGGAGCTGGACACCCCGAAGCCCCACACACACACACACCCCTCACCCTCTGATGCTCTGCCTTGATCCACTGTCCTGGGCCATGAGATGAGTTCCTCCCAGTGTGAGGGTGGAATCTCTTCTGCAAGACTGGGGCGGTGGAGCCGGGCACCCCGAACCCCCCACCACAACCACCACCATCACCCTCTGCCACTCATCACCATCTGACACACAGCATAGTGCACCACACACTGGAGTGGAGTGCCCCAGCAGGGCCCTTTCCACCCCACCCCAGCCCGACGTACATAGTGCACCACACACTGTAGTAGAGTGCCCCAGTAGGGCCCACTTCAGGGTAGTGAAAGAGAATTCCCTCCTCCTAATTCACCCCCTTCAGGCAGGAAGGGTAAGGTGGAGGTATTTTCAGGTGCTCCCTTAGGAGCTCCAGCCCACATGGGCACACCCCCATCCTGGCACACATCCCTTCTTCTCCCTCATGCAACACTGCCACCCCCTCCCAAGAAGAGTTTCACCTGGAGGGAGGGTAGAACCTCTTCTTGGGGGTGGGCCCCCGCACTGGACACCACCACATCCTGTCTCCCTTGCAAGAAGTTAGTCTTCTCCCCCAGCACATGCTGACTGGCACCAGACAAAACTGGCCTGTCCCCGCATTGGGAGGGTGGAACCTATTCTTGGGGAAGGGCCCCCACACCAGACACCCCCACATCCGATCCCCCTCACAAGGAGTAAGTCTGCTCCCCCAGAGTATGCTGGCTGGCGCCAGGCAAAACTAAGCCCTTCCCTGAAACCCCCTTACGATCTCCCCTAATGGCTGCATATAGATTTTAAACAAGAAGGAGGACAGAATGGCACCCTGCCGGACTCCACACGTGAGGTCCCTGGGGGAAGATGTACACTCCCCCAAGACTACCCGGTGAGTTCTCCCAGCCATGTTACCTCTACATTGGAGAGAGATCAATAAGGTGGTAGAATTAAAAAATCTGTCTCAAAATCAAACAGCACAGCACACTACATTTTTCTTTTCCCCTCCAGTTTCTCCGATATCTCATTAGCTTCCACGCCTCACATCACTCTCCCTGTGGATGGTGCAGAAAGTAGAAAAAGCCTGGCAGAAGAGAGAGCTGCAGACAACAACAACAACAACAGAGTCCCCTTTCCCCTGTTCCCCACTGAAAACCCATCTTCCCCTTCCTCTTCTCATGCATCAAAGAAAACCCTTTCCCTCCTATTTCTCCTCTGTCCTGTCCTCTTCTTCTTCATCTCTTCTGATTTGGCTTGTTGCAGGACTGGGAGCTAACTCAGTCTTCCCAGTTCTCCAATCCTAAAGGAAGGCTTGTTTCCTGAAGTCTACCCCTTCAGAAGACTGCAGGTGGCCAAGGAGGTCACAAAAATCAAGGATTTGAGGGTTCAGGATAAGGTAGGTGATGGCAACAGGATCTATTTTGGGGGGTCTGTTTGGGGGAGAGACAGTGCATGGGACCACAGAGGACTCTTTATCCTCCAAGTAGCAGGGCTTAATAGAGCTGCAAGGAGTAGTTCAGAGTTAATTTCCCTCCCTTCAGTGTTAACTCTGTGAAATACTTGCTTCTGGGTTAGGCCTTGCCTCAGGGGGGATGGAGAGCCCTCTTCTTCTTCTCTTCTCCAAGGCTGGAGTCCCATGCCTTGCATTGCCTGTCCCAATGGTTGGGATTATGGTTAAATGGTGAGAGAGATGGTTTATTTGGGGGGGGTCTCACTAAATTTGGGATTGACACTGAATTAGTTGTGTTGGCATTGGAACTGTTGGCATTGTCAATATGTGGTTGTGGGTCATTTGGAAATGTTGGCATTGGAAATATGTGGATCATCTTGGAGATCCCAGGGAGTGGGACAAAATAGGTTTTGAATCTAGTTGTTGGCATGTAACGTATGTTGTACTTGTTAGTCATTTTGGGGGTTGCACAAGATTTTGGATTGACAACGATGTTGGCATTGACAATGTTGAGGTATGGCATTGCGTGGGTGTCCCCTGGCAGTGGACAGAACAATTTCTCTGGTTTGGTTTTGTGTTATGTGTGCTGTGAATTTTTTTAAAAAATTGTTGTGTGAAATTTGGCTAACAAAAAAGGTAAAGTGGCACTGTGCCACTCACTGCTGGTGGCTCGCTGCTATGGATTGCCTAATATAGTTGGTCGTCACTCACTTGCAAACTAAAACTGATTGACTGACGTGTCACTGCGAGTGTCCTCCCGTGGCAGTTGCTGACTTCCTATGATATGATTTCTGATTTGATTTTATGACTTTGAGTGCTGTGAAAAAAACAACTATTTTTAAAGGGAAAAAAATAGTAAAAGGTGGCTTGGGCTACTGTAGTCTTAGTGGTTGGTTAAGGAAAGGAGTGAATCTGTCACTGAATCTTTACGAGCCACCATTGATTTCAATGGGAAAAAATCTGATACCGGTAATACTAGCCATACCAGTAAATCCGATAATCCAAGAACCGGTATCCGATATTTCCCCCCAATTCTCACCCCTACTACTAATCCAAGCAAAAGGGTTCCTTCTCCAATCCAGGCCCTGCTGAGCTCCCCACCCCCGGCAATTCATGGGAAAAGAGTCTCCATTTGACTGCTATAAATTAAAGGGAAGGGGACAGTTCCCTAGTTCAAGGGCAACCAAAAGCAGAGCAGCAGAGAGAGGTGAGCTCAGCTCCCACTCCATTTTAATTCACTATTACTGACTAAGGGACTAATGCTGACTAAGGGACTAGCCATAGCAGACAGGGAAGTGTGATTCAATCTGTTAAAGCAGGGGTGAGGGCAATTTGACAAAGAGGAGTGATCAAAAGGCAAGCAAAACTGGATCATTCCCCTCTCTTTTGTGGAACACCCCATCAGTTGTGTTTTATAATATTTGTTTTATAATGTGTTTTATAATAGTGTTTTATAATGTGTTGATATAATTACAGCATCTGTTTCAATGAGACATAATGCCATACCAACATCAGCAAAGTGAGTTTGCAAACTTCAGTGTGGAATTTGTGTTCCATATTTGACACTCATTCTAATTAAAGGATTGAGTGTAAGCACTTCTGGAAATTGCTGAATAACAGGATGGGAAAATATGTTGCTAATCTTGGGATTTTTTTCCTTCCTCCATTTAATGATGAACATACAAAGTGGAGAAACCCATGCTCTGTCTTCAAATCAAACTGAACCAGTTTTTATTTAAATTTTTCAAACCACATAGATAAAACAAGCTCCCAGTCCCTTTCCCTCATCCTTGTTATCCCCTAGGACCATAAACAGTCCTCTAACTTCCTTCCTGGGACAGCTAAGACCAGCTACCTCCTCACTCAACTCCACTTTTCTGAAGTTTCAGTTCCTCTTTCTGGCTTCACATCCTCCGTTGCCAAATGCTCTTCTCACACCACAACCACATTTCTCCAGTGGGTTATGCTGACTGGCTTCTTCTTACTGTAATGGTCTTTCAAACAAGGATACATGCAAGCTCTCTGTGGCCACAGAAGTGGCAGAGAGAGGTGATCCAAGGCCACCATGTCCGCGACAGCTTGTTGTGGCCATGTGACAGGGTCACACCATCATGGCACCACTGGTAGGTGGATTCACCTCACTGTATGGACTGGCAGCCAGGCAAACACATGTGAGAAAGGAAGGGAAACCAGCCTGCCTAAGCCGGTCTGGAGTCCTGGTTGTGCTTGCAGGCAGTTATTTGTGCAACAGCGCAGAGGTGTGCCAGTGCCGTGTGGGAAGGGTAGTATCAGTTTCCACTGCCAGAAACTGACGCCAGAGGGTTCCTTCCTGCCTTGATGGCTCAGCAGCACATGTACAGGTAGTGGAGGGCTTCTCTCTCTCTCACACACACACACACACACACACACACACACACACACTTGTTGCAAGTAACAATTAGCTCCTGGACTGTCACGGAGCCGGTCAGAAAAAACGAGTCAGGAGACCCTGCTTTGAGAATGGCGGCCAGGGTGGGCCACAGTACAATCAGCATCACCAAGGCAAAATAAGCAACAAACAGCGTTCCGTATCCATTTGATATGGAACACTGCCTTTTACAGCTTAATACAGGACAGTTACGTACAATACGGAATGGGTGGCAAGCCTAAGCAGGGGCCAGGCTCTTAATGCTTTTTCAGTGCAGGGAAACTGCTGGTGTGATTTATATACTAAAAATCTAAACTATTGATGGTCAGATGCTTAGCTTTCATAGAGTGTTAACAAACATGATGCTACCCAGTTTGACCTACTCTGGCCTGCTAGGGCCAATACCAAATCCACGCATCTGTTCTGGGCCCACCAGATGGGAGTCTGGTTCAGACCTGGGCAGGGTAGGCAGCTGGGCTGCAAATGTGAGCTCAAAAGGAACCAGTCCCACAGTCTGGGCCCAAGAGCCATGCAGGCGGGTCAGAGCAGACCAAACAGGGCAGGTGCATCTGTTTTCATGCCACCCCAGCCTGGCGTGGGTCGGGGTTGCCATGGCTGCCAGCCAAGCCTGCTTGTTATTAAGAGTCATGGCTGTCTGTCATGGCAGGGAGATGGGCACCGGCTACAGTGCAGGGGCAGAGCCAGCCAGCTGCTCGTCGCTCCCTGCCCCCCTCCCCAGCCAGGTCAGGGGAATGTGTATTCCATCCCCAGACCTGACCTGCCCCCCCTTCCCAGGAGCCGCCCTCCCTGGGATGCAAGAGCAGGTCTCTCTTCAAATTCTTTCTTGGCCTGCCTTATTAATGGCATTCAGGCATATCTTTCCTTGCTTGAAAGAGGGAGCCCTCTGCTGGTGAGTCAGGGTAATGTTCACCCTGCAGTCCTCAACTATATGAGCCTTTTTGGTGCATTTGTCCAGTAGGTGGTACAGCTGCCATGATTCAGAATTCTTTTCACGATTCTCTGGAGCAGCATAGCACACAGGAGCACCACTAGTAGGTAAGTAAGTAAGTAAATAAATAAACAAAATTAAAGAATATCAGTGCATTGCTTTACACCAGCTAAGGACTGGGCCCAAATATTCCACTTTCCCATAGCAGCCTGTGCATGGAGCACTGTTGGCTGAATCAACACCACCAGTTCCTGCTTTATCTTGATGTTCCTTGGAGGTTTTTCACCCACAGATTCAGCAGGTGTGATTCTTCGGAGCTTGTGAGATTTAATATTACCGCCGCAGGTATGCAAAAGCCACAGCACTTTTCCTGGATTCAAGCCATGAGCCTCTGCAGGTATTACAGCATTAGATAAAGTATTAGCCAGCCCCTCTTCTGAACCATACCATCAGCAGCACTGAAGCCAAATGCCTGATCATTTTCACAATCCCCACTACTACAAATCAGTATTATTTCCCAAACTGCTAGGCAGCGTGCCCTGGTGAGATCTGAGATTGGCTTGGGAAAAGTAAAGAAGATTGCGCTAATAACATTCATTTCACTCCAGACAGCTTTAGGACTTTACAGTGGCATTTGCGTGAGTCTGGTTCTTAACAGCACTGTTGTCAGTACCATTCCCTCTCCTGTCCCCAGCTCACACCCACTGCAATAAGATTTCCTCATTTAATTTTGATTGCTGACAGGTTTGTATGGCAACTGGTTCTCTCTAACATCTTGAATATATTTAAATATAGATCTGTATTAATCCTCTAGTACATTTTGAAGGGAGGGGCTATCAAGGGCTCTGCCTCCTTTTGACCCTTCCAGTCTCACATTAATACTCAGCAGTTGCTTCCCCTAACCTCCTGAAGTACACAAATGGTAGCTTCACCCCCTCAGCCAAGCACATAAACCAAACGTCCGAACCTATGGTTCCTCTCATACTGAGCAGGATTACTATTGCAACAACATCAGTAGGGTAAAACTAACCTGTCTCACAACAGTCTAATCCCAGCTCACAGTCCCTCTGACTTTCCTTACCTACATTATTCTAACATGCCAGAGGCGTTTCACCTTGGAACCTGAAAGTTCCTTACCTAATGAGAGTTCCATGATGGATCCTCACAAGGGGTTTGAGCATCCCCACACTCAGCACCTCCCTTTCTCAGCTAAGAGACTAACTTTATTATCAAGCAGAAGGTCATGGGACAATTTCCTACATGATGTCTAATCACATGATTGAGATATGACACTTTTTATAAGAGAGTTACATCCGCTCTTTGGAGGCCTCGGTTTTGAGATGCTAAAGAAACAAAAGTTGATAGGAAAATCTTGAAAGAAATTTGAAAATCCAAGCTATAATGAATAACCCAAGGCAACCTAGTACATGAACTAGGCTAATTAGAGTAATTAGAAGATAAATTATCAAATCAAGTTGTACCACTTCTGCATTAAACAGACTGGTTCTTTCTGTGCTCTAAATTTATTTATTGTTTATTTGGATTTCTAACCAACCCTTCCCAAGGTCCGGGGCAGGTAACAGCATTTTAGATATAAATATATACATACATGTAGCACATACATGTGTGTGTATGTGTGTGTGCATGTGTACGTACACACACACAAAATACACAAGAAAAAAACCCATTTAAATATGGGTTTTATAGAGTATGTATACTCTATAAGAACACCATAAAAACCTTCCCAAAATCCTATCTCCACCTCTTGAATGCCTGGTCAAATAAATAGGTCTTACAATGCCTCCAGAAGATGCTCAGGTCCAAGCTTTGGTTAACCTCCAAAGGAAAGAAATGCAAGAGCTGTGAACAGCTACTGAGGATGCCTCTATGCATGCCATTGCCATATGGACTTGGTGAAGTGAAAGTGCCTCTGCTGACCTTAGGGATTGCAGCAGAATACGGATGGGGTGGTGGATAGCAATGAGACAACAGCAATGTCTCCTTCAACCTTCATGGTGTCAGAGAACTCTCTGTCAATGGGACCTTTCTGGTAGGCATCCCTGTAATAGAAGTAGCAGCAGCAGAAGCAACAATAATATATAAATTAATACAGCTATCCTATGAATGCTTGATCTTATATGCATGTGAAGCTCTGCAGTCTGTAATCTTATGAAAAAGATGGCCAGGGCAAATGTGGAATCACAAGCAACGAGAGGAAGAGAGACAGACAATGAGAGAGAACTTTTTGGAGTTCTAGAGAGGACTCATGGGGTTTAATTTGCAGCTTTGGCACCACTGAAATTAGCTGCAGTGAACATGTGGAATATAATTGTAGTCTTTAGTGCACCTCAGCCCTTGTAAGGGCATAGCTTTAACAGAGAAAAGCTGTTGCAGCTGCACCAAGGCCCACAAACCTGGGGGAGCTCACATACCACTGTTGCTGCATCCCTTCTATCATTCACTGAAGTGGTGGTGGGGCATTCCATCTCCTGTACTAGAGTTAGAGCTGAAATGGGTACTTTATTTAGTACCCACAGGTAATACATGCATTTTTGAGTACCACATTAAGTACTCGATGGGCTACCCAGGTACCGATCAGGTACCTGGATACATGAAAAATGGGTAAATTCCAGTACCAATTTTTCAATTTTCTGATTACAGGTCAGTATATTGGGATAGATAACAGAAAAATCGTACAGAAAACTAAATCAGGATTGCAAGTAAAACAATCAGGACAAAAACTTGACTTTCCATTACCGGACGTCAACTTCCTGGGACAGAAAGTTAAAAAATAGGTGTCAAAAGTAAAAATATTGGGACGGAAATCCAAAAATTGGTGCCAGTAGTCAACATTCTGGGACTGGAAGTTGACATTCTGGGATATTGGGTACCCAAAGTGGGTTGCAATTGGGTATGGATCAGTACCCGATGTTGTCAGATCTATTTGGGTGCCAGAAATTCATCCAGTATCCCTGTTTTTGTGTGTACTCATTTTGATTCTAAACAGGGCCCATTCCAGGCTAGCTGCAGCCCATGATGCACTTTGCAACCAACACCACAATAATACAACAATAGGACTGAGATGAAAGCAGGTGTTCCCATTCCACAGGGAAATACAATCTTTTTTAGGAGTCCTTGTGCATGTCTGTCAGTACCTCATCAGATTTCGGTGAATCTGTGCTTCCACCATTTTTTTCATCATTTTTGTCACTTTCCTAGACTATTTTGTCATTTTCTGGGGCTTTTTTGTCACTTTTGTCATTTTTGGCATTTCCTGGGAATTTTGCAACAGATTTTGGCAGTTGTACAGCTCTTTTATAGCAATTTCCAGCTCTTCCCCAGTGGTTAGCAAATTTTCATTTCCACAGCCCCCAGTGTGTGCACGGGGCACACATGGGGCTTGGAAACAGCCTGTGACATCCCAATTCAACTTGCCAAAAATCACAGAAAATGGCAAAACAGCAGGAATGCCAGTATGTTTCCATGTCAAACAAATCTTCACAAATGCTCCGCTTCCAACAGAAGCAACACTTGCCGAGATTTTTTGTTTCAGGTCTATCAATAACATAAGTAGGATTTGGTGCTAACTTTGGAACTGACTTTGGTAACTGGATACCACAGTGGTAAACCAATTAACTAGAATACCCATTAATATTGCTTTACCATTACTGCACAACTGCTTTACTGTGTAACTGATTTACCATTTTTCTATGATCTGTCATTTCTGGTTTACTCCCAGACCAATGGCAAAACTGCATCCAGCAGATTTGAATCAAGTATTAAATGGGAAACTGAGTTAAAATTGAAACCATAGTCCAAGGAGGTAAACAGGAAATGAATTATGGGAAAGCAGAATGAGAAAACATGATAAAGAGAGCAAGGCAGTAATTCTGTTAAACGGTTAATAAACATTTAGTGACCAATTGTTTTTGGTTCAGTTTCCTTACCACAAATCCAGTGGTTACTAATATCTGCATGGATAACTGTTTCAGCTCCAGATGAAGGCCATGATAGATTAGTATAGAGTTTATCTTTTCTGCAGCTTTCAGGGATGCTGAGCAGCTACTTTTAAAGTGCCACTTCTCTGAGACCAATATCTTTCCCTGAGTGCCCTTCCCTCTGCTGCCTGCAGTGTTCTGCTAATTATGTGCTAGCTGTGGCTGTCCCTTAGGCACTCAAGTCTCCCATTATCTCCAGCATATTTTTGAACCCTCATTAGGCTCAAGAGGCCCCATCAGATACAACATGATTTCCAAATCAATGTGATTGAGACAATCAAGCTGCTTGCATATGGCTGTTAAGATCCTTCATTAGCCTTGAGGATCCCTTTATAATGAATGCCAAAGATAGGAAAGCTTTGGAGGCCAACTGAAAGGAAATCTTCAATGCCAAAGACCATGAAATGAGTTCAGAATGGGCACAGAGGGCCATGAATGAGCCCCATAAAAGTGTCAGCAGAAGGAAAAATAATCCTGGGATAGGCTATTAATAATCCTGGGAAGTCAGGCAGAAGGCATGTCCAAATACTGCTATGGGTGACCCCTTCTGGATGCATCAACCAGGATGAGTAGTACCTGGCCTCATATTTTGTGTTATGGCACCAGTGGATTTACTTCAGTGTCTGGGCTGATCCAATGTTTCCAGATGGGTTCCAAAGACTACTGCAGAAAGAGCTCAGATTTCCCCTGAGGTTTAGCTGTGCCATCAGACCTGGAGTGAATCAAGTTGTCTGGCTTATAAATTGCCAGTTTTCTGCTCACCTTCCCATGACCTCTGTCTGTCCTTACATTGTAAGCTCTGCTACATGAAGACTACCCCCTTCCTGCATATTTGGATGGTGCCTAACAGTTGCATCTAACATGGCAGGTGCTACAGATAATAAGTTAATATGCATAACAATCAGTTTAAAAGCTTCTAAGCCTGATAGCTGTTTGGCAATGGCATACAGTGCTCTGTGCATTTTGATATGCTGCAGAATCAGAGGTTAATAGCTTTTTTTGCTGTACAGAATGTGACGATGGGATGTACCGTATATTTTTTAATCCCAGCTCTGATGCTGACTCCCATCTGTGTCCTTGGAAAGTCCATGCACTAGGGCATTTTTACATGGCAGACATTTCTCCTGCAGCTTAAAGATCCATCTTGGGGAAACCCCCACAGGGGCTGGGATTTAGACGCTTCTCACTAGGACCAGACGTCACCTAGGCATTGGAAACAACGGTGCCAGACAACTCCCAGAAGTTTTGTGACATGGACTAGGTAAGTTCTCAATAACCGAGTTCTTACCAATCTGCATCTCAAAACTTCTGGGAGTCGCCCGGCGCCACAGTTTCCAATGGCGTCTGGGTGACTTCCGGTCTGGTGAAGAGCATCTGAATCCCTCCTGCAGTGGTTTCCCCAAGCTCGATGTTTAACCTGTGGGAGAAAAGCCTCATGTTTAAAAATGCCCTCAGTTTCCCCACAATAAAATAGGAGGATTCATTGGTTGTTTTCAAATATGACGCTAGTACGGGTGGCCACACTTTACCCTGGTGTGGCCACCCCTGGTGGGGTCATGTTTGTTTCCGCCTGCCAGATGTTTTCTGTGGGCGAGAACAACTAGGTCCCAGACTGTGGCAGAATTAATTCCAGGTTGTGCACCTGGCTCCCTGCCAATGGACAACCTGGAGTTAGCCCTGCCATGGGCCGGGGAAGCCACTCCAGGACCGTAGTAGGGCAGGTCGTCACATATGATGGCCCGCTTCATGTAACTGGCTGGTGGCAAGAGCTTTTCTGGGTGGACATGGTGGCCTCATAGGCCACCATACCTGTCCATCAGGGAGGGGGCTGGACCCCGCTTAGCAACACAGGGGGTAGGACTCTCACCCTCTCCCCAGCCACCAGCATATTTGTTTTGTAGTGGGACCAGATCCTACCCCAGGGTGAAGGCTATCACCCCGGGCAGGATCAAAGTGTGGCAGTGTTCAGCACCATCATGTATGAAAATACCCATACTTTTCTCACAAAGGAATGTTGTGCAGCTTGTTATGTTAGGTCATGTTCCAAATGAACAGTTGATTCAATGTAGTTGGGCTTTATATCTATTATATTAATTACCCTTTGACTCAATGCTTTGATCCCTTCATGCTACTCATAGCCCTTTAAAAAAAAACACCTTTGTCCTTTCCATAGTAAAGTGTTTATACCCTTACTTACAGTGGGTTGGTACTGTATTATGGGTAAATACTAATTTCTAACAGGGGCTGCATGGTCATTTTCACACCCAGCCCTGTAGGAAGAGTCACTCTGTGCTAAAACATCCTATGCAGATCTAGCAGGACAAGAACGAAGACCTTTCCTCAGTTTAAAAAACACTAAGGGCATATTGGTCCTAAGGTGGATCAAGTCCCATTTAGGAGAAAGATTATGTGTTTCTATCATAAATGGGGATCAGGGTGCCTCAGCAGGGAAGTCTAGATTAAATACAATAAAAATATAAAGTTCTTGGGATTTCTTAGTTGTCTCATTAGCCAACTACAGCACCCATGCAAAAACTCCTAGTAGTAAGGAATAGCAAGAAAACTCAATTTTTTTCTGCACCAAAGCCAATGTACTTCGTAGTGATCTAGGTTAGTTCCAGCATGCAATTAGTAGTGATGTTATGTATTAATTAGGCAATATTGGCCATGATCAGAGACAGAAGCAGGATGAGGTTTGGACAACTCAGTTTAGCTAATTCAGCAACAGGTCTCAGGCTGACACTATCCAACTAGGCCCATGAGAATAAAGTTGTCAAAATCACTTTCTAAGCAGAAAATGTATTTCCAAGGCCACAATAACAAATCCCAGACAGCCACTATCTCTGAGAACACAGAAAGAGGCCAGAGAGAAAACAAAGAGAGTTTGTAAGAAAGGGAGGTACCCCCCCCCTACGAATAAACAGTAACTCCCTAAAACTCCTCCCAAACTCCAAACTAGCTTGGTGGCTGTGCTCCAAGTGATAGCATAATGAATAGTCAGCTTATTCTCTGCACCTGGCAGAGGGGACCCTGCAACATGAATTCCTAATAAATAGAACTATAAAAGAGGGAGCCCAGCTCCTTGTTACTTGTCATTGACGCTAACGGCCACTAGCATTTTTAAGTGAGCCGTGTGGATCTTTTATCCTAAACGAAGCTCTCAAAGTTCCAGAGAGACTTCTACCCAGCTGCCTGCTGGGCCCCCTCCCCTTCCTCTGAACCCACCTGTCTCTCGGACTGTGCCTCTGACACGCAAGATATCTTGGGTTACTGCGGTTTGTAATTGAGAACACTGCCATGTCCAGATGTTAAGTATCTATCCAATAAAATAGAGTTGTACCCACATACTTTGGCATGTTTATTGGCAACCTTCGATCCCGTTTGGGGTAAATTGAGGCACGCCACCTCATTTATTCCTTTCAGTGACAGAGAGTGTGACTGTTAAAACAAGTCAGATTCCTCTCCATCCAGCAGAGGGCATGCAGCTAGCCAACTCTCCACAATGTTCATGTGACTGTGTCCCAAACATTCTATCTGCACAGGGTCCATGCTGCCTCCTGCTGTAGCAGCAGATGCATTTCAATGATCCCATCCTTGCCTCTTCATTCAGTTGGAGTTTTTTAAGCTTCTGGGGGTTGGCTCCTCTGCATGAGACGTGCTACAGGAATAAAAGGGATGATTATTATCATAAAGAGAAAATGAGAAATGAACTCATTCATAAAGTATAAATATACTGCACTGTATATTCCCCGTGCCAGTGCGCTTGATGCTGTGTCACATCAAGAGACTTGCTTGTATTACCCATATAATGGTCTTTCTGAAGAGATATTAGCAGGTTATTTTCCTCTTGGTGCAAGTGGCATTAAGATGAGAGGCCTTGGCTATTGCACTGTCAATTTGTTTAATGATTATTAGAGGAGCAGGTGATTTCTATTAAAGGGAAGTGACAGACTGTCCATTAGATATAGATGCATGTTTATTAAATTGGAAGCCTGGAGCAGAGCAGCCTGGCTCATTTGTTTCAAAACTCCAGGCCAATCCCTTTCATATTTGAAGCTAGAAGGTTCATATTGGGGCTAAAGAAGAAGCTGTTTATCAGGTGGGGGCATGAGATTATCACGTCTGCATTGTAATTCCATTGTCTCATACATCTAAAATGGAGACCATGGTGACCGAGGGACAGTAAACAAGTGAGACTAATCCAGCTGATACTCCACATTTCCATGACCTTTTTTGTTACCTTCTACCAGGCTCCCGGCTTTGTTTGGTTTGTACTGGGTTCATAAGACAATGGGGGTCGTTAACACCTCATAAATCCAGTTGGAGAAAGAACTAGCTGATAGGAAAGCAAACTGAAATTTAGAGTGGAGGCTCTGACCCACTAATTAATTGTTGGGTGGCGTGAAGCATCTTTTTCTCACTTTAACAAGCTTGGGATAATCAGAGCTATCAAAGAACAAAGAAAAAATAACAACCTGGCAGGAGGAAGCTGAAAGTTAAAAGAGGTAAGTTGGCTGTGCATCTGTTTGTGAGAGATGATTCTTTAGATGCTGAAAGAGATAGTGGCTGCTTCCACCTGGGATCCTCCTCTAAAACTTTACAGCCAAAGTCAGTCCAACTACTTGAATTTTTTTTCTTTTTTATAGGTTGAGTTTTAACTTGAACCATCTGTTCTGCACATACAAACTTGTGTACACAGAGTCTCTCATACAGACATCCTTTATTTCTAGCTCCACCCCAAAGTTAGCCAGTGAATTATAAAATATGTTATTATTATTATTAATAATAATAATAGATAATAAATTTGCAAATTAGGGGTGGCATGAAGTGTATCTATTTCTCTGGTGGCCCGACCAGGGATGCCCAGCAACAGAGCTTCAGCCAGTGGGCGGGCATGGGCTGCGAGGCCCTTACCCTCTGAGGGGGAAGGGCCTTTACGCCTGCTGCACCCCTTAAAGCTTCATTCTGAGCTCGGAGTGACTGAGCAAGCCAGCGTTCCTTGCCTCCCAGCCCGATACAGCCTTCTCTCCAGCATGAAAGCAGCAAAGAGGGCTGAGATGGGCAAGGCAAGGACAAATAAGTGCCTGCCGCATGCCAAGCCACCTCATGGGACCACAACGGAGCCTCTGGCCCCCAATTTAACAGAGGGGCCGCCTCCGCCCAGGGTAGAGGTTCAACCTCTGGGTCCTGCCATGGGACAGGGACTCTGACCCAGTGGTGTTAGGGGCCATGCAGGACAGGCTCATGTGGTGTGAGGCCTTAAAGTGGCATATGGCCGCATCACAGGTCAGGAGTGCACTGCCTGTGGGTGCAGCCCCTGCCAGTCCAGTCCAAGTGGTTTTCCCCCGGGGTCACTCCTTACTGGGAGCTGGCATGGGACTCTTCCCTCCTTGTCGGGCAGGCTGGTTGCCCTGGGCATGGGGACTAGCCCCCTGGGAGCCGCAGGGCAGAATTCCCACAGTAGTGGGCCCCTCATGGGTGGACAGCTCCAGTCTTGGGGGACTGACCACGATGCCGTGGCAGTCAGAATTGGTGTGGCCACCCCCAGGCTCAGAGGCAGCCCAGATCATCAGCCAGACCCTCCCTGGAGCTGTAACACAGGGGCAGGCATCGGCCCTGGGGCAGGAGACTTGGGCTACAGTTGCCCCTGCACCCGAGGAGCCTCCACCCCCTGGAGACATGGGGGGTGGGTGGTATTCCCCCTACTAGATATTGAGAGAGTGTGTGGGCCAGGGTGCACATGGGAGGAGATGCCCACGCCCCCCTCCATGCAGAGCCAGGGTCTTACCTGCACCGGGCGAGGGCCTCCCCAGGTGGGAGAACCCTCCCCCACTGAGGCATGTGCCACCCCAAGCCCTCCCCACAACCCTGACAGAATGGGGGTGTGGTCCAAGGGGAGGCCCCTCACTCTCCCCATAGAGTCAACCAGTTTTACCAAGGCGACTGTGATGAGGGCGAAGACCTGCTGGTTCCGGGAGTACAGGAGGTGTTCCAGAGGTCTGTGGCCCTCAAGAGAGGATTGAAGGCCAAGGCACAGGAATATCATCTGCCACCGGTGCCTATACCTGATCTAGGACACCAATCATATGGAGGTATGACGGACCCAGTGTTAGGCGGACACCCAGCGGGGTACCACCAAGCACCCCAGTACTACAACTCAGGCCAGGTATTTGGGGGAGGAGGGGCCACATACAATGGGCTTCAGGGGCAGTTATTAAGTTATACCACCCCCTGGATGGTGGCGGGCATGGTGCCAGTGAGACACACACACCCCTCGACAACTAGGATCAATCCGCTCGGGGCAGGGAGGGGCGAGCTTCCATGCCTGTGGTGGAACGTAGCCTGGGTACCTGCAGTGGACCCGTTTTGCCCTCCCCTTGTGGCAATAGGTGGGCCTGGCTCATATGGGGCCCAGGTCATGCAGGTCTGGACACAGCCACAGAGTGTTAGTGGGATCTGCGCAGGGGTGACAAGGATGCCCCCACCACCTGGGGGTGGATACGGAGATGATTATGCTCCTATAGGGACCCACCTCCTTCAGCCCTTGAGAGAGAGCATCTGGAGGGGAGAATACAATGATATTTTCACCTTATTATTTACCGATCCAGGCCCGGCCCGAATGGTAAGGACGGGAGGGAAAGACAAATCACGCTTTCAGCTCCTGAAAGCAGACTGTAATTGGGCCAATGGGACGATAACTTACTCCATCTACCAGGGAGTCATGGTCCAGGTCTATCAGGACCGGGCATATGCATTAATGAAGTATTCAGATATAGTCCGCCATGTCTATGACACGGGCTCCTCCGGGGTCTGGCTGAGGTACAATGAGGCTTTCCAACATAGGGCTTCATGCACCCCTGGCCTTCAATGGGACACACATGCCCCAGACCTGTGGCTCAACAGCATGAATGATACAACCAACACCCCTAGGACAGATAGTGGGCATGTTCTGACATGAGTGGGGTTGCACCAACCAATGCCCCTTTTGGGACAAGGGTCATAAGGCACAGAGTCCGGGAGCTGCTCAGTGCTGGGAGTTCACCCATACAGGAAGGTGTGGGTGTTTGGGTTGTGGATATAGGCATGTGTGTGCCATCTGTGTGGGAACCATTCCACGACGACATGCACCAGGGGGCTTCAGCCTTGGAATAAGGGCAGGAGTAACCTGGTTTCCCAGTGGAGGGGCAGTCAGGGAACAATGCAAAGGGTCCCAACCCCAGTCAGGGTTGAGAGGCTGGAAAGGGCACTGAGGTATCATCCAGATAGAGGCAAAGTTTTGTATATAGTTGAAGGCTTCCTAGATGGTTTTAGGACCCCTGCTCAGAACGTTCAGCTGGGCAAGATCCACCCCAACTTGAAATCCATAGTGGGACTAGAGCACGTGGTAAAGGCCAAGATGGATAAGGAGATTATCAATGGGAGTCCCTTCACAGCCCCACCTATGGCGGACTTGATGGTCTCCCCCTTAGGGCTCATCCCAAAGAAAATGCCTGGTGAATTCTGCATGATACCTCACCTATCCTACCCCACGTGGCAGGTCAGTCAATGATGCCATCCCTGGGGAGCTCTACTCAGTCCAATGTGTTCCTTTCAATGCTGCAGTCCAAGCAGTAAAGAAGGTCGGCAAGTACATACTCTTAGCCAAGTGTGACATTAAATCTGCCTTTCGCCTGCTGCCCGTTCACCCTGACAGCTTTCACCTTCTTGGATTCCACTTTCAGGGCCAGTTTTATTTTGACCGGGATTTGCCCATGGGCTGTTCTATTTCTTGTTGTGCCTTTGAGCATTTCAGCTCCCTAGTAGAGTGAGTGGTTCAGCGGTAGGCAAAGGGAGGGGAAATCAAGAAATATCTGGATGATTTTCTCTTTATTGGCTAGGCAGGGACATGTGAGTGTGTTGGACTGATGGAGACCTTCCATAGGGTGGTGGATGACTTAGGAATTCCATTGGCCCCAGAAAAAATGGAAGGACACCACACTAAACTACTTAGGCACTGAAATGGATACGGTCAGGGGAGTATCCTGACTCACGAGTGACAAGCTTATTGCCCTGAAGACCAAAGTAGATACCTGCTTGGTGGCAGTAAAGGTGACTGTTAAGGAATTGCAGTCTTTGATAGGGATTCTGAACTTTGCATGCAGGGTGGTTGCCCCAGGGCAGGCCTTCCTGTCACGATAAGCTATGGGGTGACCCTCCACCACACTATCAAATTCGGGTCACCCAGGAGATGAAGGAGGACCTCCTGACATGGGAAACATTCCTAGCGGGGTACAATGGTACCAGTTTCTGGCAGGAGGATCTCCTGCTAGAGACTGAGCTACAGGTCCACTCGGATGCAGCAGGAGGCATTGGGATTTGGGGTGTATTTCCACTAGAGGTGGTGTGCCGCCGCATGGCCACCCAAAATGTCGGAACAAGGTATTACTAGGAACCTTACCATCCTGGAACTTTTCCCAATAGTAGTGGCTGTGTACCTCTGGGCTGCGGACCTGGTGGACCATTCCATTGTTTTCTGGTGTGACAACATGATAGTGGTACATGTTGTCAACTCAATGTCCTCCAGTTCTCCCAGAGTAATGAAGTTACCCAGGGATTTTGTACTAATGTGCTTGCACCACAACATTTTTTTTGTTGCTAAGCATGCCCCAGGAGTTAGTAACAGCACAGCCAATATCCTTTCTAGCTTTCAGATGGAGTGCTTTTGTTCCCTGGTCCCTGGAGTCAGACTGACACTGAACCCCCTCCCTCTGGCTGTGTGGAGCCTTGGATCCTACAATTATACACCATTATACAAGTATCCTTAGCTGTGTGAGCCTGTGCGGTTTATGAACGGATTTTCAAGGAATTCCAAGAATTTCGGGCTGTACAAGGTTGGGCAGTGGATTTCCCGATCCCCAAAACACAAAGGCGCCAATTTGTCATGTCACTAAGGAGGGCAGGTGCAGCGGTGGGAACCATCACCAGCAAGTTATTGGCACCAGGTTTCATGAGTCACCTAGCTGGACACACCCCATCAGACAGGGGGGTTTTCGCCCATGGAATGTTAGAACATTTGTCCTGAGAACGACCCAGGGAACAGGACTCCAGGGCCCCCATCACCCCCTCCCTTCTAATTCGACCCTGTAACTCCCTGCCGAGACTTTGTATTGACCTGTTTGAGTCAACACTTTTCTCCGCAGCATTCAAAGTCACCTTCTTCGGGGCATTCCGCATGAGCAAAGATGTGGTCGAGTCGGCCTGGGATAGCACAAACCAGGCCCTAGCGATTGAGGATGTCCTTATAGAACACCAGGCCCTCAGCCTTAGGTTGAGGTGGTCCAAGATGAACCAAAGGAGGAGGGGCCAAACAGTGACCCTCTCCTGGGCAGGTACCCCCAACCTGTGCCAGGTCCAGGCCCGCAAAGAATACCTGAGAGCCTGCCTTCTGGGAGGGGGGGGGAAACAGGCTTTATTCCGGCATGCAAATGGCTCCCCACTGACAAGGCACCAATTCACCACTGTTCTCCGGAAGACCCTAGGCCACCTCGGCCTCCCTCATTATGAGTATGGATCACATTCGTTCAGAATAGGAGAAGCCTCTTTTGTGGCCATAGCTTGCTTTTTGGAGCAGGGCATTAGGGCTGTGGGGCGGTGGCGATCTCGGGCCCACCAGACCTATTTACGGATTCTCCCACAATAACCTTATTTTTTGTCTGTGCTGTCACGTCCAACGCGATTACCCTGTAGAAGCATAATTTGGATCACCAGTCACAGCCTTGTACAGTGGGCAGGGAAAGCAGCTGGGCAGATGTCCAGTTGGGACTCTCGGCCCAAGCCATTATATGTTGGATGGGATGGAGTGGGATGAGGTAGCACCAGCTGCTTCCTGCCCTCAGGGCAGAGGTGGTGGGTTCCCCACCGGAGGTGGTGATAATCCACCTTGGCAAGAATGACTTGCCACAGAAAAAAAGGCTTATATTGATTGTACAAATAAAATCTGACCTCTTAGAAGTCGAGAAACTTTTCCCAGGAACGGCTATAGTCTGGACCAACTTGGTGGGCCGGGTGAAATGAGATAAAGCCATACACCCCAGGAAAGTGGATAGAACCCAGCATAAAATTAACCGGGATGTGGGCAAGTGGGTGATACAGAAGGGCAGTCAGAAGGTATCCCATTGCGGGATCACGTACAGGACTCCTGAATTTTATCACCCTGATGGAGTACATCTATCCCCCACAGGAAATCATAGTTATTTAGCCATGTTGAAGGTCGGGTTAGTTGAAATTTTGGAGTGTGAGTTGGGGATGGGTGGGGGTCGGGCCTGTCCGTTGTAACCAGCAGTGGCCCCTTAGTGGCAGGGGTCCAGTACTGTTATGAGGTTTTGGTAAGAAATAACTAGTTGGAGGAGTCATCTCCTTAAGAGATGGGGATGCAACACCTGGTGCAGAGACAGGGCATGGCCAGTGCCAGGGTTAGCCTCCCTGGGAGGGTGCCCGGAAAAGGCGGACAGGGACATGCACGGTTCACAAACTGGCAGCACCCCAAATCCTTGTTTCCGTACTGAAAGGACACTGTCCCCTCTGGCTGCAGCTGTCATCCAAAGGCCAGAGGGGAGATGTTTGAGGTGAGCAATCAGCAATGGCATTGGCGGACACATCCAAGCACACACACACACGCACCCTGTTTGTTATGGTTAATCAGTTATGTTCGTTAGTACTGGACCCAAATTGCTGAAGGGCAATTACCCCCACCAGCCTAATTCCAATTTGAATAAAGAGTGCAGCTGTTCAAATCCAATAACGTTGTCCTTGTCTCTTTCCGGATGCGCCGACAAAGGCCCTTGGCCAGTCTTTAATGGCGGCCACAGCCTCTTGTTGCGCTCCCTGGGGTATGGGGCAAGGAGGAGGGCGGCCGTGCTCCCTGCTGAAGCAAACTGGCTGCAGCAGGAACTAGCTGGGCAAGCAGCCGGGCCATGGCGGGAAAAACAGCGGCCCGGCACGGATTGCCCAGCAACGGCGCTTCAGCCAATGGGCGAGTATGGCATGCAAGGCCCCTCACCTTGAGGGAGCAGGACCTTTACTCCCACTGTGCCTCCTCCAGATTCTTTCTGAGCTCTGAGTGACCAAGCAAGTCCCAACCCTCCCTCTCAGAGGCACTGCAAGTACCTCCCAGTTGCCAATAGGGGCCAGGAAGGAATTTTTTTGAGAAAACTACATTTGACCAAAAGGGTTCTTGTTTTTCACCTTCCTCGCAGTGTCTCTAACAATTGGGCTGATCTGTTGCCAGAAAGACAAGAAAACAGGACAGGTTCGTAGTTATGTCATGGTTCTTGTTGCACTCTTGCAGGGGTCCAGTACTGTTATGAGGCTTTGGTAAGAAATAGCTAGTTGGAGGAGTCATCTCCTTAAGAGATGGGGATGCAACACCTGGTGCAGAGGCAGAACATGGCCAGCACCAGGGTTAGCCTCCCTGGGAGGGGTGCCCGGCAAAGGCTGGGGAAGGACAGGCACGGTCCCCAAGCTTGCGGCACCCCAAATCCTTACTTCTGTACCGAAAGAACACTGTCCCCTCTGGCTGCAGCCGTCAGCCAAAGGCCAGAGGGGAAATGTTTGAGGTGAGCAATCAGGGATGGCATTGGAGGGCACATCCAAGCCACACACACATCGTTTGTTATGATTAATCTGTTATGTTCGTTAGTACTGGACCCAAATTGCCGAAGGGCAATTACCCCCACCAGCCTAATTCCAATTTGAATAAAGTGTGTGGCCATTCAAATCCAATAACTTTGTCCTTGTCTCATTCTGGATGTGCCGACAAAGGGTAGAAAGAAAACAAGGAGCTACAAACTAGAGCTGGGAAACAAAAACTGAATTTCCACTTCATGGGGGAATTCTAATACCTCACTATTTGTTTTTGTAATGGCAGCTCATGCACAGGAAACACTGTGGTCCATCATAGGAGATGTAGTCCAGCCAGGGAGCAAGTACATAGAAGCAAAAGAGGGTAGTGGGACTCAAAACTGCAACTCCCAAGTTACACTGCATGTGACCGTACCAGCCATTTTTCCAACAGAAATTTCCATGTTTCTCACAGAAATTTTCACTGTCATTGAAGCCCTGTTTTCTGAAGGGATAAGTGGGTTTCAGCTAGGCTTTCAAACTGCTCTGCTACAAATGATTTCTCTGCAGTTCAAATGTGTCCTCAAAGGAATGCCACCTGTCTTGTTTTTACTTGGACAAACTGGGAATTGGAGAACTTTGTCCAGGATTTGGGTTAGCATATGACCCAGATGCTAAATGTCTGGAAATTTGCTCCTGCCTTCTCCTCCAGCTTATTTTTTCCATCTCCATTGCTTATGCCTTCTTCCTTCCCCTGTTGAATGACTTGATTCTCCTGCAACGTCCTCTAGGGATGTGCGAACAAAACCAAGTTCGGAAATTCAGTTCGGTTCAAAAGTTTAGTTCGGTCGATTGAACTATTTGAGTTTTGTCTGAACTCCGAACTTCCGAACCACGTTTGCACATCCCTAACGTCCTGCACCTGGCCAGCTGGGGCTAGACAAATATGGGGAACACAACCTCCTTTTCATTGCTTCCAGTTTTGTCAGAATGACCGTTTGTAGCTGGAGTCTTACAGTCTCAACATCAAATGGAGCCAAGAGGACATTGACTGCAAACTAGCACATTAGCAGAAAATAGGAGAATATCAATGATAAGAGAGAGGGCGCTGGGCTGGGAAAGGAGGACCCCCTCCCCCATGCATGAGAGAGCTTGAAAATTAGTAAACCCCACCCCCCCTTCCCATATTACTCCACAGAGTAACCTGGATAAACATTCTCCATCCTACTCCAACCCACAGAGGGAGCATAAAAAATATCTTCTTGCCTCACAGACATGGGGGGAACTGGAAAAATACCTCTTAGACTAGTGATATTTTGAGAAAATCTAACACGCTCAGGCATTTTCAAGTAAAAGTTGGCAAATAGTTTTTTCTAAAGGATTTGGAGGTGCTGAATCCATTTTTGTCATTTGCCAAGCTGTATCTATAAAGCCCAACCTTTAAAACTAATAAAAACAAAATGGCTACCAAAAAAACAAGGTAAGCGCCATATTTGCATACTACTTTTATGTTTACTATTTAGACACCGTTTTCCCCAAAATTTTGGCAGGTTGAATCCAAGTGACATGTCCACAGGTAGGTTCACAACTGCAAAATGCACCCAAAGAGAATTGACAATAGAAGATTGTAATGCAATGTACTTTGTTGAGAGCCACTTTATTACAATTAAAAAAAACAACTGATCCCTACAATATTGCATAAGGATATTGTCCCAGACTATTCTTATCTGTATATGAAACCAAATAAAATGTTCCTACACGTCACCTAGATGTAACAACATAGTGTGATCAATTTAACTTGAGTTAGATTAATACATCCATTTTCAAGCAACTTCAAGAAGCACTATTCTGTCATCATTACTGCAACTGTCACCCATGGCTCTGGATTTGCAGGCTTCTGTGCACAGTAGAGGAGAATTCTTACACTTGCAGCATGCACGCATGCATCTTGTGTTACGAATCTGGAATTCCCATTTATTGTGATTTACCATGATAAATGGTAAATCATGTACTGTGTACTGTGTTCGTCCCAATAATATGCATGTGTAATATGGCCACCGCAGCTACTCTGTGCATGCACAGCCCTCTTCTAAGATGGTGCTGGCAGCATTGCCACCATTTTGAAAAAGACAGCCATTTTGCCCATGCACATTACCAGGATGAACACTTGTGGTGGGTGGGGGTGCATGTGCACTTCCAACACACACACACCTCTACCCATCTCCACCCATCACCCACCCACAAAGCCATCTGACAAAACAGAGGAGGCTCCCTATGTGGAGGTGGGTGGAGATAGCCATGTGCCCATGGGAAAGAGGGCACACCCACCGCCCACGCAGACCCATCCCCCAACCAGCAGTGCTGTGTGAAAATGGCCAGAGAGAGAGAGAGAGAGAGAGAGGTGAAAGCTTGTGTGAGACAGAATGAATGTGTGTGTGATTGAATATGTGTGAGAGAATGCATGAATGTGACTGTGTGTACAGGGGCAGTGCATATTGCAGGGCACCAGGGGCATTGTCCCTCCTGGCCTGATCCCCTTCCGCACACTCTTCTGCTTTTAAAAAGAAAAGAAAAAACACCTCACCTGAGTCCCAAAAACATCAAGGGGGGAGCCAGCAACCCGCTCCAGACTTGCTCTGAGTACTCCAGTTCAGCAATCAGCTTAGTGCTCAGTGTTGTTGTTCTGCCTCCCTGGACAAATGTACAGGCTGGAGTTGAGGGGGTGGGGGCCAGTGTCTCCTGCTGAGCCTGCTCTAAGGAGTCCCTTACGGGGACAAAACCTTACAAAAGTGATTTGGGCAGCTTGGCTTAGAGCTTGGCCAGTTGGGCTTGGCTGTTTTTGAACTGCCTGCTTTCTGTTTTATAGGTGGGGGACCTAGGGGCTTGGATTAAAGGGTTTCTAATATTTGCTGAAATGTTCCTTGCATTATAAAACAGCCCCACCCTTTGCAGTTTGGTGGGATGTTGTGGCAGGATTTTTCACTAATGGCTAGTCCTTGCATGAATACTCCATGTTTAATTGCAGCAGAAACTACCTCTTACATTGAAACAGAGCTGTGTATCATGTTTTGGGGGACAAGTGGAAATCCACACTGCTGCTTTTATGGTGTGCTAAGAACTGCACATAGCATTGTTGCCTAAAGATGGCTTGCTTTGCTTGCTCTTTGTTTGCATGATGCATTGCTGCTTTCCTTCTCCCCTCCCAAGCATGAGTAGAGAGGCCATTTTGTAAATTTGTGAGTCTACTGGTTGTGGCTAGGGCTGATGCAGTAGCAGCTGTTACTGCACCGCGATTCCATTCCACCATTTCGGAATTGCCCGTGCCACACCGCGGCTTTTCTGTGGACATTCCACTAATTCCGCCGTTCTGCAAATTGCAGAATTGTGGGGAAATTGCTCAAACTGTCCGAAAACTGCTGTTCGCTATTTTGTGGTGCTGGTGGAATGGCGGAAGTAGCAAAAATGTCATGTTTCCACTATTTTGAGAAGCCTGTGGAAGTAGCGGAATGAAATTAGCGGAACTGCGGAAGTAGCGGAATGAAACTAGCAGAATGAAAGCCTCTGGCCACTGTACCACTAATTGCGAAACGCTGTTTCCGGTGGAAATAGCTACCGCTGCGACATTCCGCTACAGCCCTAGTTGTGGCTACTCTTTTTTTTTTTTTAAATGGTCCCTTCACTGTTTCACTGCTGATCCCTGCTGGAAAGTATTTTCTGGTCTCTCTGCTTGTGACTGTGTGATTTTGAGCATCTTGCCTGGGTTTTTTGTTGAGAAACAGAAATGCATTGTTTAAATGTTGATGGGGCTGGAGGGACTGAGCATGTGCGAGTGAGAGCAGCAGGGCAAAGCGAGTGCTCCTCCAAACTGTGACTGAAAGAGGCCTCAAAAGAACTGTTAAAGAAAACCAGAAGCCAGA
>QEPC01005589.1:2585365-2596947 GCA_003113815.1 Sphenodon punctatus | reverse complement strand
CAAGGAAGCATCTTTTTGGTTCAATTACACAGAGTTATTTACAACAATCCCTCCATGTATACTCTAGCATGTTTGTCAGGAAGGCAGTTTGGTTTGGTTACAATTTAACACAGAGTGGTCCACTTGAATCAAACAGAAGCATCTCCTGATTCAGCACATTGAAGCGGGGAAATTAATATCTTAATTTGGCCCAAAATAATGTCAATTCCCAACAGACTATTCAAGGAAAGGAGAACCCAGAAATGTTCAGAAAGGGCTGGTGGACCTAGTGGAGGCACTGGGATGGATAGAGGCTTGGAGAGCTTTAAATGACTCGTCTAGAGACTACACTTTCTTTTGACCTAAATATAATATCTACACAAGAATAGACATGGTTTTAGTGTCCAAATCTGATCTATATAAATGCAAAAGGGAATGCAAGAGCCACTTGGTGGAGCAGTATGAGGCAAAGATTTGGAAGGAACAACCGCCTAAGCAACAGCAGCATCAAAACAAGGGGGGACCCAGGAACCAGAAAGTAGGACCCCGTAGCAAGGAGCTGCTAATTTATCCCAAACTCAAACTGAAAATCATGATTAGGGATAAATTCATCCGAGATGGGATCAACCTCAGCAAGCCCCCTTATTCCAACAAGGCCAGGCAGAACTGCACTACAAGCTTCTGAGAACAGCTAGCCCCATCCAGGGAGTGCTACACTGAGTATGCTCAGACTGAGGCTGCAGCAGGGGTGATCAAGGAACAGAGGTGCCCTGTCATTGAATTGGAAAGGTCCTTAACATTGGGAGCGGACTGAGAGAGACTGGAGCAGTTGGAGGTTTGTGGGAGTGCGGGGATACCAGCCAGGAGAGACCCAATGGCAGCAGCACCATGGACCCTCCCCACCTTCAGGGACAAGGACAGCATGTGGCTGTGGGGTCGGGGGGCCCCTATTCTGAGACCTGGGAGCCTCAGGTTTCTTTCCACTCCCCCCCACCCTTGCAGGGGCGGGGCCTAGTCTTACGAACTTCCGGGCTGCTTCCCTTAACATTGGGAGCGGCCGGAGGCCGTACCGGAGGCACGTGCTTGGGGTGCGTGTGGGACAGGAGGTGGAGGTGGGAAATTTTTGAATTTTTTGACTTTATGCATTGTGTAAGGGGTATTGTGAATTACTGATGGAAGGGAAGGTGCAGCTGACTCTCCCCTGTGAGAGAGGGGTGGAGCCAGGTGGAATGCCCCTTGGTGGCAGCAAAGGGTAGAAAGATTAGTTTGCGGGGTCAATTGCTGTATTGTTAAAGAGTTGGTAGAATGAGATATCAGTAAAGGGAAGTCAATTGTGTTCTTGATTATTATGTATAAATGTTATTTTGTTGTGCTGTGTCCCCCTGCATGGGAAAAATCCCAGAAGTGTATTTATTGTTGTAAGCCGCCTCGAGTTGGGTTCCCCAAGAGAGTGCGGGGTATAAATTAAACAATGATGATGATGATGATGATATACACCCAGTGGTGGTTTCTGACCATAATGCAGTAGTTTCATGCTTTCAGCTAGGGGTGGAGGAGAGGCCAAGAAATAATACATGGAAACTAAGAAAGGACATTTTAAAAAATGAGAAACATAGGGAGCAGTTGCAAAGGGAATTAATATAATATTTTGAAATCAATGTAAACTCGGTCTCTTCACCGACAACTCTTTAGGAGACAGCCAATTTTGTTACGAGAGGCAAAGTAATAGCATCGCAAGCTAAAATTACAAAGGAGAGAAAGCAAATAATCAAAGAGCGCTATGCAGAGCTGCAAAAACTGGAGGCTCAGAATAAGCAATCCCCATCAGGCTGTTTGGAACAGAAAATAGTGAAGATTAGAGAAATGATAAATGGAATAGAATTAGAAAAGGATGAGGGCCAAATACAAAGAATGAAGTTACACTTTTTTGAGGGCAATAACAGAACAGGGAAAACTTTAGCAAACATAGTGAAGGTGAAGCAAAGAAGAGCACACATTGTTAAAATTACCAACACGCAGGGTAATTTGTGTAAGGATCCGAAAGAAATCCGGAAAGCTTTTCTGGAGTTCTATAAAAAAAGTATACTCTACACAAAGCCCAGAGGAGGAGGAAATAAAGGCTTTTCTGAAAAAAATACAGACTCCTGAGTTGAATGAGGTGTAGAGAGCCTTTTGAACAATGTTATTACAGAACAGGAAGTGCGAGAGGCCATCTTGGTTTCTAAGAAAAATAAAGCATGTGGCCTGGACGACTTCCCGAATGAATTTTATAGAGCCTTTGTGGATATACTGACCCCTCATTAAACTGCAGTGTTTAACAATATTCTGGTAGAGGATAAAATGCCTCCGGAGTTTTATAAGGCAGTGATATCTTTAATTCTTAAACCAGGAAGACCAGCTGACCAATGTGGCAGTTACAGACCAATCTCCCTTTTAAATTCTGATTTTAAATTTTTTGCTAAAATCCTTGCTATTAGACTGAGGTCAATAATCATTTAAATCATTCACAAAAATCAAACTGGTTTCATCCCTGGAAGGCATGGAATGGACAACATTAGAAAGACAGTGAACATAATTTATGCAATTCAGCAACAGAAAATTCCGGCAATGGTCATCTCGGCTGATGACGAGAAGGTATTTGATTTTCTTGAATTTAATTGTCTTTTCCTTGCTCTGGAGAAAATGGGATTTCAAGGTCATTTTTTGAGATGGTTAAAGGCTATATATAAGAATTCACAATCCAGGCTGATTATCAATGGTAACCTGACAGATTGTTTTAAATTAGAAAGAGGGTCTAGACAAGGGTGCCTGCTATCACCTTTACTTTACAATTTGACGTTAGAATTGTTGGCCAATGCAATTAGACAAAATGACCTTATAAAAGGAGTTCAGGTGGGGGGGATGTGCAACAGTTATCATTATATGCTGATGACCTTCTACTGTATATTGCAGAACCAGAAGGATCTCTCCCGGAACTGCTCAGAGTAATAGACCAATTTGGAAAGGTATCTGGGTACACAATAAATAAGGGTAAATCTTACACAATGGAATTTGGTAACGATAAAGAACAGGAAAGGCATTTAAAAGAAATCTCTTCATTTCCGGTCAGTGAAGAAATAAAATATCTGGGGGCAGACTTACCCAAAAAGTTAAAAGACCTTTACCTGAAAAACTTTCCTCCTTTGCTCAAAAAGCTGAAGGCAGAGGTTAGGCCCTGACAGAGTCTATTGGTATTGTGGATGGGCAAAGTAAATTTGTTTAAGATGATGGTACTCCCCAAGGTCTTATACAAACTGATGGCTCTTCCTGAGGTATTTTTTTAGGGATATGGATGCCCTAATAAAAGATATAGTTTGGAATGGAAGGAAACCAAGAATCAAGAAACTGGCCATCCTGAGACCTTATGATAGAGGGGGTATACATTTCCCCAATATTAGCCTGTACTACAGGACTGCCTCACTGACTGAAGTCCACGAGTGGTTCCAAGAACAGGATGCACCTGAATGGGTGGACCTGGAGTGAGAAATCCTCCAGGTACATTCGCTAAAAGATTTGGTAGTGGATAAAGGCTCAATTAGCAAACAGCTGAAGGTTGAGCACCCATTTGCGGGAACTTCAATAAAATTTTGGACAGCAGCAGAAAGAAAAATGGGGACCCGAATCGGTACTTCACCATTCACACCCATTGATTTTTTATACATGAATGAAAAGAATCTGGCAAACACAATAAGAGCACAGCTGAGGGCGAGTGGGTTAACCAGAATGCAGCAGATCTATGTGATAGGTAAATTTATATCACCACAAAGGCTGGAACAAATTGTTAAGAATAAAATAGTTATCTTCCATTATTTTCAATTGAAGTCTGTCTGTGCCTCCACAGGAGGGAGGGACTTCAGTAGAGATCCCTTCAAATTAGAAGAATTACTTTTCAAAAAAAGTAAGTCGACTAGGAAGAATCTATAAGAAATTGAAAAGTTTGACTTATCATACAAAAAGGTCACATACATGGAGAAAAGATCTAGCACTGCCTTTAGGGGAGGGAGATGAAAAACGAATCTGGAAACATATGCATGAATGTGCATACTCCATGGAAATTAAAGAAATACAAATTAAGCTCACAATAAGGTTCTACTTAAATCCTACGCGAGTCAGGTACCTGAGGACAGGTGGGAGAGGCCTATGTTGGAAAAGATGCGGGGAAATAGCCAATTATTTTCACTGTTGGTGGTACTGTAGCAAAGTGATGTTATTCTGGGGGAAGATCTGGAAATGGGCAAATAAGGTGGCAGGAGAGTTAATAACCTTTAGGCCAGAAATTTGTCTTTTGGGTTTGTTTCCAGAGTCCAAAAATGTTAGGCAATATCAAAAGTCATGGAAGGTGTTATTTCTTGCTTGCTAGAACATAATTACCAGATACTGGAAGACAGAAGATGAACTCCCAATGGCAGAATGGACACAAAGGTTGTGGTCTCTGGTTCATCTGGAGAAACTGCACACGAAATTACAGGACAGATACAAGCCTTTTAAAGAGACATGGATACCAATTGTAATTGCTTTAGAGAATAAGCATCAGGAAAGTAAGGACATTCAGACACTCTTTGAATATTAAATGGAAGGACATAATTTGTTGCCTAAAAGTTTATGAGGGCAGCAAAATCATAGAAGCCTTAAGATGTAAATTGGTTAATATACTACATGGATGAATTTGTCTTTGTATAAAGTGTTTCTACTTCAGGGTTTAGGTTTTGATTTGATTTGAATGTCTTCACAAATAGTTATAGAATTGTAATATGGAATCACCATGCATTTTGAGGTTGTTAATGTGTAATGACTGAATGTTTGAATAAGAAAGCAATTAAACTCATTTTATAAAAAAAACAAAAAACAAAAAAACACTAAACCCTTTCCTTCCTACTTCTCCTCTGTTGTCCTTCTCTTCCCTTTCATTTTCTTCTGAGAAGAGAATGAAAAGGATGCCATGAAAATCGAGGATTTGCGGGTTCAGGATACAGGCGATGGCAATGTAATCTATTTTTGTAACCTACTATGGTTAATTTGGACCTGGTTGGAAAGAGAGAGTGAATGGGATCCCAGTAAGAGGGCTATTTATCCCCCAGTGGGAGTGCTTCACACAGCAGCAAGTAGTTCCCAGTGTTAACTAATGTAATGACCACCCAATGTTAACCCTGGGAACTCCTTGCTGCTCGGTTAAGCCACGCCATGCCACGGGTCTACCATTGCCCCTGGCTCCACACCTAGGCTCACCAGGAATTCGGTGGCAGCTTTGGTTCAACCCACCCACTGCCCCATCAGCCTCAAAAACCACCAGCCACCACTGTCTGTATATGAGAGAATGAATGTGTGTGTGTGAGAGAGAGTATGACCCTTTTCACACGAGACACTCCCACCAATCTCCACGCAGTTTTGCTGCATGGAGATGGGTGGAGGCATCCATGTGGATGCCACGGTTGATGGGTGGGGGTGCGTGAGTGCTTTCACACTACACCCACCCATCACCTACACATGGAGCAATCGACTCCAATGCTAGATGTTCTGTAGGTGGAGGTGAGTGTGAACCTGTGGGAATGGGCGCACACTCACTTCCACCCACTGTGGTTGCACACCCATTCCCCACCCACCACGGTCCTTTTACAATGGCCAGAGAATGAATGTATGATTGAATGTGTGTTTGTGAGAGAGAATGAATGTGTGTTTGTGAGAAAGAATGAATGTGTGTGAGAGAGAAGTGAGAGCGTGTGTGTGTGTGTGTGTGTGTGAAAGAGAGAGAGAAAAGTGAGGCTACTGTGAGTGTGAGTGTGTGTGAGAGGTGGTTGCTCCCTCTCGCCCCATTTCCTCCCTCCCATGGCTGCCCTCACCCCCCTGCCCCCCATGGCTCCTAGAGGGGACAACGGAGCCACCACCCAGCCCAAGGAGGGGCCCACCAGATTCTTCCTCTCCCCTACTGTCTAGCAACCTAAACTTGCCTACCTCTGACTGATCTCCAGCCCTCCAAGAAGACCCAGGCCCAGCAAAATTTTGCTAGCCACTGTTAAAACCAGGATCATGTGCGCTAACTGGCAATTCCTATGTTCCTTGAGTAATTGTCTTCCTCTGATTCCTCACATGCAAAATAAGGACAGCATATCCTTGAAGGTTCTGGAATGTGAAGGTGTAGTTTTCAAAGTAGCCTAAGGGAGTCCAGGTTCTCCACCACTCTTGATTTCTAGTGGGTGATGGGGAACACCTCGGGTGCTGAACAAACGCTGGGGGAACAGCTGCGCTGACGACGTGAGTGAAGGGGCGGAGCCAGGGATTTAACAGCTGAGCGGGATTTCTTAAGACTGCGGCTGCAGAGGCAGCTTGTGATGGGGAGCACCTCAGGTGCTGAATAAACGCTGAGGGAACAGCTGCGCTGCCGATGTGAGTGAAGGGATGGAGCCAGGGATTTAACAGCTGAGTGGGACTTCTTAAGACTGCGGCTGCTGGAGGCAGCTTGTGATGGGGAGAGCACCTTGGGCGCTGAACAAATGCTGGGGGAACAGCTGAGCTGCCAACGTGAGTGAAGGGGCGGAGCCAGGGATTTAAGAGTTGAGCGGGACTTCTTAAGACTGCGGCTGCCGGAGGCGGCACGCCTAAGGGTGGCACACGCAAGGGGGTGCCCTTGTGCGCGTGGCCTTCGGCGCTGCCAGCGCGTAGGTGCTCCATCTTCTGCATGAGACATTACCCTGGTCGACAAGTATGGCAGGGAAGACTGGTGGAAAGAAAAAGAAAGGCCTATCAGGTTTGCAGGCCTCGGTGCAGCCCTCCCTGTCTCAAAGGTCGATGGACTCCTTTCCCCTTTTATGCTCTCAGCGACGGATACCACCAGCAGCAGTGGGGGAGGGGGCTGAACAGTTATCTTCCCAGGTGGCACCAGAGCCATTGCCTAGAATGGTCTCTGCCCCTGAGCGTTCCCTGAATCAGGAAGTTTTGGCTCCCTTGCAGTCGGTCTATAGTTTGGACTCATCTAGATATGAAGGTTCCAGGGAGTCTTCGGAGGCTCTGGGCTGCCGTGAGCTTTTAACTAAACAATGTTCTCTGCTGGAATCTCTATCTAGACAATTAGTCCAGTCCTTGGGGGAGGTAGTGACTGCTCTTAAATCCCAGCAGGAGCAATTGCTGTGTATGGCGCAGTCCCTGGCAGATTTTACTGCCAGTAGGCAGCTAGACCAGGATAAGGCAGCCTTTTCCCCTCAGGCTGATTCATTAGCCCCTGTGCAGGATGATCATAAGAAGGGTCGGTTGGGAAGCCTGACTCAGCAGGTCGGCCCTACCTACGAGATGGATCTTAACCTAGTGAGCTCGTGTTTGCCTAAGGTGACTCCGATCCCTGGTGCAGTATCCTTTAGGATTCAGCTGCTCCCCGATGGTTTTTTCCCCTTGGAACTCGATTTTTTCTATCTTGCATCACCTGGAGCAGATCTTGGGGTGGGTCCCCCTGGGGGCTATTGTCTCCTTTCAGTCTCTCCCTTCTTACAGGTTTACGCAATGGTTTATAGGTTTTTTTTTCAGTCTTCCCATTTTGCTTCTGTTGTTCTGTCCCATGCTACGCTGCTCTCTACATGGGGAGTCCACGTGGGTGAGGCCTTTAGGGATTGTGCCCCACACCCCAGGGTATCTATCCTGGCTACCGTATCCCTTGTGGAGGAGGCCCGGGTGACTCCCAAACAAGTGCCGGATCCTCCAGCCACTGATGGGGCCTCAGTGGTTCACCGGGAGCAGGTTTCCCCTATCAGGAGAGGCTTTTGAACCTTGCTCAAGGCATCCATCGAGGCAGGATCCTTTTAGCTGAGATTCTTGCTAAGAACGATTTTGAGTCTGGGAGGGCCCCTCTAGTTTGTGCCGATTCCATCGAGCTTTCCCCACTAAGATCTTGTTCAGGAGTTCCCCCGGGTATACCATCTATCCCCAAGACTGGTTTAGCAGTAACCCACGGGCCTCCTGGAGCCCAGGGGGAACTCTTTGTGCCCCGTTAGCCCAGGTGGTGCTGCCCCAGTAGTTGGGGGCATGCTTAGTTGAACCATTCCCCCCAGTCCCAGAGCAGTGACCAGTCAGGAATTATTAGTCTCTGTGTATGGAATATAGTGGGCTGGCATTCAAGGCTGCTGGATCAATTCTTTCTGAAGTTTGTGGGGGACATGAATATTCTTTGCTTTTCAGAAACTTGGACCCAGGATGTCCCTGAGCTTTCAGGATCCAAGGCCTTCAGGATCCCGGAAGTTTCCCTGCCCAAGCAGGGCCGCCCATCTGGAGACCTTGTATGTTTTGTTTCCGATAGATTGGGTTTTTCGTTGGTGGAGTTGGTCAAGCTTTCCCCTATCACTTTGGCGGTGGTGGGTAGATTGGGAAGCAGCCTTTGTATTTTGATTACAGTTTATATTCCCCCAGCCAATGCCTTAAGCCTTTTGTATCTTGATTTCCTTTGTAATTGGGTCCATACAGTTTTTGTTCCTCCAGTTACCAGACAGGACCAAGAAGAATTTTAACAAGGGTGGGGCTTATGTGTAGCAGGTCAGAAAGATTCTCTCTCTAGTTTCCTGCTTCAGAGCATGATACCTTGTAATTGTGCTGCACTGCTCCCCACATTGCTGCCTTAGAAGCCTCATTGCAAATTCTGCCTAATTAAATACTGGGTAAAAACATACATGACGGTGGCCCAGAAGCTACTGACACATCTGTATTGACACTGGCAGATGTTATCCCAGCACTGCCCCAGGGCAAGTAGGCAGCTAGTCCAGACTGTATCTTTGAAAAACAACAAAGTTACAGCCTGGACTAAGGGCCGCCCATGCAGAACAACATGGGCCATAATGAGCCAGCTTGTCTGTTCTGCTCCACCTTACACGTTGCAGGCTGCCATTAAGGGGGGTGCATTTAGTTTGCATTATTATAATAATGAAAATGAAAATGCCATTTTTTTCATTATTGTAATAACAAAAACAAAAATAATGTATAAAAATGTTTGTTTCCTTTATTCTTTTCATGTATTGGTAATTTACACTAATATTTTACATCATCTGGTAATTTCCAGTATTATTGATATATGGGAAATTACTGAAAATACCAATAATACCAGAAATTGCAAAAAAATATGAAAATGATGAAAATAAACAAAAATGAAATTGAATGAAAAAAATAATGAAAACCAATGTAATTTCAATAACGAAATGAAATCATTATTTTTTTTCTCGGCACACTGCTAACTGCCATGGCTGTCCATCGTGACAGCAGAGTGGGGTTGGCAGTCACCCACATGTTTGTTGAGCACCACGCCTACCTGGGCCATGCAGGTGGAACAGCTCTCCGGTTGCTGGTACATTTATTTGGTGCTGTTTTTATCCAATGACAGAAAAGCACCATGTTTGTCACGGGTCCCATTCCCTTTCTGCCAAGAATGAGAAGCGCATGGCATAACCTGCGTTTAATTTAGTGCGTGCATATTGGTGAGACATAAACCATGATTTACTAAAATAAAATAAAAATAAAAACAAATGCCTTCTCTCTGGCGAACACCCTTTTCTGCCTGTGTATCTGTCATTGTGTAGACAGGACAGTGCATGACTGCATGCTAATAAATTACTTTATTTCCTTCTGCAGCCCTGTACTTTTGCTGAGCACATATGATTTTTGAATGACCCACTACCACTCAGGGAACACTTGCATTGAAGAACGAGCTGGAGTTTTTTTACTGGGCTTGTCTCAAAAGCATGCAAATGCTGCCACCTATAGACCAAACATCCACATAGAAGCACAGCCTCTAAGTAGCAGGGAAAATTGTTTCAATGTAAATAGGTTAGAGAACAATATTTTTTCACCCTGGCAATTATGAGTAGTTAGGCATCATTTCACCATTTAAATGAAGCCACCTCTGAGCAAGAAGAAAAGAAACATTATCATCTCTCATTAACAGGTGGGGGAACTGAGGCACAAACTGATAAGAGCCATATTTTTCAAATGAGTTTAACTCTCATTTTCACAGAGTGCAGAGTTCTGAATACCTGGCCTTAGATGGCACATTGGGAGCTATTGGTTGATCACCACTGAAAACTCCTGCTTTGGTTTCCTAACTGTGAGTTGAGTACTTCTGAAAATCTGACATAGTTTATTTGCATGTGCTCAGATTGGGAGGAGCTGGCCCAGAACTGCTGTGGTTTAGATCAGGCTCAGCACCTTAACTAAAGACCATTCTTTGTGAGATCTGAGATCTACTTCACCTGGAAGGGTTTCAGGCTACAGTCCTGAAACCCTTAACTCCAGGAATGTCCAGAAGTTGAATACTGCAAGTCTGGCTACTTTCTTTAGTCAGATGGGGGTGGGGTTGAGGAGATAATGGAAGGGGTAAAGAACCTATTTCAAGTTTTAAAGTAGAGCTGAAATGAGATTTCACCAAAATGGGAGTTCCTGACAAAAATCCCGGTTCCCGACACCATCTCAGTCAAATTGAGAACCTCTCAGTACTGGAGAACATCTTGATTGACATTTCACTTCCTGATTTACTGATAGTTTGCTTACCAAGACCTAGCGATGTGCAAACGCGGTTTGGATGTTCGGAGTTCGAACTGAACTCAGTCTGTTCAGACGACCAAACCAAAATTCATCAATCATCATCATCATACATTTATTTATATCCCGCACTCTTTCCGGAGACTCAAGGCGGCGTACAACATAATAATACATTTGCTGGAGATCCTATCCCACACAGGGGTCCAACATACACAATATCACTACAATACAATTAAATACAAATCAATACAATATCAATTTAACAAAATCCTCAAACTAGTACCTTATCTGGCCATCCCTACACTCAGGCAATGGCCCCATCCTTCTAAATATCATGCTGCCACCAGGATATTCAGCTGGCTCCAACTCTCTCTCACCGGGAGGAGTCAGCCAACATTACCTCATTCCACATACAATACCCACCCCATCAAGCCCTTAGGCCCCACACTGGACCAAGAACCTGTAACTTTACAAAATAATATAATATTTCACATTCCAGGTAATCCACACAGGGACCCGTGACTAACAAAATAGCACTCCAAACATCTCAGTAATTGCATTCCCTGCCTCAACTTATATCCCACTCTATCACCTCCCCCACAAAAACAGGATAGATCCCACCCACCACTATCTTATCTCCTAGCACCCCCGCGGAAAACCTTACCACCTCCTCCCCCCTCTCACCAGGGGGAGGCGGCCCCACAAGAACTTCCAGACCAAACCTGAACCAACCGAACCAAACTCAATCCGAAACTGAAAATGACAGAACAGTTTGGCTGCGTTTGGGTGAGTTCAGATGAGTTCAGGTGGGAAAAATGTGACTGGAAGGTCCAGGGAGGGGGAGGTAGCTGAGGAGCAGACTTCCTGGCACCAGGGGTGGAAAGACTTGGAGTAGCAGCCAGCCTGCCCAATCACCATCCATTTTCTCCTCAGACTACTGGCTTCACAGTCTGCGATTTGACAGGGGGGAGGAGGGGGGGGGGGCTATGTTGCACAGAGCCAATGGGGCTTGTGGTAAGGTGGGTGCAGCAAGAAACAAAAGTAATTGCCCTCCCCTCCTT
>QEPC01005589.1:2543087-2584951 GCA_003113815.1 Sphenodon punctatus | reverse complement strand
GGTGAACCACGGTGAATACCCACCTGTGGTCACCGTGTCCCATACGTCTGTTTGCGGCGCGCCAGATGTTGGCCACGGTCAATCGGCACATGGGGTTCGTTTGAACCACGCTTCCCGGGCTAGCCGGGGGAAGGTCCTGGGAAGCATGGTCAAATGGACCCCGGGCCGTGGCCAAGGAAAAGTAACATCTGGCCGCGTGCCACGGCCCGGGATCCCCGGCCGTGGCACAATCAGCCGGACGCGGCGGCCGCATTGGCCCCGCCGCCCGCCCGTCTCCTCGGAGGGTGGGCGGTGGGGTGCGTGGAGGGGGCGGGGCCGTGCGGCCGCACGTTGCACCGCGCGGCCCCGTCCCCTCCCACTTTCCCCACCGGGATCCCCCCGGCACGTCTGTTGTGCCGTTACGGGGTGACCCCGGCAGGGAACGAAGCCGGTGGTGCGGGTACGGGGCCAAAGGGCCCCGTATCATCTGAAAGTACCCATAGACAGAGATAGTGTGTAGTGATTCAGTTTTATAGTGTGTTTGTAGGACTAGGCCTTTGTAGTTATTAGATATTCCATTTAGTTCCATAGGTTTAATAGCAGTTAGATTTAGTGTAGATATATATAATATTATATTTAAAAATTGAATTTTTTTAAAAAAAATAAATAAATAAAATCTTTGTGTGCATTCTCTGGGTTAGAAGACATCAAGAAGGGAAATAGGAGAGGCCGGTCTGCTGCCCATAAGGCAGCACAGAAGGGTAAAAGATTGAACAAGTCAAACTCAGCTTGTAACAGATATAACTTTTATAATAACAAGACATAAAAATAACAAACATATTAGTGTCTCAGGGCCAAATGATACCGATACCGAAAATGAAATCTTCAAAATCGGTATTGACATTGGCACCGATAGATATCGATACCGATTTTCCGAATGTTCCACCAAACCGATCTCTGCTGAACCAAACAACTGAACCCAAACTCTGTTCCCGAACCGAATTACTGAATGGCTGAACATCCGAACCGCGTTCTGTTCGCACATCCCTACTGAGACCGCTTTTAAATAAGCAGCTTATCTTACCGGCATGAAGAACATGCTTCCTGAAAAGTCATGCAGGGTGCATTTAGACACACCAGAAGTAGGTAGCCACCATAGCAATCGCGCCTTGCGCAGTCTCTTTGAAGCCGAATTTGGAACGCCTGAATATCTGGACGTGATATCGAGGTGTGATTCCTATGATGGCTGGCTACTTCTGGTGAGTCTAAATGCACCCTGCATGGCTTTTCAGGAAGTGTGTCCTTCAAGCTGGTAAGTCTAGCTGCTCATCTACAAGCAGTCTGAGATCCTGTTTACTGCTTTGCCATTCACTCTTTGCCATTCATTTCAAATCCTCACAAGTAATACTGACACACTACCACATTTCTTGCACTCCATTTTCCTTTGTGCTTCCTTATCACTTATTGGTTGCTATGCAGATTCCTTTACTAATCTGCAATCCAGTTGCAGATTGGTCAAAACAAAGAGAACAACATAGATGTATTAATTATTATTATTATTATTATTTATTATAGTGCCAGCAATGTACCTGGTGCTTTACAAAGAATAATATTGTCAGGTGGGGAGGTGGGCTGCCCCCCCCCCGGTGGCCGCATACAGACCTCCATCCCCCACGCCACTCGCTCTGCCGGCCTCGCCGCAGCTGTCATCAATGATGGGGTGGGTGCACTTGCAGGAAGCTGACACAGCGCCCTTGGGGGCGAGCTCGTTGGAGGTAGGGGCGGGGCGCACTCAGCCATGGTGTTCAGCGTGGCTGCAGGCCCGCCAGGGGCCGAGCTAGATGCACAGAAGCCAGCACTGGGAGACACCCAGCGCTGGTAATCTTTGAGAGAAGCTGACCCCTAAGCATGACTAGTAGTGTGTTGTGTGAACTTCCTGAGCGAGAGAATCCTATAGAGTGTGTGGAGCGAGTGAGTCCTTCCATGTATCTTCCCCCTTGGAGAAAGTCTGTGCCAGTGAAAGGTGAGTGACTGCGGTATGCTGTGTTTACCCTTCCCCCCACCCCTGGAACCTTCCCTGCCTAACCAATTGTGTGTGCTCCCTTGCCCACTCCCCTTCCCGGGGTGCACCCCCTTCCAGCCCTCACATCCTTGCACTGACCTGCCCCACCCTCCTTGTCCTGGTGTGAGTGCCTGGAGGGTTAAATGGGGAGCATCAGGCATCAGGCTGCTCAAGTGCTCAGCACCCTATGATGATAGGGGCTCCGCAGTCTCAGTGAGGCTTCCTATGCCCAAAAACTATCCTGACGGGAATCTTTCCTTTGCACATTCCTTGCCAACACTAGCGTGTGAGAGGAGAGTACAAGGCGGTTCGAGTGGGACCTTCCTCCTTCCCTCCCCCCTCCCACTGACAAATATAGACACGATCCCTGCCCCAGGGCTTACAATCTAAAAGATGGGGGGGGGGAGACAAGGAAGGGGGAATAGAATGAGAGACAAGGGATGCAACATTCATGAGGATGCGAAAGCTCAGGTACACATTCCTGGCTTGGCGGGGAAGACCAGCGAGGAGGAGGTTACAATAGTTGAGATGTGAGATGACTAGGGCATGGATGAGAGTTTTGGCAAAGAAGACAGACAGAAAAGGGCAGATCTTGGCAATGTTGTGGAGGGAAAAGTGGCAGGATTTGGCAAAGGAGTCAATATAGGGTTTGAAGGTAACATGCGAGTCGAAGATGAAGCCCAAGCTGTTGGCTTGGGAGACAGGGAGGATGGAGATGCCATCAATGGTAATTGACAGGGAAGAGGGAGAGAAAGGATTGGGAGGGAAGATCAGGAGTTCAGTTTTCACCATGTTCAGCTTGAGTTGGCATTGAGACATCCAGGCGGAGATATCAGAGACAGAGTTGGTGAGACGAGCTTGAACAGAGGGGGAGAGGGAAGGAGTGGAGAGAATGAGTTGAGTGTCATCAGCGTTTAGGTGGTATTGGAAGCCATGGGAGGCAATGAGTTTGCCTAGAGATTGGGTGTAAATAGAGAAGAGGAGAGGGTCAAGGACAGAGTCTTGGGGGACCCCGAACAAGAGGGGTAGGGAGGAGGAGGGGGTGGAGTTAGGAAGAGATACATTGAAGGAGCGGTCAGAGAGATAGGAGGAGAACCAGTCAAGGACAGAGTCCCGGAATCCCAAGGAGTGGAGCGATTAAAGCAGGAGGGAGTGATCAACAGTGTCGAAGGCAGCAGAGAGATGAAGGAGGACAAGAAAAGAGTAAAGGCGGTTGGATTTAGCCACAAGAAGATCGTTGGTGATCTTAGCAAGAGCAGTTTCAGTGGAGTGAAGGGGGCAGAAGACAGATTGGAGGGGGTCAAGGGAGGAGTTGGCGGAGAGGAGGTCGAGGCAACGGGAGTAAACAACCTGTTCAAGGAGTTTGGAAGCAAAAGGGAGGAGTGAGACAGGACGGTCATTTGAGGGTTCAGAGGTATCCAGAGTGGACTTGGGGAGATAGTGGCGTGTTTAAAGGCAGAGGGGAAAAAGCCATTAGAGAGGGACAGGTTGATGATGTGCAGGAGGGGAGGGGCGATGGTGGAGGCAATGGAGGTCAGGAGGCGGGAAGGAATGGGGTCCAGAGGGCAACAAACAATTCTGATTAAAGGCACCAAAATGGAAGTCCAGTAGCACTGGGAGAGGTTAAGGAGTGTCCTATTTGCACAGTGATTAGCTCAGAAACACGGAAACAATAAACCTGGATGTAAAATGATACCCTCAATAATATGGTAAGCGGTAATTAATCATACATAGCAAATGGAAAGTGGGTAGCTTGAGAGAGTTTTACGGTATTCTGAAAATCATGAATTGGAATCAGTATTGGGAAATGGTTGGGAAACTGATCCTAGTTTCTGATATTTCCAAATTTCTCATGATGAGAAAGTTAGTTGATTGTTTCACCCCTAGTTTAAATCTCTCTCTAGCTATTATGGATTATTAAAATGAGTTGGTGGGGAGGTAGGGAGGGATGTTTTTCCATCTTAGACGACTCCAGCCTGTTGCATTTGATAGAGACAACTGCACCAGAGAAGAAAAACAGCAAATGCTAATCTACATAAACTTGCATATGTTTCTTATGTAAATTGACACAAATGTATAAGAAGTCCATTTCCTAACATACTTGACAAAAATGGGCTGGTTGGCAACCCTAGTGTGGTGTTAGTGGCAGCGAGAGGTTGGATGAGTGAGGGTGGGGATAACGAATCACTTTCTAGTGCTTCTGTCCATGCTTCATGGCCCCGAGGGGTCTCTTCTACCCAAAATGCAGGGGCAGGCTTGGTTATTGCTGCTGGGGGATAACTGGGGGCATTCAGTTAGGATGGGTCCCATGAGCTCCCAAACCTTGAAAATAGAAGTCTGGGGAAATGGTGTAGTGCCAGATAAGTGTTTATACTTAATAGATTGAATGGATTAGGAACAAATAATTGTAAAAATCACTCCCCCAAACTCAATCAAATGTGAGTTGCACAACCTTTTGAGCCAAACTGCGAGATAAGAAAAGTCTGAAAGGTTTCCACAGTCACTACAAGTAACCTAGTCAACAACCTCTTCCCCATACTGATGCCCCATATATTACACTCTAGCTAAACACACTTCCCCACAACACGTACCTGAGGAAATGCTCAGGTAGGTCCATGCTTAACTCAGATGGTCAAGAGGTGTCTGCAGTTAATGTGGATTTGTAAGAAATACAGCAGAGTTAAGTTCCCATGGATACACTTAATGTTTCGTGAATTATGTGATGGTTGATAGATGTGCTAAGTTGAAGCAGAATACAGGGGAATTTGAGACTGCATTTTCAAACCTCTTATGCTTGAGATACAGAAAGAACTGGTGGCTTCATTTTAATTCCACCATTATGGAAGCATAATATGACCTAAATGGGAGTAATCAACTCATAGGCCCTTTTTATATGGGCCATAGTGGGTGTGTGTGTGAGGGAGGGAGGAGATGTTGTTATGTGTGACGGTCTATGTGCGGTGGTGGTGGGGAGGGTGTAGACGGGCATACACCCATCTACACCCACCTCCACCTCTCTTCACACACGGAGCAACCGCCATTTTTGCAGGATGCTCCATGCATGGGTGATGGTTGGAGGTGGGTGTGCATGCGTGTTCGCAGGAGCATGCACATGCACACCCAACCTCCATGGGATTTACATGAGACTCACCCACACATGAACACCCAGATTTCTGGGTGTTCATGCGTGGGTCCCACCCGTGTAAAAAGGGCCATAGTTCCTTATCTTGGGCATAAGGATCTTAGTTGAAAAAAGTGATGTTTATGCGAAACTCTGTTAGTGAAAGTCAAACTCCTGACCTTGTATGCCCTTGTTCCATACTTCCCAATGGTCCCTATTCGGTACTACCAGTTTTACATCTGACCATCGAAAGAATTGCAGTGGAAAGGCGCCAACAGCGAGAGGGAGATGGAGCTGCAACTGACAAACAGCAGAAAACCAGGAGGCTGCACTCCAGACCAGTGGGGAACATCCAGCATTGGAACCATGGAACGAGCATCCAAATCGTATAGTGTAAGTAACCGAGAACGGCCAGAGAATGAACGGGGTCAAGAGCAGGATGAGCTAGATATACAGAACAGCCCGCTACATAAACATTATCTGGGCAGCCTGGGGGATCCTACTATGGGTCCTGAATCCCATGAAGTGCTGGTGTGCAAAGTTTTAGAAAGACTTCAGATCATGAGATTTATTTATTTGTTTAAATGTTGCCCTTCCCTTCCCACATGACTCAGGGCAGTTTACAAAACAGATAAAAACAATACATATAAAACAGCATAAAAAACACAAACTCCCAACCTTTTCCCTCACCCCTCCCCAACAACCCCCTCACACACCTACCCCCAAATCCACCAAAACCCACATTCCATATCCCTGCCAGCCAAATGCCTTAAGAAATAGAAAGGTCTTACACTGTCTCTGGAAGATGCCCAGACTTGGGCTCAAACAAACCTCTCGGGGAAGGGAGTTCCATAGCATTGGGGCAGCAGCCGAGAACATCTCCCTAAGGCCTCACGTATGAACAAGACTAACAGATGGTACCCACAGAAAAGTGCTCCCAGCCAATCTCAGGGGCCATAGTGGGGCATGGAGGGATATGAGTCTCTGAGTTATGTGGGACCGAGACCATTTAGGGCTTTAAAGGTCATAACCAACACCTAAATTGTGCCCAGAAAGCTATAGGGAGCCAGTGCAGACTTCGGAGCACTGGTGTAATGTGCTTCTGGCCTCTCACCCCTGAAAGGAGGTGGGCCACCTCATTCTACACCAGCTGCATCTGCCAAACTGTTACCAAGAGCAGCCCCATATAGAGTGCACTTCAGTAGACTAGGCTTGAGTTGATGAAAGCATGAATGATATTGGCCAGATCCAAATCAGAAAGAAAAGGCTGCAAACTTCCTCACTAGATGGAGTTGGTGAAAAGTGGTCCTGGCCTCCGTTGCAACCTGACAATCCAGGTGCAACCCATTTTCTTGACTTCTTCTCTGCCAACTCCTCCCTTGACCCTCTCCAATCTGACTTCCACCCCCTCCACTCTACTGAGACTGCTCTTGCTAAAGTAACTTACAACCTTCTCTTAACAAAATCCAATTGTCTCTACTCCATCCTTGTCCTCCTCCATCTCTCTGTTGCTTTTGACACTGTCGACCACTCACTCTTACTTAACTCCCTCCACTCCCTTGGTTTCCATGGCTCAGTCCTCAACTGGTTCTCTTCCTACCTCTCTGACTGATCCTTCAATGTTTCTCTTGCTAGTGCCTCCTCTGTTACTTTCCCCCTCTTGGTTGGAGTTCCCCAAGGCTCCGTCCTTGGTCTTTTTCTCTTCTCTCTGTATACTCTGTCTGTAGGAAAACTCATCAAATCTCATGGCTTCCAGTACCATCTTTATGCTGATGATACCGAACTCTTTCTCCATACCCCCTCTCTCTCCCTTTATCCAGTCTCACCTCACTAACTGCCTCTCTGACATTTCTGCCTGGATGTCTCATTGTCAGCTCAAACATAACATGGCTAAAACCAAACTCCTAATATTCCCCCCTAGTCCTTAGGGAAGTGCGAAAAGGATGGAGTTCGGATGTTTGGCCGTTTGGACTAAAAACCTAGTTTGGGTTTGTTGGTTTGGTCCAGCAGAGTTTGGACACCCTGACGGTTCAGCAGAGTTCGATGCCACCGGGAGACTTCGGGTGCTCCAGGGACCCCCAGGGGGGCCCGTGGTGGCACAGAAGGCCATTGGAGACCCAGCAGCAGCAGAGACTGGGAAGGCTTGGCGCTTGGCACCCTGGGTTGCCTGGGCAGGCAGGCTTGGCGCTTGGCCCCTGGGGGTACCTGTGGCACCAGGGCTGGAAGGCCGTTTGAGACCCAGTGTCAGCAGCAGAGACTGGGAAGGCTTGGCGCTTGGCACCCCAGGTTGCTGGGGCAGACAGGCTTGGTGCTTGGCCCCTGGGGGTGCCCATGGCACCAGAGCTGGTCGTTTGAGATCCAGGGGCAGTAGCAGCAGCAGAGGCCGGGAAGGCTTGGAGCTTGGTGGCTGGTGGCTGGCACCCATAGGGGGCAGGGCATTGCAGTATGGCATCAGTAGATCAGTGGCAGAGGCCTGGCCAGAGCTTGGTGGCTGGCACCCCTACTTGGCCGGGAATTTCAGGCTGACATCGGTGTAGCAGCGGAAAAGGCTCGGCCAGGGCTCGGTGACTGGCACCCCTGCTTGGTCAGGCATTGTGGGCTGCCAGGCATCGGTGTGGCAGTTGCAGACAATGAAATGGAACGACTGCCCTCCCTTCCTGGAATGTAGGCTGCAGTACCCTGATGGTGGGTTCTGAAGCTGGAGTGACTGGCTGCTTCTTGATGTCGTGGAGTGACATCTCCCTGTAAGTGGAATGACGGCTCCAGAACCCTGATGGTGGGTCCTCGGGCTGGAGTGGCAGCTTCTAGATGATGTAGATGGACAGATCTCCCTGCCTGGAACATAGGACCCAGAACCCTGATGGTGGGTCCTGGGGCTGGAGTGGCTGGTCTTGATGTGGTTGAATGACAGTTCTCCATGAGTGGAATGATGGCCCCAGAACCCTGACGGTGGGTCTAGGTCAGGAGTGTCAGCTTCTGGATGAAGTGGAATTAAAGTTCTTGCTGCCTTTAATGTAGGCCCCACAACCCTGAGTGTGGGTCCTGGTGCTGGAGTGGCTGGCTGTTCCTTGATGCAATGGAATGACAGCTTCCCGTGAGCAGAATGATGGACCCAGAACCCTGATGGTGGGTCTTTGGTCTGGAGTGGCAGCTTCTGGATGCAGCGGAATGACGACTCCCTGTGAGCGAAATGATGGCCCCAGGACCCTGATGGTGGGTCTTGGGGCTGGAGTGGCAGCTTCTAGATGATGTAGATGGACAGCCACCTGTGTCTGTAACATAGGCCCCAGAACCATGATGATGGGTCCTGGGGCTGGAGTGGCTGGCTGCTCCTTGATGCAGTGGAATGATAGCTCCCCAAGTGCAGAATAATGACACCAGAACCCTGATGGTGGGTCCTTGGACTAGAGTGGCAGCTTCTAGATGAAGTGGAATAACAGCTGCCCATGAGTGGAATGATGGCCCCATAACCCTGACGGTGAGTCCTGGGACAGGAGTGGCAGCTTCTGGATGAAGTGGAATGACAGCTGTCCCTGCCTGTAATGTAGGCCCCATAACCCTAACTGTGTGTTCTGGGGCTGGAGTGGCTGGATGTTTCTTGATGCGGTGGAGTGATGGCTGACCATGAGTGGAATGAAGACCCTAGAACCCTGACGGTGGGTCCTGGGACTAGAATGGCAACTTCTGGATGAAGTGGAATGCCAGGCCTCCGTGCCTATAACGCAGGCCCCAGAACCGTGAGGGTGGGTCCAGGGGCTGGAGTGGCTGCTTCTTGATTCCATGGAATGACAGATCTCTGTGAGTGGAATGACGGCCCCAGAATCCTGATGGTGGGTCCTGGGACTAGAGTGGCAGCTTCTGGATGAAGTGGAATGCCAGGCCTCCCTGCCTATAACGTAGGTCCCAGAACCCTGTGGGTGGGTCCTGGGGCTGGAGTGGCTGGCTGTTTCTTGATGCTGTGGAATGACAGATCCCTGTGAGCGGAATGACAGCCCCAGATCCCTGATGGTGGGTCCTGGGACTAGAGTGGCTGTTTCTTAATGCTGTGGAATGATGGCTCCCCTTGACTGTAATGTAGGCGCAAAACCCTGATGGTGGGTCCTGGGGCTGGAGTGGCAGCTTCTGGATGAAGTGGAATGATAGCCCTCCCTGCCTGTAATGTAGGTCCCAGAACCTTGATGGTGGGACCTGGGCTGGAGTGACTGGTTGCTTCTTGATGCCATTGAACGACAGCTCCCTGTGAGTGGAATGACGGCCCCAGAACCCTGACGTTGGGTCTTGGGCCTGCAGTGGCAGCTTCTGGATGAAGTGGAACAATAGCCTTCCCTGCCTGTAATTTAGGTCCCAGAACCCTGATGGTGGGACCTGGGCTGGAGTGACTGGCTTCTTCTTGATGCTGTGGAATGACAGCTCCCTGTGAGCGGAATGATGGCCCCAGAACCCTGATGGTGGGTCCTGAGGCTGGAATGGCAGCTTCAGGATGAAGTGAATGGACAGCCCTCCCTGCCTGTAATGTAGGCCCCAGAACCCTGATGGTGGGACCTGGGGCTGGAGTGGCTGCTTCTTGATGCTGGGTATAACAGCTAAATCCATCTAATCAAATCTAAATAAATGAAACTATGGAGGTAATTGTGTGTAAATGGATAAATAGGAGGAGGATGGCAATGGATTGGGAGGAATACAAACTGCTGGGAGATACAGAAGGGAGGGGCAATGACGTGTGTGACTTACTCCACCTGCCTTACCACAAGCCCCATTGGCTTCGTGCAACCTAGCCTGTGACCAATCACAGACTACCAAGCCAGTGGTCTGAGGAAAAGGGGGATAGGGATTGGGCAGACTGGCTTCTACTCAAAGCCTCTCCACCCCTCCTCGGCTAACAACCCCCCCCCTCCCTGGGCCTGCCAGCCAAGGTTTTAACACCAAAACTTATCTGAACCCACCTGAATGCGCCTGAACTGTTTGTGGGGGTTGGCGTTCGGTTTGGTCATTCGGTTTGGCTGTCTGAACTGGCTGAGTTTGGACCAAACCCCGAACTTCCAAACCACGTTTGCACATCCCTACTAGTCCTTCCTTTCTCTCTTCCTTCTCTGTCTTTGTTGATGGGGTCAACATCCAGCCTGTCCATCAGACACATAGCCTAGGGTTCATCTTTGAGTCCTCCCTCTCCCTTAAACCTCAGATCAATTCTGTTGCCAAATCCTGTCACTTCTCTCTGCACAACATTGCTAAGATCTGTCCTTTCCTCACTGCTTCCTCTGCTAAGACCCTTGTCCACGCCCTGCTCATCTCTTGCCTCGATTATTGCAACCTCGCTCTCAATGGCCTTCCTCGCTCTCACCTTGCTCCTCTCATTTCTTTTCATAACTCTGCTGCCAAGGTCATCCACCCTGCCTGCTGCTCTGATCATGAACATCCTGTCCTCTCTCCACTGGCTCCCTCTTCCTGAATGCATTCTGCACAAACTCCTGTTTTTTCCCTACAATAATAATAATAATAATAATAATAATTATTATTATTATTTTATTCAATTTAATACTCTGCCCCTTTTGCCATCAGGCAGCCTGGAGTGGCTTACAATATAAAAAACACAAATAAAATCCAATATAAAACTTCTTTAAACTGCCAAAAGGAGGACGACATGTAACACCCCCACCCCACCACCCTTTCACCCCTCTCCCCAACTAAATGATCTTCATGGTCTTGCTCCCCTCTATCTCTCAGCACTCATTTCCCACTACACTCCTGTCTGGGAGCTCCGCCATGCCTCTGCCACCACCCTCTCCCACTCACGGCTCCCATGCTCCTCAAAATGCATCCTCCCCTTTTCCCTGGCAGCCCCCCTTGCCTAGAACTCCCTCCCTGAACACATTTGCTTTGCTTCCTCACTCCAAATCTTCAAATCCCTTCTCAAAACCCACCTCTTCTATCAAGCTTTCCCTGGCTCCTTGTTTCCCTCACCCCCTTGCTGACTTATCCTGAATCATCGTAACTTGTGTAACATTAAATGAGTAACTACACCTTTAATTAAGCCAAGCACGTGCATCTGAGACCTCAAAAGGTCATGCATGTATCCTGGTCTCTTCCTCAGCTACTCCTCTTACTCTGCCTCCCCCCCCCCATCTCTCTTAGATTGGAATCCTGCTAGGACAGGGACCGTTTCTCTTTCTTGCAATTGCAAAGTGCCAGGTACATTGCTTGTGCTATATAAATGCGGAATAATATTAATAATAATAATCATTAATAATTACAGGTGGTCCAGAAGCACACCGAGGCTGAGAACCTGACTAACCAGAGGGGCTGAACTCTGTCAATAAGAGGAGTCCCAATCCCCTCCAGGTCACAAGGCTGGCCGGTCAACCATCATCAGCTCAGTCTTGTCTGGATTCAGCGGTCTCAGCCTCATCCAGTCCCCAACAGTACTAGCCAGGCATCGGGTAATCACCAAGACTGCAGGGCCTGGGTTGGATGAAAAAGAGAGGTAGAGCTGAGTATCATCAGCATGTTGATGGCATTTTACTCCAAATCTTTGAATGATTTCACCCAGCAGCCACATGTACACATTCAACAAGAAAGGAGACAGAATAGAACCCTGCGGGATCCCAAAGGGGATGTCCTGAGAGTATGACAAGCCATTGCCCATCACCGCTTTCTGGGACCTCCTTGACAGGAAGGAGTGGAACCACTCAAGGGTTGTCCCACTCATCCCTGCCAGGTCCCACCTTGTGTTCTACTGTATCAAAGGCCACTGAAAGATCTAACAGGATCAACAGGGCAGAATTCCCCTTGTCAATCCCCAGGCACAGCTCATCTACCAAGGTCACAAGTGAAGTCTCCATACCACACCCAGGACAGAATGCTGACTGAAACAGGTCCAGGAATCTGCTAGCATTGAGATGAGCCTGGAGTTGTCAGGCAACCACCCATTCAATACCTTCCCTAAATAGGGAAGGTTAGAGACAGGCCGATAGCTGGCTGGGGAGTCAACAGCCAAAGATGGCTTCCTAAGCAGGGACAGGACAACCAAAGTTTTAAGGACATCTGACACCCTCCCCAGCCAGCAATGGGCACAGCATATCCTGGCTAGCTTTCACCAGTCAAGACAGGCAAGGTTCTAGTTTATTTTATTTATTTATAAAAGCTTGATACCCCACCCCTCCTGACACAGCAGCTTGGGGCAGCTGGTTGCCTTCACTGCACCAAGCACCTCCCCTGCATCGGTGGGTGATACAGATTGAAACTGATCAAAATAAACAGGACAAGACTGTGCTTCCATAACCTCAAACTCTGACTCTGCAAGTAAAATGGTAGCATCGATGTCATGTTGAATACAAACAATTTTGTCTGAAAAGTAATTAATAAAAATTTCACAGTCAGCATTAGATGACTGTTTCTAGCAGAGGCAGAGCAGATTAACCAGGTACCTCACCACCTGGAACAGCTCCACTGGATGAGACTTCACAGATGCTATGATAGAAGACAAGAAAGCTTTCTTTGTCGCCATCACAGCCACAGCATAATCCTTTAGAACTGATCTATGCTGCAATCAGTCAGCTTCAGTGCAAGTTGAGTGCCACCTCTGCTCACTGATGCCCGCCTGACCAAAATGGGTGTCAGAATGGCAGGAGGAGGAGACTCAGGTGATCTCACCTGGGAGGAGGTTGGAAGCTGAATTCCCAATGAGTGGACCATTGCTGCCCAAGAGGTTAATACTAGTTGGCTAGACTAGGGGATGGGCTCAGACCATAATTCAGGTGTCTCAGTTGGGCTAGGAACCCAGGGAGAAGTCCGCTTTCAGTAGCCTAAGGGGAGAAGTGAGGGGAGGTACACAGGGAGAAGAGAAACCCCTTGAGGAACCTAAAGGGAAGAAAGCAGGTCAGGGACCTGAGGGGAGAAGCTCAGTGGGGCAACTTAGACATGTAGTAGGTATGACGACCCTTGCATATACAAAGATACTCAGGAGACTCAGGTTTGTCATTTGAAAGCAGAGGAATGTAGCAGGGCACCAGGTGCACACCCTGCTCTGAGGGAGTAAAAACAGCAGTAGTCCCTTAAGAAGTGGGTCAGAGAACCTTTAAAGTTGAGCAATGCCCAAAGATCAGGGAGCACACCTAAGGGCACATCTGACCTTCAGAGACTTGTGGTAAGCAGGACAGGAGCTCCTGGGGAGAACCGCCACATCTGGGAGCTGCAAAGAAAGTGGAGACAGCTGTAAACGGCGAGAGGGAGATGGACCTGCAACTGACAAACAGCCAAGAACCAAGCAGCCACTCTCCAGATCAATGGGGGAAGATCCACCATTGGAAACATGGAACAAGCATCCAAATCCTATAGTGTAAGTGACTTATAATGCTCAGATGGTGCACAGGGCCAAGAGAAGGGTGATCTAGAAATACAGAGCAGCCTGGGACTGAGACTTTACTGGGACTTTACAAACCACTACAGAGGTTTGTCAGGACTCAGCCATAGCAATTAAATTGGGGGTGGGGGGGCTGAGCCCTGGGAAATATTCCCAGGAGAAGCGTACACCTTGAAGTGTGAAAGACCAGGAAAAGATCAATATTGGCCACATCAGGGTTGGAAACAAAAACCAGTAAAAAATTGGTTTACTTGGCTTTCAAAAATTATTTCCTGTCCCACCCCCTGCTCTGGCGATCATATAGATTAAATCACAAGAACTCATATCTAGACCTGAAATGAAAAATATTGGGAAGCACTGTTTCAATCAGAAGCAGGGCATTCACTGAGATTTGTGCATCAGGGAAACATACCAGCTTTCCCAATGAGCTCGATCGCAAAGTCCGTGCAAACTGTGCGCAAGTTGGGCCCGCGTATCCACATGTGGTTTCTGCATGGCACAATGGGACTGCTATGGAGGTATGCATGGTTTGCACGCGGTTTACGCATGCGTAGTTCTGTAGATTTTGTGCGGGCTTTGGGATCGAGCCCACTATTTTACCATTTTGCAATATATTTTGAATGTTGAATGGGGATTCCAAGGGCTGGCTTCAAGACCCGTGTATGCCATGCGTGCAGCCCCAGGGGTCGTGGAGATACAAAACATTCTGGCTAAGTACTGGGAAAGTGCTGTAATAGCATGTCATAAAATTCCCAGAAAGTGACGAAAAAGTCCCAAATGTGACGAAAGTGACAAATAAGTCCCGGAAAGTGATAGGGAAAAAAATGGTGGAAGCGCAAAATCACCAGAAATTGACAAAGTACTGACAGACACTCACAAGCATTCCCAAAAGGTCAGTATTTCCCTTCAGAACGGGAATATTTGCTCTCATCTTAGTCCTATTTATATCCAGCTGTAGAGCAGCAGGGTGGTCAAGTGGTTTGGTTGCTAACAAGAGACTAGGGTCCAGTTCTGTGCTCTGAAAAATTCTAGGGCAAGGGGCATGACTTATAGGGCAGGTTTGAGCCCTGCCAATTCATCACCCCCCTTCACACACTTACATGCTCAAAATGTTGAGCGGTGTGATGATCACAAAGCATTCACCAAACCACCCACACACTCCTGCTGTTTTACGGTATCTTTCTCTTGCCCAAAGCCAGAATTCTGCTGTCTGATCAATACACCAGCCAGTCTGATAACTGCGTGTGAGACAGGGCACTCGTAAATTGGTGATGACAAGTTTGACCCAGTTTGGCAAATTCTGAGATACTCCAAGAATTCAGACAGTGGTAGATATCCCACCTGGCAGTTTGGAGCAGGTCAGTATGCTTGACAGTATTCTTTTGCTCATCTGTTCTCAGACTCCCTTTCTGAGAAACCAAGTGATTCAGGAAGGTAGCTTCCAGTACACGCTAAGTTCACTGCATGTCTGACAGAAACACACCCTAGCAAAGGAAAGTTACTTGGTTTGGGACAATAAATTTTTATCTCGCTCTGGGAACTTCTTTCAACAGCCTTCAGTTCTTGACTAAAGTGTTTTGGAGTCTCCAATGGGAAGCTGATTGTAATTGTGGTGTATCAGTCTAGATAACACACGCACGTGCGTGCACACACACACACACGCACACACACACACACTCTGCCAGATGACAAAATGTTCACAATATCATTTCCACCATTCAGAACACATGCTCCAATCACAGCTAGGCCCCTTGGCACTGGAATGGGGGTGGGTATTAAATAATGGCTGTATTTAAAGGCCACAGAATAATACATTCTTTGCCCACCAACCGACTGGGCTGTTATTTTGCTGCTTGGTTTTCCTGGGCACGTGTATCCCATTCAGACGAAATAACCACTTCCACACTCAGCTGGCCTGATTGCATGAAGAAGAACCTGATTGCATTATTCATCTGCCAGCTTCATAAAAGACTTTAAAACTCTTGAGAAGCCCTAAAGGTTTTGATGAAATTACATTTAAATGTGTGTGTGCCAGCGGGGAGAGGAGGGTACGTGTTGAGTTAACTGGCTGCATCTGATCCCAGCAGCTGCAGATGGGGTGCTGGGCTTCAATGGAAGAAGATGGGTTGTTTTTATTGAGCAATTTGTAGAATGTAGCGATTGTTCTTTTGTTCTTTTTTTCTTCTTCTTCTGTTGTTCTTTCCTCCTCTGTCCAAGGCTTGGACTGTGAAACCTGTATTCATTCTTGTAAAGTGGATTGACAGTTACACTGGCTGATCTCCAATGAGGATGATGCCACCTAGAGACAGAAAGCCAGAATGATGTCTCTCTGGTGTCTGCCATTCTCGTATGGATTTTTGTGAAAGTGGTCTCAAAGTGAGATTAAGCAGGAAGTTAGTTATCCATATTAAAGTATTTAGAAGAAAAGTTTAAGAACTGAAAAAAAGTCCCTTGGTTAGAGTTTAAGTCTATGTGAGGAACCAGGGTCTGGATCCAGCTCCTTAGTAAGACTGAACAAGCAGCAATTTATTTTTACTCATAAGAAATTTTGCCATAGCAGGAACTGGGATCAATCTCTCTAACATTTCCTAATACTGATGCAATTTCTTGACTCTCACAATACTGAGAAATACTGTCTCTATTTACCAATTTTCTGCTTACCATTTACTGCATACCAGTACTGTTCATTTATCGCTTACCACATTGCTGAGGTACCATTTTACTTCCGGGTTTGTTGTTTCCACATTTCTGAGCCAATCACTGTGTGAATAGCCCACAGCGTCCCTTAACCTCCACTCCAGTGCTTCCAGTCAGAATTGTTGTTCTTTCATCTGTTTTGTTCCCTTTGCTTTGACCCATCTGCAACTGGATTGCAGATTTGTAAAGGAATCTGGTATGCAGTTGCAGATGGGTCAAAGCAAAGGGAACAACACAGAATTACCATTCTGATTTGAGGTCTGACAGAGGTTGCATGCAGAATATTTCTATATATGTTCATCCAGGAGACTGTTACATGTCCTGAGAACTGTCTGGGGACCCAATATAGTTGGGAGAAACCCCTACTAGAGGACTGGGATGGCTGTAGGGGTGGTGGTGGGCAAACAACAAAAGTCCTATATCTGTTTTAAAGCCGTGTCTAGGCTTATTAATATGGGGATTGATGCAGACTTGTAGAGTGGCAGCTCCAAGAGCTCGATTCCCCAAGGTCTAGTGACACTCATTTAGGAGGAGTGTCCATGGACGCTGCCACACTGCTTCTGCCTGACTGCTCCTGTTCTGCCTCCTAGCCTTGCTCTCCTGCTTCCCCACCTTGACTTAGTCCTGCTTATGTACTCCTGTCCTGACTCGGCCTGAAGTGGCAGCATTACTTACTGTTTTGCTTTGTGCTACTGCTTTTTTGACTTCTCTGCCACCAGTTCAACAGCAACCAATGGCAATTTACAATACTTCATGGCAATTTATGACAGTTTACACAAATGTACGGCATTTTATGGCAATTTATGGAAGTTGTGGGAGTTTGACACTTTGTGGCATTTACAATAGTTCACAGTAATTTGTGACAGTTATGACAGTTACTGACATTTGCAACAGTTTCCCCAAAAAGTTTACAACAGTTTTCAAAATTTTATGGCAGTTCATGCAAGTTTACAAGAAGTCCTTGAGAGTCTCCACCTCTTTCAAAAATGGCAAAAAGGGTTACTTGCTTGAGTGAATAGCAGCAGCAAATATTTCTAAGTGCTGCTACTTCAGTGGGGGTTGCTGCGCCATTAAGGTGGTGTCAGATTGGCCATTACTGACAACAACAACAAAAAGCTGTCACTGTCACTTGCTGTTTCACCCCTAGTCCTGATTCTACTTTTGGCTCCAATCCTGACTTTCTGCCTGGCCCCGATCCTGTTGCTTCTTTCAGATCTGCTCCCTACATCTGTTCTCATCCCAGACAATTGATTCCTACAGTATGTTCCACCCACCACCTGCCCTCCAGAAGTGTGTGGCCTGCCGTTTTGCAAGCACTAAAGGCACAACTGAGTGACATCATAGTACTAGATGCCCTTGGTCCCATGCATACAGTACCAAAGCCTGTGCCTCAAGCCAACCTTCCACCAGTCCAAGAGGTGGCAGTCTTCTTGCACAAGATGTAGGTACAGCTGAAGCCTGTTACCCAGCACTATGGCTTGTGCCTGTATTCTGGGATGTTCTCAGAACTGATCCTGGATGCTGTCTCTAGGGAGCTGGGGGCTGGCTCTTGCTTCAGAGGACTGGATTATGGCTCCTGTTGTGCCTGGTGCTGCACTCCAAACTCTGGCTTCTCCTGCACTTGATGCCTATGCCTGTCAGTCTCATACCACACACCAGCTATGTCCCACCTCCCTGCCAGCTTGCTGTTGTCTTCTTAGAAGAAAAAGAAATCTTCTAAATGATGAACCCCGCTAGAATGTAGAGGAGTCCTGAGGAAGCCCATTTTGAGGTACTGGGACAAGTAGAGACCACTGGGTGTTTTCAGATGTTACGCGGTCCAGATTCACCACAGTGGATCCCCAGTGGTAGTGAACTGAACAACCACTCGCCATGGTCAAGGAGACCCCTGAACAGACATGATGGGACCGGGACCACGGCAGGGAATAGGGCTGCCAGACCACGCCCGGGGCAGCAGAACAGACGTGATGCTGATTCCCGGCTGTGGTTAAAACACCCAGAAGGCACTGGGGAGGGGTGGGACACAGACATGGCTAGCTGAGGGCAAACGAAGCCAAAATCGCCAAAAGGGAACGCCCACACAAGGGAAACAGGAAGGGAGGGGGAAGAGGGAGNTGACCACGCTTTCAGAGATGGTCTGGGTTGGAGCTCCGGAAGCATGGTTGATTTTGACCCCGGGTGGGTAATGACTGTGGTGAACATCTGGCGCCCACCGAACAGACGTTCAGGGTGCTTTGGCCCCGCCGTGGTGTTGACTGTGGTTCACTGTGGTTCACTGTGATCTCGTAACATCTGAAAACACCCACTGTTACCTACATTTTCCCCATTGACACCAAAGGGAAAAACACAGTGAACACAGGCCCCTGCTTGGGAGGTAGTAGGGCTGGTTTGAAACAACAATTCCAATTTCACAAAAAGAGTTCTGAAAATTGGAATGGTTGTCTGTACCAGGGTAGCATTCACCAGGAGTAAGTTTATGCAGAATTAGAGCAAAAGTAGTATTTTTTAATAGAGGAATTTGCTCCAATACTGTCTTTATTAGCAACATACACATACTTTCTCAACTATCAATCGTATCTCCAGCAAATACATAACAAGGTGACTATCAGGCCCAGGCCCAAAGTGCCACTTGCCAATTTAGTCTTCAATCCATATACATACGAGCATTACAATACAGTCTCTCTGTCCCATCCAGTCCCTGTACTAGTGCCAGGTATGCAACTGCTCTGGCCCCCAAGCTATCTTTCCCCAACCTATCCAGGCAAGGAGCCTTTGGCTGGCTACTTCTCACTGGCTGTAAGGAAGGCAGTCAGCTCCCAGTTGTTAGCTGCTCACACCCCAGTGAGGCAGCTGCAGTACCCACAGCATTGTTTGGCCAGGCCCAAGCCTTTGGCTTCCAAAGCTTCCAGTGACTTACAGTTAACCAGGCTTACCGGTCTCCAGTCTCGCAGTAGCTTCCTCCTTCATTGGCAGCTTTCTCCAGACAGAACAGCCTTCAGGGAGTTCCTCTCCCTTCAGAGTCCAAGAGTAGACTGATTCTCCTCTGACTTGAGCTTCTCTTATATTCAAGAGTGGGCGGAGTCAGGGCCTCAGCTTCTGAGCTCTTAAAGAACCACTGACCTTCACAGAGCCTGCTCTCTTCTTAAGACTTAAAGCTGGTGCAGCTCTTCCCCAGTCTTATAACTGTCTTCTGCCCTATGAAAATGGTTCTATCAGGTACAGCTCAGCTCACCTGGCTGGTGCATGCTCTCAAGGGCTGGTTTCACCAAGCCATTAATAGGGCACCAGCCCCACTCAGCTGCTCCCTGCCACACTGACAAAATTCTGGTTGGAATTCCAACCAACATATTTTTTTCAGTCGAAATGCTGACTGAGCGATTTGGAACATGCACAAAATGGCTAGTTTGTGTTTTTTTGTTCATTCCAATTGGAAATCAGTATCAACAAACAAAAGTATCATTTGTTCCTATTTCCAATCAGAATGAACAACATGTCGTCAAATATGGAAACTGGTGAAAATTCCATTTCAGACCTATGAGATAGTGGGCTAGCTCTATAACACCACTGCTGTACTTTGGCCCTGACTTTGGTTCTGGTTCTGCCTTGTAACCCTACCCCCACCCCCTCTGCTGGCTAGGCAACACATCCTCAGCTTCTTGGTTGGTTTAATGCCAGAATGTAAGGCCACCCGGTAGCATAGGAAGCTAGGTGGGATATTGCTTCCTGTTCCCTGTTCTTGCATGGTTATGTATCCCTTATCTTCTGTAATGGGGTCAAATCGACCCCTGCAAGCACAAAAACATTTTTTAAAAGTTAATTAGTAGCTATTCAAGTTTGAGCTTTTATGACATTGTCACCGGCACCTCTGGGCATAACATACTAAAATTTCAGACTAATATCTCTTACCATTTGTCTCCTATAAACAAAAAAGTGGCATTTTTAAAATGGACCCCAGGTTTCCATTTAGTTTTCCTATTGGGGTCAATTTGAGCCCAAGCCACCACCAAGCCAGTGTATTTCAATTGGGGTCAAATGGACCCCAGCTTAAAATAAACCAAAATAAACAGTTTTCAAGGCCCATTCAGATAGCAAAGGGACATGGAACTCAAGGCCATTTCAGACTGGCAGCAGTAATGAAAATTAACCCCTTCACTCCTATTATTTTGTGCCTTTGTATCGTGGCTGAAAAAACACATGAAAATATGCTAAGTATTGGGTCTACAACTTTGAGCTTGCAGCATATTATCACTGGTACCTCTGGCCATAGCATACTCAAATTTCAGCCAGATATCTCTTATTGTTTGTCTCCAATGGCAAAAAAAGTCCCAGGGTGCAAACACACACAAGGTGTCAATGATGTTTTCCTATTTGGTTTTACACAAACATTTGCTGTGTCATTTCTCAGCTGTTCAGGTAATGTTAGGTTTCATTTCTTCATGCTAAGTTTAAGTTTCCCTTCTGGGGTAAGTTTGTGGAGATATGAAGTCTGGGAATGTTTGATTTCATTTCTTCAGCCAAGTATTATGGGTTCAGTTTGTGGAGATAAGAACCTTAGGCAAACAAAGAAATGCAAACAGGTTCCTAGCTTCCTAGGCAACAACAAAAGAAGTGCAAATAGCAGGCTATAAAGGTGCTAAGTGTACTTAACTGCTTAGTAAAGTTTGACTATAAGGCACAGCCAGTAATTTGCATGACAGAATTTGCCTTTGGGGCAAATTTAGGGAATTAAAAACAATCCCCATAAAACAGACTCTTTCATGTGTTTTTAATTTTATTTATTTATTTAAAATTTATATCCCACCCCACCTGCCCACAAGGCAGCCCGGGGTGGCGAACAACATTAATTAAAATAGTACAAAATTTTAAAACAATTTAAAAATACAATATGTGGGGAAAACCCCCACCCCACCCCACCCCTACCCCTCGCCAAAAGCCTGACTGAACAGCCAGGTCTTACATATACGCCGAAACAGCAGGAGAGTGGGAGCCAGCCGAGCCTCCTCTGGGAGCAAATTCCACAGCACAGGGGCGGCCACCGAAAAAGATCTAACATCGGTGGCCACCCACCTCACCCGGGGAACCTCCAAAAAGGCTCCCAAGGACGATCTCAAGGGTTGCACGGGCACATAGGGAGTGAGGCGGTCCGGCAGTTAAGCAGGGCCCAGGCAGTGAAGGACTTTAAAGGTTAAAACAAGCACTTTGAACCTGGCCTGGTGCTTTATAGGCAGCCAGTGCAGAGCCTGGAACACTGGTGTCATATGCTCCCTGTGACCCGCCCCCGTCAGGAGACAGGCCGCGGTGTTCTGCACCAGCTGCAACCTCCGGACCAGCTTCTCGGGCAGCCCCACATAGAGTGCCTTGCAGTAATCCAGCCTCGAGGTGATGAACTCATGGATGACAGTGGCGAGGTCAGAGTCTGAGAGATACGAGCGAAGCCGCCGGACAAGATGTAACTGCCGAAACGCACTCCCTGCCATGGTCACAACCTGAGATTCCAAGCTGAGCTGTGAACCAAGGAGCGCACCCAGACTCTGCACTTGAGACGCCATGGGGGGGGCGAACCCCCCCAGCAAGAGGAAATTCAACCACCCCCAGGACCCCCAAGCCCTCGCCCACCAACATCACCTCCGTCTTGTCAGGATTCAATTGCAGATGGCTCGACCTCATTCAAGCCCACACAGCTGAAAGGCACTGGGAAAATAAGGAGACTGCATGGCCTGGGTCAATGGAAAAAGAGGGGTAGAGCTGAGTGTCATCAGCATACTGATGACACTGCATGTCCTGAAACCACCTCACAATCTCCCCTAATGGCTGCATATAGATGTTAAACAAGAGAGGGGACAGAATGGCACCCTTCAGGACTCCACATGTGAGGTCTTTGGGGGAAGATGTACAGTCAACCAAGACCACCCGGTGAGTTCTTCTGGCCAGGAACGAACGAAACGAGTCCAATACCGTTCCGCCAATTCTGGCACAGTCCCACAGGCTAGTCACCAACAGCTCGTGATTGACTGTCGAATGCAGCCAAAAGGTCTAGCAGGACCAGTAAGGTCTGACGACCCTGGTCCAATGCCAGATGGAAATAGTCAACCAAGGCCACCAATGCCATCTCTGTACCATACCCAGGCCGAAACCCAGACTGGGAGGGTTCTAGGAAACCGGTGCGGTCCAGGTGTTCCTGGAGCTGACGTGCCACAGCCCGTTCAATAACCTTCCCTAAATAGGGAAGGTTAGAGACTAGCCGATAACTGGAAGGACCATCAGTGTCAAGAGATGTTTTCTTGAGCAGGGGTCCAACCACAGCCTCTTTTAGGCAGTCAGGCACCCTGCCCTCCCGAAGGGAGGCACTGACCACCCCAGCCAGCTACGGCCATAACGTCTCCTGGCTAGCTTTCACCAGCCAGGACGGGCATGGATCTTGCTTACAAGTAGTGGCATGAACAGATCCCATCAAGGACTCCACATTGGCAGGCACCACCATCTGAAACTGATCCCACAGAACAGGACAAGACCCATAGCCCCAAGATGATCCTCTGCAATAACTGTGGTGCCAAAATCGTGGCAGATGCGAGCGATCTTATCTACAAAGTACTCAATAAACTGGTCACAGCAGTCACTGGATTGCTCCAGGTCCAGGTGCAGGCAGGCAGGACTGACCAAGCCTTTCATCACCCGTAAAAGCTCCGCTGAACATGAGTTTGCAGATGCAATAAGGGCAGCAAAGAACTGCTTCTTTGCTGCCTGCACTGCCACAGCATAGGCCTTTAAACTTCTCTTATGCTGCGATCGATCATACTGGTCGCGAGTTCGGCGCCACCAGTGCTCCAACCACCTGCTCTCCCGCTTCAAACACTGCAGGCCTTCAGTAAACCAAGGAAATCTGCGAGAGACTTGGGAGGGCAGCAGACGCCTGGGAGCCACTCTGTCAATGGTCTCAGCCAACAAGGTGTTCCAGAAGGCTACGAGATCATCGACCGAGCAGCTGTCAAGGTCCAGTGGAAACTCCCCCAGAGCATTCCGGAACCGATCTGGTTCCATAAGTCTCCGGGGGTGGACCGATCTAATAGGTCCTACACCCTGCCGGGGGCTAACATGCACCAGGATGCACGCCTTAAGGAGTTAATGGTCAGACTATGACAAAGGCTCTACCCCCTTAACTCTTACTAACTGACCCTCCGCCTCAAGGCCGGTGCAGAAAACCAAATCCAGTGTATGTCCCTCCTCATGTGTGGGGACACAGATGATTTGGGACAGGCCCATGGTTGTCATGAACTCATGCCTCGCTCCTCCAAGATCGGTGTCAATGTGGATATTAAAGTCCCCCAGGAGCACCAATCTAGGGGTCCAGAGGATCACATCTAACACCAGATCAGCAAGAGAATGTAGGGATTCTGCCAGGCAGTTGGGTGCATGGTACACCAGCAGCACCCCAAATCTGTCCCCAGTCAAATCCAACACAAGATGGAGACACTCAACACCTGGTGGAGCCTGCACCGGATATCTCCTAAAAGACAATGCATCCTTGATAACAATGGCTACACCGCCCCACCCCCACCCCCCCGTCCCTCCAGTCTATGCTGATACTGCACAGAGAACACAGCTGGAACAAGATCGGCCAGAATAGGGCCTGATTCATTGTCCAGTCAGGTGTCTCTAAAACACACGAGGTCGGCGTCCCGCTCCGGGATTAACTCCCAGATGGTAGATGACTTATTAACAACCGACCTCGCGTTCAGCATCACCAGACCAAGGCCTAGGGTCTCCCGGATCTCGAACCACAACCTACCTGCATGGGGGTTCGAGAGTGGAACACACCTCCCCATGAGACCATATCTCCCCCAACCCGTAACAACCCCGATAGCTGCGGAACCCATCCCCTCCTCAGAGAACCCCGTTAGACACCCAACCTCCATAGGCTGCCCCTACAGGCCGGCAAGAGGAACCCCATCTCCCCTAAACCCCCCTACCCACCTATGCCTCCGGCGGGCAACCCTCCCCCAGGAGGATCACCCCTGCTCACACCAGGGGTTCCCCTCCACACCACCCCCTAACCTCCCTCTCCTGCCACCAGAGGGAGGTCAGCAATCCCCGACACCACACCCCAACCCCCAAAATTGCACCTCTCCAATATTAAAATTCCCCACACCAGAAAACAGAGGGCCCCACCCCACTCCTCCATTGGTCAATCAATATCTTCACCCCCCCACTCCCTCCCACGTAGGGGGAGGGGGCGTGGCAATGTCGCAACCTCTGTTACCATGCAGGGGTGCTATGCAAGAATGATAATATCCCTGGTAGCCACCTCCGCTGCCTCCGTCTGCTAACGGCCCAACAATGGCACTTCGTCCTTTGGCGGTGGCCTTTGGCCGCTGCCCAGAGGGCACCGCCCTCAGGGGCAGCTCCCCTTTGTACACAATGGTTACCTGCAAGGGGGAGGGACAGCAGAGTGGATGCAGCAGAGTGGATACAGGTGGGGAGGATTCCCAGGGCCTTGGCCAGGGAGCCCACACCCCACCCTCCTTCCCAGTCCTTACACGCCCTCAGGGGCTGCTCCCCTTTGTACACGATGATTACCTGTTTCTGTGTGTGTGTGTGTGTGTGTGTGTGTGTGTGTACTCCCAGGGCTTTGGTTGAAGATTTTGGGACACAGACTATTTTGGGGGGATAAATAGACCCCACTTATAATGGGGTTTTCCCACTGGGGTCATATGGACCCCAAGACACGGTGAGTGATATTTTTGTTAAGTCAGAAGGTAAGGGGTATACATGCTGATTCCCAGCCTTGCTCTCCCACTCCCCCTGCCTGCCTCAACTCATCCATGCTTGTGTACTCATGTCCTTCCCCTGCTCTTGACTCCAATTTTGACTCCATGCCTTGCTCCAATCCTGACCTTGCACCTGGGTCTGATCCCTGATGTCCATCCACACCACATACAGCAGGTCCTCATAACCTGTATCAAGGCCCCTGCTTTTAAAATGTAGATGCCATGTTCTTTGTATTTCTAAGATTACCTCAGAGTTCTGATCAAGAGTTCAGTATTGTGAACTGCAATAGACTTTATCCAAACTTTACATGTGGTCACAGTGCCATTGTTATGATGCTGAAGTGATGAGAGCTTGTGACCACACTTTCTCTTGTCACTGTATGAAAGAAACACTGGGTATCTACACTTAAGAGCTTTGTGGAATGGTGCATTCAAAGACAGGGGGAATGGGGCTATGTATGGCCCAGCTTGACTGCATGATTTTGACATAAGCACACACACTTTGGATTAAATTCTTTCCTGGGTGGACAAAGTTATGGGATGTGCGATTGAGCCTGAGACTTGAAAAGCAATTAGGTCTAAGGCTGAAATGGCTAGTCAATTTGCTACCTAAAGGTACTCTTACAGGTTAGAGGTGTGCACCAGGGACCCATTTCATTATTATTTTTAGTTTTTCGTTTTCATTATTTAAATCTTATCTTTTCGTAAATATCAAAATTTCATTTTTGTTTTTAATTTGTTTTCTATTTCCGTTGGTTTCAATTGAAAACACTTTTTTGGCTGTAACCTTTTTGTTTTTCATTATATTTGGATGAACCTTAGGAGAAATGTACCTCAAATAGAAGGCATTACATGTACCAAATTTCAAAAGTATTGGATAAAGGAATCCTATTTTATAAGCAGTTGGATTGTGTTGTTTTGCAAAAATATGCATATACGTTCTTGGCTGTAACTTCTTTGTCTCCCATCTAATGTGGATGAAACAGAGCAATTTTATACCCATACACAATTTTACTATCTATGCCAACTTTTAGAAGGATTGGATAAAGGATCCCGGCTTTTTAAGCAATTAACTTATAAATATATGTCTGACTCTAACATCTTTTTTTCCAAACAGTGTACATGAAATTTGGCAGGACTGTATCTCACACCTTCAGGATAATCTCTGCCAAATATTGGAAAGATGTAATTAAGGGTCCTAGTTGTATATGCCTGAACAGCATATGCAGAGAATGAGCCTATCCCACGGATTCTCTTACGTGTCACCGTGGCATAAGATCTGTTTGTGATGCCAATTGACAAGCAGAAAGGTCAACCAAATATCCTCATTCTGTACTCTGACCACCCCAACCTCTTTCCTCCACATGTTACTGGGAAGTTGGAAGCATCTGATTAGGAAAGCACCAATAGAGATTCTCTTATGTCCTCTGTCAGTGCTGCAGGATGTGATTGTGATGATAAATGGCCAGGCTGGATGTGTAAACTATGTCTCCTGACTGCTGGGAAGCTATCCCCCAAAGTCCCAGTTATGTCCCTTCTATGCCGCCCCTTATGAACACCTCGAAGCCACCACCAATTGGTCCTGTAAAGCTAGAAGCATGCAGTAATTGTCCCGTGGATGTTTCTGCTAGTCTTTTGGTTTGCTCCCCATCCTCCTTCCTACAGACTCTCTGCCATGCCAGGTGCCTGCCTCTGACTGACACTACGTGTGCTTCTATTTATCTGAATAATGGTCTTCAAGGGGACAACTTAAATTCCTTATAAAATTGTGGCCTTTATCAAAATGTCCTGTAGTTTGGCAGATGACAGGAATGGTGTGGCATACATTTCAGCCAAATGTCTTTCAATCAGGATGGAATATAAACATGTTACAGCCAGAAATGCACTTTTAAGTTAATGGTTTATAACATCAGGACCCTTTATCGAATCTTTCTAAAATTTGGTGGAATTGGTAATCTTTCAGAGGGATGTACTATTCCCAGGTTTCATGTAATTTGGATGGAAGATAAAGCATCTGTAGTTAGGAACGTGTACGCAGCTTTTCTTAAAATAACATGTAATTGCATATAAAATCGGTTTCCTTTAACAATCTTTAAAAATTTGGTACACATAGTGCCCTCCATTGGTGGTAGAATCTCCCCATGTGGCATCAAATTGAGTAAGAAACAAAAGAGTTACAGCTAGAAATACATAATCAGTGTTTTCCCATTATTTCAAAAACAAAGGATAATTTCAGATGTTACACGCTCCCAGGTCACCACAGTGAATCCCCATTCATGGAAAGCTGCCAAACCCCAAAACGTGGTCCAGACAGGCCCCAAACAGACGTGATGGGAATGTTACCATGGCAAGGAAACAGACAGCCAGGCCACAATCCGGTATAGTGCAATAGATGTGACACCAATCCCGGATTGTGGCAAGAAAGCCCAGAAGCCACCAAGGTGGGGTGGGACACAGACATGGCTGACTGAGGGCAAAGTAGGCCAAAGGCACCGCCACAAGGCACTGCCCACACAAGGGAAATGGAAAGGAAGGAGGAGGAAGGAGAAGAGCTGCAGAGCTGCAAAGAAACAACAGGGACAGAGAAGTCACGGACAGAGCACAACACAAACTACACACACATGCCCAGGTGCACACACCCCCAAGCATGAAAGGAAGGAAGGGGTAAACACATCAGGGCTCACAGGGGAACAGCAACACCAGACAGGGAGTGGACAACCACCCAGGAAGGAACAAGCACACCGGGCGCTGCACACAGGCAGGCGCAGCAGCACGGAGGTTGGGGAAGGTGCCCATCACCCCGGGACGGCCAACACACAGCACTACGGACATGGGGGGGCACAGGCCACAGAAGAGGAGGGGACCAGGCCAGGAACCGACTGGGACATGGGGAAAGGCACCCAGAGCCCCACTGACAGCACAGGCAGCATGGGGCACCCAGCAAAATCAACACGGGAAGCCCAAGATACCGGGTCCCCACGGGTACAGAGCAGGGTCACAGTGGGAGAGCAACCAAGCCGAGGATGGCACCAGAGAGGGATGGAGCTGGTCCCAATGGTAAGGATCTCCCATGCTGATGCACAGGCATGGCTGGCGATAGGTGCTAATTGCAACCGGCATGGAGAACATGCTTCCCCCCACCAGGGGTATGCCGGGAGGCACAGTTAAGAGGACCCCGGTCCTGCACAGTCATGGAGGCACCCTGGGGGTGGGCAGGTCATGGACACAGCTGATCAGACGGCCGTGCAAGGGATGACAAAACCACGGGGACAGCCGGTAGAGGGAGATGTCACCAGGAACCAGCCAAAGGGGGTGCCGGGCACGGGGAGGAACACCACATGCAGCGATGGTCAGGAGGTGCCCATGGAGGGGGCACAGTGACACAGGAGAGCAGAGACTACCAACGCAGCTAGAGCAGTAGCGAGGCCAGAATGGGATGAAGCAAAGGGCCACAGGCTGGAGCAGGCAGGGAGGTGCAGGGGCCACATGGTTGGGCTGTCATTCATGACACCAAAGACACACAGCCAGCTGCATGGGGTCACGAAGGGGACTGGGAGTGTTTGGCCCACCAGATGCATTTAGTGAGGCCACTGGATCATGCCCTGGTAGTAGCCCTTCCCCGCCATGTGGTGGGCAATGAGATAGTAGGCCTTGAATGGATCCATCCCGGTGAGTCTGACCTGAACATCAGCACAGGACCACACATCAGCCAGTGCCACAAGCTCCAGGCCAGTGGGATCGGACAGGGTATAGTCAGCAGCAGGGGCCAAGTCAGGTGCCCAAGCTACAACAGGTGGTAAAAAGCCACCCTACGTGATCAGTAGCCGCGGGCCCTGTGGATTCAGCAGAGGAAGGACACTGCCAGGGCAGGGCTCCCCTCCGCCAGACAGGTCACGAATCCGGACAGGGCACAGACCTCATAACCAAAGTGGTGAAGGCATGCATAGGCACCAGGAGAGGTATATGGGCTGCACAGGAGCAGTTGCACGGCTGGGGAATTCCACAGGTCAGCTAGGGCCATGGTCTCATGGTAGGTAAAGCTATGGGGGCTACCAGCTGACCCATGGAGCAAGAGCCCTGTGGCAGCACAGCCAGCCATGGTCGACTACGCAGAGTGTCTGAACAGCATCGATAGTGGGGCCCAACAATCCCATGGGGGCAGGGGAGGGAAGCTGGGGAGCTCCAAGGGCACACGATAAGGCCACAACAAGGGATGACCAGCGAGCGATGCGTGGGGAGAAGACCCAGCACAACTGCAGGAACCAAGCACAGAGAATGGCCACAAGCACTGGTAGCAGTGAGACAGTGACAACCTGCAACCAGCTGCAGACCTCACTGACGTGCACACATGCTCATGGTGCATGGGACACCATAACAGGAGTGCACGGGTGGCCGGGGGATGGGTGGTGCCCACAGCCACACACCAGCAGGCAAGTGATGGGAACAGGCACAATGTGTGGTGGGTCAGGCCCCACCGGCATGGGTGAGCATCACCTGGGCATCTCGCAGTGGGGCGAGTGCCCAATAAGGGTACACTGGGGCCTGCCCCACCACTGCAGGGCTGGGGCACGGGTCAGAGGGTGGGCCCACGACACGGGCCAATTTCAAAATATGGTAAGTTTCACCATATTTGAACATCCTCCTCCACAACCAGTGTCACCCCATGCACCCATTCAACTCACTCCCCCAGCCCCAGTTTCACCCTATTTACCCCATCCCCCTCCAGACCCATTGACACCTATAGTATCCCATTGCCTCTCCCCCCTTTTCTGGAATGACTTTACTGCTTACATGGCACTGGCATGAAAGTTAAGTGGAAGGTCATCTCCCTCCTGTCGGCCGGCATCAGAGTTGTCCACAATCTGCTGAAGTAGTAGAGTGGATCTGATACAGAAAGGCTAAACTGTGGGTGATGGAGCCTAATTTATAGGCAAACACAATATGTGAGAGTGTACATCTTCACCGCTTACATGGCACAGAAGTTAAGGCGTATATCTTAATTTACAATTTCTATGTTTTTCAGTGCTTGAGTGACTTTGTCGGTACCTTAATTTATGTCATAACCTGATTTTTTTTTCCCTTATGAAATATGTGTATAGTGTGTGTGTGTAATATGTATATGTGTAATTTATATGCTATTTTATGTATGTGTTTTTTATATTTTTCATTGCAGCAGCACCACCCTCCTCCTGTCTCCTCAAACTCCACAAAGAGAAGTAAAATGTAGCCACTAGGGATCTGTGAACGCAGTTCGGACATTCAGTGTTCAGCCTGAACTCAGCCCATTCAGACGGACAAACCAAACGCAGAAGCGGCCGTGAGGTTCGGCCACTTTTGGGTAGGAAAAATGGCTGGAAGGGCCGGGGGGAGGGGGGAGGACAGCAGCTGTGGAGCAGAATTCCTGGTGCCAGGGGTGGAGGGGCTTGGACTAGCAGCCAGTCTGACCAATCACCATCTTTTCCTCTGCCCACTGGCTTCACAGTCTACGATTGGCCACGAGCTAGGCTGCACAGAGCCAATTAGAGATGGGTGTACAGAACGTGGTTCGGCCGTTCGGCCATTCGGTTCGAAAACCAAGTTCGGATTCGATGGTTCAGTTCAGTCGAGTTTGGTTTGGCCGAACTTGGCCGAACAGTCATAAATAGCAAAACTGAAATGAAATTGAAACCGAAATGAAATTGAAACCGAAACCTAATTTTCGGTCATGGAAAGACATTTTTCCTGCCCCTGAACTCTTTCAAACTCATCCAAACACAACCGAACTTTTTGGTCGTTCGAGAGTTTGGCTTGGACATTCGGTTCGGACGTCTGAACAGACCAAATTCGGTCCGAACTCCAAACATCTGAACCACGTTCGCCCATCCCTAGAGCCAATGGGGCTTGTGGTAAGGTGGGCGCAGCAAGTAACAAAAGTCATTGCCCTCCCCCCTTCCGAATCCTTCTGAGCTAGCCACTAATCATGTCACCAGGCATTTACAGAAGTGTACCTCTCCCAGCAGTTTGTGTTCCTCCCAATCCATTGCAATCCTCCTTCTATTTCACCCATTCCCACATATTTACCACCATAGTTTCATTTATTTAGATTAGATTGGATAGATTTAGGTGTTATTTTTGTTTTTTACCCCTCCCTGTGTTCTTTCTCCCTACCCTCCATTGAATCCTTCCCTCCTCCCATTATATATTCCATCCCTGATTTCCTTCTCCTGTTTTTTTATTTATTTAGAGTAGGATTAGATTGATTTAGGTTTCATTTCAGTTTTGTACCCCTCCCTATGTTGTTTGTTGTGAGCTGTCTGTGCCCCCCCATCCCTGTGTATATATAGATAGATATTAGATTTTAGACAGTTACAACAGATAGATAGTTGTAGGTGTTTGCTTAGTTATAGAGATAGATAGAGCTAGTGTGTAGTGATTCAGTTTTAATATTTTATAGTGTGTTTGTAGGACTAGGCCTTTGTAGATATAATATTCCATTTAGTTCCATAGATTTAAGAATAGTTAATAGCAGTTAGAGTTAGTGTAGATATATATATATATATATACACTATATTATAAATATATTATATTATATATATATAATATTAGATTGCAAATTTGAATAAATACATATTATATATATATATATTCCAAGTGCATTCTTTAGGTTGGAAGACATGGAGAAGGGAAGCAGGAGAGGCCGGTCTGCTGCCCGTAAGGCGGCAATGGGGAACATGGAGAGGTGGTAGGGTCTGTGTCAGTGAGAGGCAGCAGCCCAAACCCATCACCACACCCCAAATACCACAGGCCTGATTTTGGCAGTCAGGCTTCCAAGGCTCCCAGCAGTGGCACTAGGGGAGTGGTTTGGCGGCACCTCCTGCCACCGTCCTCTACTGCCACACAGGGCACTGGAAGGCCTGCAGTCCAGGAGTCTGAAGCTTTCTCTGCTGTGACTTCAGGAGTACATGCAGGTGCTTCAGGGGCAGGGTCTGAAGTTCACCATGGGTCACCATTGTCAGCCATTATTGAGGCAACCCCCAGAAGTCCAGGGCTGGTGGATTCCACCCCAGCTTCTAGAGGCAGGGCTCAAACCCCAGGCAATGGCAGCAGGGAGAGGAGCAGCAATAAAACAGCAGCAGCTATAGGGGGCACAGGAAGAGTGGCAGCAGCATGGTGGGCAGTCAATCAGTCTCATGGTCCCAGTACTCCCATTCATGGGACATCACTCTGATTGGAGATAGCAATGCAGACGCTAGTTCTGTGGAGATGTCTGGAGCTGAGGCAATGGCTGTCCCTCCAAGAGCTGTATTGCCACCATGTTCTGCCCCTCCCAGCAGCGCTGTCAGCGGTGCTCACCTTGTGCAGGTCAGAAGGCAGGAGGGGGCAGAAAATCCTCCATATGGGTGCATTTTAAGTTAGTGCGGGTGGATGATCCCAGGTAGGTGAAATGCACTTTGTGCCAGAATGTGGTGAAGTGTGGGCAGGTGCTCACCAACCTTGGCACAATTATGATGAGGCAATTGAATGGATGCCATAGCGCTGTGGTTCTAAGCGGGCAGGCAGGGGCAGTGAATGCCAGCAGGTTCCCAAATGCAGCGACCAGTTGTCCGCCTCCATCAGCGGGAAAGCGTCCTGCTCAAACACAAACAGCTGCCTCTAGCAGCAGGAACGCTATTGCTGCTGGGGGGGGGAGCAGCAGGAGCAGCAGCATCAATCCACCATGGAGGAACTGGGGTGGGGGCAGCTGCCAAGTACATTGGCAGATGCAGGACATCTCCGATGGCACACTGGCGGCAGGACCCGGAAGCAGCATTTGGCAGTGACTGGAGGGGTCCCAAAGCAGGGTATAGGTGGAAGAAATGGATTGCCCCCACATGTCCCAGAACATCAAGGAAGCCCTGACTGCCATGGTGAGGGAGTGGGTCACGCCTGGTGCACCATTCACCAAGGGGTGCGTGGTCATCGATAACACGGCCAACATATTGAGGGCAGTCCACGAGAGGGGATTCACTAGCATCTCTTGTGCTGCACACACCCTTCACCTGGTGGTCAGGGATGGTCTGGGCTTGGGGGAGAAGGGGATTGGGGGAGGCATCCTTAGATCCCTGATTGAGCAGGGGAGGAAGCTGACCAGTAGTAGTAGTAGTAGTAGTAAATAATTTTATTAACTTGGTCATAGCCATAGCATATATACATAACAAAAATACAAACATGTACACTTACACCTGATATACATTAAATTATAGATTAAAAATGAGAAAGGCTTAATCATGAGCTGGCTCAGCTATCACCCTTCTTATCTCGGGGGGATATATACCACATGGAAGTATCTGGGAGGTATCATTACAAAATAACTCCGTCTTGAAATTTTAACATGATATGAAAAACATACTTTTCTCCAAGTTACTTAAATAAATAAGGTTTTAGGCCCACTGCAATTCATAAGCCATCCAAACCCTGGCTATAATCTATTTTCATCCCAATATCTCAATATCTTTTTCAAGAAGCCCTTTTCCCATCATGTAATAGGGAAAATCTCCCTTCATTTCTTATAAATCCCTCATACCTCCTCTCCAGTGTGCCATGTCAACCAATTTCACTTTCCTCTTCTGCTCCTTCCAATGTCAAAAATTGCATAAATCTCGTTCTCATAATAATAGCTTGTGTTAAATACTTTGCTGCAGCAGGTATATATTCCCTCGTGTTTAATGCATGCCACAATAAGTTTAACGCAGTCCTTCCTGGTAACTTTTCAATAAATTCGGACAGATATTTCCTCCTTATCCCTCTATACATCTGGCATTCGAAGAAAACATGATGTATCGTCTCCACATTAGCCTGGTCAAAGGGGCATATTCTTTCACTAAAGCTCAACCCTTGGATCCTACCTTGTAATACTCTTGTAGGGAGGGCATTAAATCTTGCACACATTATAAGATACCTCCCCCTCGCTGTCAAGGTATCTCCCAAATAGGGGGCCATTTCTCCCATCTTTGGGACATATTTTAAATATTTTTTAAGATGTATCAGTATATATCAGTAACTGCGGCTATATCCTCCTGTCCGGCTAAATCCTTTAACCTTGTAAGTAACATATTCCTTAGATACCCCATTTCCTTCCCTTCCAGGTATTCCCTAGAGAACCCCATTTTCATCAGGTAGCTAGAGATCGAAGCTTCCCATGAATTCTGGAACTTATCGGTAGTGTAGTTTACCATTAGACCTTTCTGGGCACTATTGTGGACTTTTAGCCACATCTTGAGTGCCATCACCCATCCCACCTGCTCCCAGCCAAGTTGTCCTCCTTCCAGTCTCACAGTGGCTGCTGGAGTACCCGGGGGAACTCTAAGTAATTTTTGTAAGAATTGAAATTGTAAACGTCCCCATTTTTCTTTTGTTAAGGCAACCCATAACTCTGCTCCATACAGGAGCTTAGATCTTACCATAGCATTGCCTACCTGTATTGCTGGTTTAAGCTCAAGTCTGTCAGAGTTATAGAAATACTTAGCTATTGCCCTGATAGCTGGTCTAACTGCCTCGACCACCGTTTGCACATGAAATTTCCATTTTCCTGTCTGCCGGAAGTTCATCCCCAAGTACTTAAATATGGGTACCTGCTGTAACATATTCCTCTGTATTTCCCATTTGTAGGTCTTCCTAGAGCTTGAGAATACCATTATTTTAGATTTATTATAATTTATTTTCAGGACGTTTAGCTCACAATACCTAGCAAACTCCATTAGCTGCCTCTTTAGCCCTATCCTTGTTTGCGATACCAAGGCTAAATCGTCAGCAAACAAGAGGCATCCTAGTGGTCTTGCTGCCAGCTTTGGGGGATGAAGTATTGCTTTTGCCACCTTGGGTATCAGGTTGTTAATAAATAAATTAAATAATGTGGGAGCCAAAACACATCCTTGTCTGACTCCCACATTTGTCCCCACACTGCTCGACAGGTGCCCTGTTCTATCCACCCTTATTTTAATCTCGGTATTTTGATGTATCTTTTGCAAAAGATGGAGAAGCCTATGATCTATAGAAGTTTCTCTTAGCTTCCCCCACAGTAAACCCCGGTTTACTGAATCAAAGGCAGTGCATAAATCCAAGAAGGCTACAAAGAACTGCTTATTCTTACTCTTATACTTTTCTACTAAATGGAACAGCATGATGCAGTGTTCAACTGTAGGTCTCTGGCGTTGAAATCCTGCCTGTTCTGTGTGTAGAATCTGATTTTCCTCTATCCATTTGGTATGTTTCCCCAGTAGGACTTTGGCATAGAGTTTACTGACTATGCTTATTAGACTTATTGGCCTATAATTAGAGGGGTCCGAACGGTCCCCTTTTTTAAATACCGGAATAACAATTGCTGTTCCCCATGCTGCTGGCAGTATCCCCGTGGCATTTATGGAATTAAACAGAGCCACTAACATGGGTACCAACCAGACTAGGTTTGCTCTTATACATTCTATCTGTATACCATCTGCTCCTGGGGCTTTGTTACTTTTAGTTGATCTTATATGGGTCACTATTTCTTCTTGGGTCAGTTTAGGTCAAAAAGGACTATCTGATAAGTCTATCTCCTGATAGCTCTCCTGGGTATCTATAACATTGAAAATACCCTGGAAATACTGTTCCCAAGTTTCCACTGGAACTTCATACACTGCCTGTGTAGGAACCTTACCTAGTACACCATTTATGCATTGAAGCTGACCAGTTTCTTTAAATGGAGAGTGAAGGGCAGCGACCACTTCCAGGCAAAGCAGGCTGAACAAGTCTCCCCAGTGCACCAGCTGGTGCAGGATGTGTCCACACGGTGGCATTCAACGTTCTTGATGCTTGAGCGGCTTCTTGAGCAGAAAGCTGCCTTGCATCAGGTGCAACTGGTGATGGACAGCGGGGCTCCTCCAGCATTCAATGGGGCAGAATGGGAGATCCTGGCGCACACGGTCTTTGTTTTGAGACTGTTCCTGGCCATGACGAAGACCATCAGCTTGTCCATGGTCACCATCAGCCAGGTGACCCCTCTGGCAGAGTCTCCTCAGGAGGCTGGAGGAAATACTCCAGGAACAGGATTGTGGTCCTCAGGGCAGGAAGCTGGTAGATAAGGTGGTTGCCCTGGTGAAGCAGCTGAAGGCAGGGCTGAAGGCACCGTTCAATGAGCTCCTGCAGCGGGCAGAATACATGTCAGTAACCATGCTGGACCCCAGGGTCAAGGGCAGCATGGCATGCCAGACAGCGCTCTATGGGCACTGGCAAGGTGAGCTGGTGGAGAGGGTCCAGCAGGCAGACCGGGATCTGGAGAGTGCACGACAGCAGCAACAGCAGGAGGACGCCCCTGGTGATGGTGGGAATGAGAGAAGCCATCCTTTTCAGCCTAGCAGTAGAAGCACCAGCAGCAAGCTGAGCAGCAGCAGCACCCCTATTGCCAGCAGAAGCAGCTCCTATGTGCAGGCCACTCTGGGGAGCATGGGCTCATGCATAGCAGGGCAAGCAGCGTGGCTGAGGGCAGTGGTGGAGGTGGTGCCCAAGCAGAGTTACTTGAGGGAGTACGACAGCACCTCAGCAGCAGTGGAGACCTACCTGAAGGAGGAGCCGTGCATAGAACCCAACAGTGATCCTTTGATCTACTGGGCCAGCAAGGCCAACATGTGGCCCGCCCTGTCCAAAGTGCCAAGGGTCTCTTGTCACACCCACCAACCAGTGTCCCCAGTGAGCTGTTCTCGATGGAGGGGGACATTTGCTCGCCGCACTACCTGAGACTGGGGGCCAAGTTGGTGGAGCAGTTGCTTTTTATAAAGGTCAACTTTCACTGCTGGTTTCGCTGAGCTTCCCCTGGATATGGATTGATGGTGCAGTGGCACACGCCATCCCATGCCAGGGGCAATCTTGGGATGGGGCTCCTCCTCAATCTGGGCTGCTGCTGCTGCACTGAGGTGCTGTCCCTCCCTCCCAATGCCCAGAGCCCACCCTGCCTCTCTCTCTCTCTGACTAGACGGCCTCGGCTGGCCTATATCACTGACCTCCTAATGCAGGGTGTCATTGGGAAACTGTAAGCCTGCCATCTGGCCTCTAGCTAGATGATCTCTGCCCGTCTATGTGACTGGCTATTTCTCATGTGCGTGGCCCAGTCTTCACCAGCCTGAGTGCCCTTCCAAGGTCCTAGCCTGCCTTCCCTACAGCCTCTCATACCACTCTGCCTGTCTGCGTGCCCTGGTTTCCAAGCTCAAACCATGCCTAAGTCTGCCTGCCCTCTGTTCATGCTACACTGCCTGTCTGCTCACCCAGGTTGCCTAGCTCGAACCCTGCCTTACCCTACCTTCTGCTCATGCCACGCTGCCTCTCTGCCCACCCAGTTTGTCAAGCTCAAAGCCTGTCTCAGTCTGCCTGCCTTCTGCTCATGTCACGCTTCCTGTCTGCCCTCCCAGGTTGCCAAGCTCAAAGCCTGCTTCAGTCTGCCTGCCTTCTGCTCATGCCACACTGCCTGTCTGCCTGCCCAAGTTGCCAAGCTCAAAATCTGCCTCAGTGTGCCTGCCTTCTGCTCATGCCATGCTGCCTGTCTGCCGCGCCCTGGTTGCCAAGCTCGAACCCTGTCTCAGTCTGTCTTATGATGCTCATGCCATGCTGCCTGTCTGCCTACCCTGTGGGAAAAGGTCAAACCCTGCCTCAGCCTGTCTGCCTCTCATGCCAAGGTGCCTTTCTGCCTGCCCTGGATACCCTGGGTGATGTGCCCCACTGGCCTGGTAATCCCGCTGCCACTGTCTGCTGGTCCATGGGTGCTCTACCCTGGCAAATCCAAATGTGCCCACGCAATCCTGCTGCTGCTATATGCTGCTGTATGGGAACTCTTCCCTTGCAAGTCCTACCATCCTGGCTCCATGGGTGCTGTGTACAGATAAATCCTGCTGTTGCCATCTCTGCTGTGCCATGGGTTCTGTGCCCTGGCAATCCAATGTCTGCTGCTGCCAATGCTGCCTCTACTGTGCCATGGGTTCTGAGATTGGGCAATTCAATGTCTACTGCTGCCAATGCCGTTTCTGCTGTGCCATGAGTTCTGAGACCAGGAAATCCAATGTCTACTACTGGGTGTCCATGTGATTCAGCACCGGGCAAGGCTTGACCACTTTGCAGTAGAGCTTCTTGAGTTCAATTGACTACAACCCAAGCCTGCAACAGCAGGCCAAGTGGGGGTGCCAGCCACCAAGCCCTAGCCGGGCCTATGTTGCTGCTCCACCCATGCCAGTCAATCTGCAACACCCAGCCAAGCAGGGGTGCCAGAGCCCTGGCCGGACCTCTGCAACTGTTCCACCAATGCCTGCCAGCCTGCAACGCCCAGACAAGCTGGAGTGCCAGACACCGAGCCCTGGACGGGCCTCTGCTGCTGCTCCACCAATGCCAGCCAGCCTGCAATGCCCAGCCGAGAAGGGTTTCCAGCTGCAGTTACTGTGCCCTGGCAATACAATGTCTGCTGCTACTGCTGCTGCTGCTGCTGTACCTCAGCCATTTGTTCCTCAATCATGTGGATGACCATAACTCAGATGAGTGTGCCGGTGGGAGGGGGCTGGGTGAACATGAGATTCACCACCAGGCAAGGCTTGACCAATTTTCAGAACACCTTGTTGAGATCTGGAGATTAGGATGCAAGCCTGCAATGCCTGGCCAAGTAGGAGTGCCAGCCCCCAAGCCCTGGCCGGGTCTCTGCCACTAATCCACTGATGCAAGGAACATTACAAAAGCCATTGCCCTCCCCCCCTTCAAATTCATTCTGAGCTAGTCACTGTTCCTGTCAGCAGGTGTTTTCAGAAGTCTCCCTCTCCCAGCACTAGGGCTGATGCGGCAGCAGTTGTTACCACACTGCAATTCCATTCCTAAACCTCAACATCCCAAGTGGCACCTTGCAGAATTCCGCCCGGTACCCCATGATTCTGCGATTCTTCTGCTACAGGAATCCGCATATGCGGCATGTATGTGTTTCACCGATTTGCTGATCGTTACCATTGTCGCATACAATCAGTGGTCTTTTTCTGCATTCTGGCAATTTAATATATGAGAGACAGTCATGAGGTTTATCATGGTTCCACGAAGGGTACTAGTATGACTATGCAGCCACTGCTGCACTGTGCTGTCATGCTGACTGCTGGTGCTGTGTGTCTCTCTGTGCCGCAATAACTGCCCATTCTTCTCAATACATACATGCATGGACAACATGTTCTGGGTGGGAGTTCAAGGAATGGTGTTTTTATTTTATGGCAAATTGATCTTTTATGTAAACGTAAATTGATTTCCAAACTAAAGTTTTTTGACCAAAACTCCTGGTGGGAGTTTAAATTGACCTATGTATTGGCTGACCGAGTCATTGTTTACATCATAGGACCAGCTCAGAAAATTGAAGGAATGAAGTTGATCCATGCAGAAGAGTTTCTTACAATCCTCATTCCACACTTCCTCAGTCTAGAAGAAGTAACCTGACTAACAGAACTCTGTTGGCATAGTTGTTAAGGTCCCCGTTTGCTATACAATTTGTAGCTGTCATTCAGCTGGTTCAAATCCCCACTGTTAAATGTAACTTTATTTTTATTTTTTTTACTTTTACATTAGTGTTATTGTTTCTTTTGTTAATCATAAAATTATTGCTGTGTTTGGCATACTTTGTAATATAAATAATTATAAAATGCTTATTTATTACATTAACCCAAGACTAACTGATTAGCACAGCTGAGCCAGGTGATGTGATGAGTGCTATTATGCCCCACCCTCTAGCGCCACTGGCATTACGCTTACTTGCAGTCGCCAACCGCTGTTGTCGATGCTGTCACTGACTGCTCTGCCCCCACCTGTCCTTACGTGACCACCTTCCCTCCCCTGGACACCAGAGTTCTGTAGAGTCTAGACGCGCTGGTGGGTGGCAACCAGCAACAGACAGGGAGAGGGGTGTGTGTGTGGTGCTGGCTGTGCTTGGCTGGTCGGTCTTTCTGGCAGTGACTGGCTGTCTGCTGCTCCTGATCCCGATTCCTGAGTCCTGGCTGGGTGTCGGGGCACACTTTCTTTTTTCACTCACTGACTGACCCATCCACACAACCCACCTGTTAATTGTTTTAATAAATTAACATGAATACATGACATTCATCCTCATCACACACCCACCAGCTGCCATGCCTATCTCTTTGTCATGTTAACAGTAAATACTAAACAGCTAACTGCAGTAAGTAAAGTTGGGACGGGAGGGAGGGAGTGACAGGAGTGAACGTTACATGACCTCCCCCACCCTCTAAGCATTACAAAACTAGAAGTACCAAGTGACCTCCACTCCCATGCCCTCTCCCGCCTGAGAGTGCTGTTAAAGTTTCAAGTTCCAACTTGCCATGTGTACCTGGGCTGGTAGCTGCTAGCTGGCATAGTCTGACTTTGAAATGTTTGATTGCGGTAAAACTGTGGTTATTGTCATGTCAGAAAACACCCTGTCCCTTAGTGCGCTAACTGCATCTCTGCTGCATCTTTCTTGATTGCAGAAACAGTAGAGATATATACAGGCAGTGAGGGACTGAGAGGAAATAGTATTTTAATCTTATACTTTATCAGAGCCTTTTTATTGTGTAGTTAACAAAGGACAGTGAAATAATGCCCTAAGAGAGAGTGATTGATTTAGACAGGTCCCACTCCCTGCCCAGTGTACTTACAATCAAATATGCACAAGGATGAGGGGAACGCACAGGGAAAAACAGATACACATGTATTCCCATTTTACATATGGGGAACTGAGACTGAGAGGTTTTTACTTCTCCAAGGCCACTCAGTGATTTCCTATTTCAATTAGCCCTGGTCTCCTAGGTCCAAGTCCATCAGCCCCTTATGCATAAGAGCTTTAAAACAGTCCTTCTCATGTGGTTCAGCGTCTCAGCTTTGGGGTGGATGTACAGAATTCCACCATTTTTCTGCTCACGTCCGTTCTAATCATCTGGCTTATAAAGTAAGTAGGCATACACACACACACACACACTCCCCCATTGAAAAGACAAAATCGGTACTCCTCAGGGATACTGCAGTGCAGTGCACAGCACACACTGACTAATCCACAAATGGTAGGTTGAATAATGCATATTTGATGGGTATCCCCATTTATTTATCAAATGCATAGTTCCCATCCCAACTATGGATGCATAGTGTCCCTCTGCACCCCTCCACCAGGCCACACATCCACCCTGATCCCTATGCAACCATCCAGGCCATACACCCAGGCCATGCATTTTCTGACCGCCATGAGTGTCGGATAAATATGTGTGTGTGGCCTTGGTATGTGTGTGTGTGTGTGTATATGTGCATATGTGTATGCCTATGCATATGTGTATGCAGAGGCATACACATACATATCTTTACTCCTCTGCATATTTATATGATGTATGTGCATGTTTATATAAGTACATGTATAGATGTGTATATATACAATGTGTGTACATATATGCATGTATAGATATGTATATACACAAATATACGTATATTTACACACACACACATATATATATATACACACACACATATATATATATATACACACACACATATATATATATATACACACACACATATATATATATATACACACACACATATATATATATATACACACACACACAAACCCAGGCCACACACACATATTTATCCGACCAACACTCATGGCGGTCAGCAAATGCATGGCCTGGGTGTATGGCCTGGATGGTTGCAGAGGGATCAGGGTGGATGTGTGGCCTGGTGGAGGGGTGCAGAGGGGTATGCATCCATAGTTGGGATGGGAACTATGCATTTGATAAATAAATGGGGATACCCATCAAATATGCATTATTCAACCTACCATTTGTGGATTAGTCAGTGTGTGCTGTGCACTACACTGCAGTATCCCTGAGGAGTACCGATTTT
>QEPC01005589.1:2522628-2539464 GCA_003113815.1 Sphenodon punctatus | reverse complement strand
GGGGAGTAGCCCAGCTGCATTGTATGTTATCTTAACAACACATCTCTGACTTTGAGTGTGTGGGGGAAGGTATGTTTCAGAATGAGGAGTGACCCTCAGTCATTCCTGTGAGTGGAATGGGCCTTCATAAGTGTGGCCATGTGGAGGAATTCAAAGTCCTCCACACTCACCAACCTAAGGTAGGCAGTCCTCCAAGAGACCACTTCCAAAAGCCATCTCAAAGCTCAACATGTCCTTTTTTTTTTAGTTTTAGCTTGCTGTAGTGGAATGTCAATGTTAAACTCATTGCTTAGGTTTTTTTTTTACTTTTACAGTACTGTTCTTGTTTGTTAATCATAACATTCTTGCTGTGTTGTGTTGCTCATGGCATACTTTCTATGCAAAAAAAATATGCTTACTTATTACATTAACCAATAGCCAAGATTCACATAGCCGGGGTCAGGACAAAGCACGCAGCATCACTGCTAAGCAATGAGCAACAACGCCAGCCATGGAGGGACATTTAAACTGGGCACACAGCACAGCAGCATGTGGCGTGATGGAGCCAGGCGGGAGGGAGAGGAGAGTGGAGGTGGGCAAGAGGGGAATGGAGGAGGAGAATGTGGAGGAGGCGGCGGCAGGCTCAGCACTGACAGGCAGGGCCGGTCCCACAGTGTTCACATAGAGTGGCACCGAGTCTGACTCCTGCCTGCGCCCGGGCATGTGATGGCACTCAAGCAGCTGAATTCCTGCTGTCTGTCTGTCATCACCTCTCCCACCCCTCTGTGTTGGCTGCCGGTTGGGTTGGTTGTACTCCCTCACCTCGCGTGTCGCGTCCCTGGTCTGTGTGTTGAATGTCCTCCTGTATGTGTGCTCTGTTCAGTTCCAGCAGGTGCGCTTTCCGCACCCCATGCCTCACTTGTTCTAATTTACAATGTTGAGGCCGCTGGCTGGTGGCCTTATCGCCTGTCCTTGGAGCTGCACCATCCCCTCCCATCCCTCCAGGGCTTGTGGAGCGGAGCCCAGCTTTCCGTGCAGTTAGTATCAGACGTGTGCTGCTGCTGGACCATCCATGGCTGGATGCTGCTCTTCCCCAGGGCTAGCAGGCATAGCAACCCATAGCTGGAGCTTCTGCAAGACAATGGCCCTATGTGACCTTTGACATTCCTCGGCCGTGCAATTGCTCACCAACTGCCATGACAGCAGCACAGGTGTCTATGCGAGTCTGAATTCTGGGCTCCACTACTTTGGGTATGAGTTGAGCGCCTGCGATTGCCAGCTGCATGCAGAGATGCTGGGCCTCCGTCCCTTTCCCGATGGTTGCATCCTGGAGATCAGGTGCTCTCATCTGGTGTGGTCCGCAGCGGAGACCGTGTCCGCTCTGTATGTGTGCAGTCTGTCTGCCTTCACTGCCTGTCTGGCAGAGGGGGGCCCTGCCAGCCACTCCAGCCCCAGGACCCATCAGGGTTCTGGGGCCTAGGTTACAGGAAGGGAGGGCTGTCATTTCACTTCACTGTATGCCAGTGCTGCCAGTCTGCCATGCTCACCAGAGTGGCCTGCACATATGAGCTGCTGCTGGTGCTGCTGGCAATAGGGATGCTCCTCCTGCTCAGCCTGCTCCTGGTGCTGTTGTAGGAGGGAGGATGTGGAGCAACCCAAAAAACTGACAGACACATTCACTGTATAATTACTACATGCTTCCAGCATTACAGGACCAATCGGTAGTGGCTTTGAGGCGGGCATAAGGGGCGGCCCTGAGGCAGACATAGAAGGGACATAACTTAGAAGGGACATAACTGGGACTTCGGGGATAGCATCCCAGAAATCAGAAGACACAGTTTACACATCCAGGCTGGCCAATTATCATCACAAGCACATCCTGCAGCACTGTGACAGAGGACATAAGAGATTCACTATTGGCTCTTTCCTAAATAGATGCTTCTAACTTCAAAGTAAAAAGTGGGGGAGAGAAGTTGTGATGGTCACAGCACAGAATGAGGATATTTGGTTGACATTTCTGCTGGCCAACTAACATCACAAACTGATTTTATACCACAGTGACAGGTAAGAGAATCCCTGGCATAGGCTCCTTCTCTGCATATGCTGTGCAGGCATATAAAATGACCCTTTATCACATTTTTCTGATATTTGGCAGAGATGATCGTGAAAGCTGCCTTGCATCAGGTTCAACTGATGACGGTCAGCGGAGCACCTCCAGGGTACAATGGAGTGGAATGGGAGATCCTGGATCACACGGTCTTTGTGCTGAGACCATTCCTGGCTGTGACGGAGTCAGAGATCATCAGCTCTTCATGGTGGAGGCGATCGCTCACCGATAAGGAGGGTCCTTATTCACTTATAGCATGACATAGGGACAGCTGGCTCTGCTCCTGTTGGACACAGACAGCAATTCGGACTTAGTGGTGGTATGCAGCATCATCACTGAGGCAGGTGAGGAAATAGCCAATTGGATCTTGTCAGTCACTGTGATTCCAGAAGCGTTGGGAAAGTAGGAGGTGCTGCTACCTAGTCCACAATTATCTGTTGCTTCCCCTGCTGCTCCCTAGGAGAGGCTCCTCTGGGGGCTTAAAATATTAGCTCTCAGTCTCCTCATTTCAGAGGCAGCCAGTCACTCCAGCCCCAGGTCCCACCATCAGGGTTCTGGGGCCTACATTCCAGGCAGGGAGGGCTGTCCATCCACATCATCCATAAGCTGCCATTCCTGTCCCATGGCCCACCATCAGGGTTCTGGAGCAGTCATTCTGCTCACAGAGAGCTGTCATTCCAGGGCATCAAGAAACAGGCAGCCACTCCAGCCCGAGGACCCACCATCAGGGTTCTGGGGCCTACATTCCAGGCATGGAGGGCTGTCCATCCACATCGTCCAGAATCTGCCACTCCTGTCCCAGGACCCACCATCAGGTTTCTGGGGCCATCATTCTGCTCACAGGGAGCCGTCATTCTGCTTCTTCCAGAAGCTGCCACTCCAGCCCCAGGACCCACCATCAGGGATCTGGGGCCTACGTTACAGGCATGGAAGAGGTCCAGGCAGGGCTTGGTGGCTGGCATGGCACCCATACAGGGCCAGGCATTGCAGGCTGGCATCCTACTCACCAGATCTCAACCAACGCTTTTGAAAATTCGTCAAGTAGCCTTGCCCGATGGTGATTCACATGACTAGCCAGTCAGCCACCGCCTGCCATGATGGTGACTAGAAATGGAGAATCCAGCCAGCATAGAGCGAGCAGAACTGGAGGCCTGTCAGCCTGCAATGCCCAGCCAAGTAGGGGTGCCAGGTCAGCCACCAAGTCCCAAGCTTTCTTGGTCTCTGCTGCTTCTGCTCTCGCTGGGTCTCAGACACCCAGTCCTAGTTCCACAGGCACCCCAGGGGCCAAGCATTGAGCCTGCTTGCCCGGGCAACCCAGGGTGCCAAGCGCCAAGCCTTCCTGGTCTCTGCTGCTTCTGTTGATGTGTCTCTGATGGCCTACCATACTGCTATGCGCACTCCCAGGGACCAAGGGTCAAGCCTGCCTGTCAGGGCAACCCAGTATGCCAAGCACAGAGCCTTCCCAGTCTCTGCTGCTGCTGCTGGGTCTCCGATGGTCTGCCATGCCACCACAGGCACCTCCAGGTGCCAAACATTGAGCCTGCCTGCCCGGGCAACCTGAGATGTCAAGCACAAAACCTTCCCGGTCTCTGCTGCCATTGCTGCTTAGTCTCTGACTGACTACCATGCTGCCACGGGCACCCCTAGGGGTCCCTGGAGTGCCTCAAGTCTCCTGGCAGATCCAAACTCCACTGAATATTTGGTGGAACCAAACTCCGCTGGACTGAACCCCCGAACCTGAACTAGGTTTTCAGGCCGAACGTCTGAACATCTGAACACCATTGTATTTGCACATCCCTAGTAACCTCTGCTTCTATACTGTGCAGGGGGGAGGGGGTTGAGTAAGGGGGTGGATGGCTGTCTTGCACCGTGATTGGCTCAGGCAGAATGTGGTAAACAACAAACAGACAATATTACACCACGTGTCCGCATGCTGAGAGCTGAGCGCTGATTAACGAGCATCAGGTTTTCGACCATGTTACTGAGGAGCCGCTGAATATTCAGATGCGCCCCTCAGAAATCCAGAAATACAAGTGAATTTTGAACTACTCTGATCAGCCCCAGTCTCCTCCTATCCTAGTGTCTGCCTTGCACCCACTGCCGGGTCTTCTTTTTCCTCTGTCCAGCTGCTGCATGCCAGTCTGTCTCTGATATTTCTGCCTGGGGTACTCTCTGTAACTTGATGCCAGTGCTGCCCTGAAGGGATGATTTCTGCAAGTATAAATATCTCCTTTCCAGGGGTTCATTCAAAACAATATCATAGGTTGAGATTAAAAAGAGAGCAGGTTGTAAGAAAATGCCAACCATATTCCTTCCTAATCCATGGGAAGGAAGATATCATGAACAGGTATTTGTAACAGAGCAGGCTGTGAGAAAATGCCTCCTGCTGTGACATCCTTCTGGTTCAACCTCTCCCTGGCTCCCTCTATGTTCAGTTAGGAAAATTGCCCCTGTATGTTTGCCTCAGGGCCAGAACCAACTGTCTTTCCCTTTCTTATCATAATTATCTATGTGCAGCTATTATGCTGTATAGCCTTGTCAGACTTAGGGAAACATTGTCTCCTTCTATCCTAGCTAGTACCTGTAGCTTGAGTGCCTGGCACCCAGTGCTCACTGCCTGCCAGGGTCTGCTCTGTTCTCTGTCCACCTGCTGTTTCGTGCCAGTCTGTTTCTGATATTTCTGCTCGCCTGAAGTGGTCTGTGCAAGTCTGGGAGACAAATGAAAATGAAGGGTTAAAATGAATGGGATGAAAATTAATGAGTTTTCCCAAACAAAACCAAATGGGGACACGTAAACAAATGAGGTTTTTTTCCAAAAAAAATGAAAGGGGAAATAAAAATTAATGTGGTCTCTGCTGCACACCCCTGGCATGCAAGGGGTTGGGGACAGCAGAGGAAGAGTGGGCACCTTTTGATGCTCCCATATGGTTAGGTGTGTGTTGTAACTGTGTGAAGCTGAATAGGAAGAATTGGCAGTGAGAAGGAGGAGCATACAAGGATTTGAGAGAGCAGAGGGTCAGGGGACAACTTGCTGCCCCCTATCTTTCTACTGTTCCCATATGGTTAGTTCAGGGCATCCTTAGACATAACAAAAGATGTCTTTAGACATAACAAAGATTGGGTGTCAAAATCCCTACACACGTGATTGGCCATTGGGTGTAAGCACCATAACAATTCCAACACATCAATTTGGCCACCCGTTGAACACATGATGTGAACACCATTGCATCACAAGGACAATTTGAGTGTTCTGGCTGAACACATAACTAGCATTGTGTCTAATGATATTGCATGGCATATTAGCAGGTACAACACAGGGAAAGAGGTGGCAACACTTGTGTGCTGAGATCGGGTGGTGAGCAAAACACCGATTTGCCCCAAGATGGGATGTGTGTCTAAACAGCGGCACATGGTAAACACAGGGGCAAACCAGTGTCCGAATCAAAGTCAAAAGACACATTCAGACACCTGTTGACGTTATGTCTAAACACACCCTCAGTTGCATAAAATAAGCATGTCAGGCTAGACAGGAGTGTCTCACTATGTTTGGGAAATGAGCAAAATATTCAAGTATTCTTTCAAATAGGGTGGTGTGCTAGAGGAATGTAGTCTGGGGTGGAAAAATCTGAGAGATTCGGTTGACTCCGGAGAATATATTAAGCATTTGGCACAGAGGAGGAAAGGGGGAGATGGTGTGTCGGAGGGGGTACTGAGGAACAAGCAGGGTAGTCATAAATTGGGTGGGAGGGGCACTTGGGAGTGTATGAGGAAGATAGACATGTGGGAGGCTCTGGGGAGCAAGGGTGACATGAGGCTGGGGAGTGGGGGTCACTTGGAGAGCAAGTGAGTATGGGAGACAATTGGCTGAGGGGCACTTGGGAATGAATGGGGTAGGGAAATACCAGGTGGGGAAGGGGCACTGGGGAGTATGCAGGAAAGTAAAGCAGTTAGCTGGGGAAAATTGGATAGCAGCACACTATGGAAATTAATAATAATCTTTATTTTTATATAGCACCCCCCTGTCATGGCACTTTACATATAAACACTAACACAACTTTTTAATCCTCACAACAACCCTGTGAGGTAGGTTAGGCTGAGAGAATAATGCAACTGGCCAAAGGTCACCCAGTGAGGGTCTAGCTACAGCGAAACTAGAACCAGGGTCCCACTGCTACCTCCTGATACAAGTACTGCACATTTAGCCATTACACAACTAACAATAATTAAAAACTAATGGTAAACGTTTAAAGTCCAGTTAAAAATCACCTAGGAGGTTTGGAGAAGTTTGAAATCACTCTCAGCCTTTACATCTTTCTTAGCCCCTTTTGCCCAAGTAGCAGCAGTGGCACTGGGAATTATTGTAGAGTTAGCTTTCTGTTGAATAACACACAACAGAAGTTTCTTCAATACAGAACTTTACTAAGAACTCAGAAGACATGCTTCCATACTGTACAGACTGCATGGAACAAGATGGAGGATAGAGAGAGGAGAAGAGAGGAGACAAGAAGAAGAAAAACGGTTTCATCCTCTGACCCTCCCCCTACTGGACAAGCCCCATATGAAGCTTGCAGGGCTTGCAATGGGCTTTTACTTGTGACTGTTGCACAATCCAACAGGAATGACATCACAGTGTTGTATCTTGGTAGTGACATCACAAAGATGGTATGCATCAGTGAGTTTTAGAACATCCCAGATGAACAGAACAAGTAGCTGAGGAAGAGGCTGGAAGGGAGAGATGTATTTTCATATATACAGCTGGCTGGAGGAACTTGCAAATCATTGTACATTCTATGTCCAGATCGCTTTTATCCTTTCCTCGGTGTCCGTTTTTCTGGGAGGTCTCCTCCTCATCTTAGCTACTAGGGCAGTCAGGCTCATCTTCTGGAATATTCATGGAACTAAGGTAAAAATATAAAGTCTTCTTTATGTAGCCAAGTATCTCATGTTTGGGTATGAAGATGGGAAACCCTAAACCTTGGAAATCTAGGCCATTTAAAATTCTGTGACGAAAGAACTTAGAGATCTGATTAACGCATTCAGGAGAAAGGTGATTCCATATTTGTTGCTGTGTGAGCAGAAAAGCAGTAGTTCTGAATTGCACATGGATGTGGCGGAGAAAGGACTGAAGTCAAGTCATTGGTGCCTATGAATATACAATGCATAGTTACACCCACCCCTTCTTCAAGCATCCATGCACACAAATAGGCACACATAGACTACAAGTGCACAAAAACACACACCCATATAAAATGAAAAAGCCACTTTTTAAACCATGCAGACAATCAAATTTACTTAGATTGCGAGTTCTTTGGGGCAGGTCAGAATGGGGGCCTAGCTAGGTGGGACTGAGCCCTGGTGCAGAAGGTGGAATGGACCCCTGCTGGGGCAATCCTCTTCAATGTGCATATGCATTCTACATGTATGGGGGCCCTGATGCAGCTGCACCTTTCATGCCTATGACCTGGGCAGGTACAATCTTTTCATTATTTATATTCAATTCCTAATGTAGTGGAGTCCTGATTCACAACTGCAGCTCATAGGCACCCCTAAAACAATACAAGAAATAATATCACAAGGCCATGTGTATTCTGCATTTCCATCATTGCTGTCAATGTGGGAAATGCTGTGTTAACAGACATCCTCCTGGAAGTTTGTCCCACCCAGTGGAAGGGGGTGGGCTTCCCCCAGTCAGGCAAGTTCTGGCTGTGGGAACAAACATTCCCTCAGTTCCCCTAGCTGGTAAGGAGTGGCAAGGAGCCACAGCCCTGCCTCCCTGCCATGATGGGAAGCCATGACTGCCTATTACAGGCAGCCATGGCTGGGTGCCATGGCAAATCTCCACACGAGGAGGAGTTGGGGTCAGGAACAGATGTTTCCTCCTGGTTTTGTCCACATTGGGTCAGCTGGGTAGCTGCTGGGCCCGTACTGTGGACCTGCTTTGATCCAGGCCCAGCTGCCACCCCAGGCGTGTTTTGTTCCGGGCCCCAGCTCCTCCTGGTGTGGGGATTTGCCATGGCACCCAGCCATGGCTACCTGTAATAGGTAACCATGGCAGCATGACACAGCAATCTCAGAAAACTCAATAGCAATTCCAATGCCCACCTCATCTTTCCAAACAGCATGCCCTAGTAGCACTGTTATACCCCCAATTTCCAGTGCATCATTAACCTCATGCTTTGCAACCCATTGTTGATCACCATGTAACACAAAATTCTGCTGTCAACCTTGCTCTACGTACTCACAGAATCTCAACAGTCCCATGTCAAACTGCAGTCCATGCAAGGAACGAGTCACCACACCTAGGCCAGCTCTTTCACATCAGGAACTAGATTCTCTCCATTTGCAGGGCACTCATCCCAAGTCACCTTCTTCCTCTGACTTTCTAGCTATATCATGACAATCGTCTAAGAGTAGACCTCCCATGAGTCTTGCTGTCCTCTATTGGGTTATACGTCATCATCCCGGCATCTGCCTAGACCTCAACCCTCTGTAACCAGTTTTCCTGTGTCAGTCACCTCATCCATGGCTTGTGCCCCTAGCTTGTATGGGACTTTGCATGGACTCATTCTCTAGGACTGCTCCGTTTGGGTATTATCCCTATAATTCATCGACCAGCATGGCCCTGTATGGGTTGTATGAATGGCCCCAGATCCTTCCTACACTACTCATCTTGGGAACCCTTCCTTCCATTCCCCTTATGACTATATGAAAAGCAGTCCACCTCTCTGAGTCAGCCTTTGAGAGGAGGTACTGTCAGGGCTCGGTCTCAACCTCCCAGCCATGGGCTTGGAAGGTGTTGGTTTTCTCCTCTGTACCACTGCCTGATTGCCCTGGTGAAGGTTTTTCTTGCATTTCCCTCTCCATTCCTGGGGTTATGCCCCTCCCTGTCCAGCTTGAGCTTCCTTATTGGCTCCCAGTTGCATATAAGAGACACTGGGAGCAACAGGAAGCTGGTGGAGTATCTGTTTTCTTCCTCCTCTTCTGTTGGTGTTTCTGCCCGCTCTCTCCAGACTTGTCTGAGCTACTTGAGCTAGACTGTATCTTTCTACATTCGTGTTTGTTTTCGTTAGCCTTCCTCTTTCCCTTTGGGTTCCCTCCCCCCACCCTCAGTCTGTGTGTTTGGGTGTGGTTCCTTAGCTGTCTACACTCTCATAGCTCTTACTCCCTTACTGACTAGTAGCTTACTTCCTCTAGTCTGAACCGCCATCATGATTAGTTTCTGATTGTCCATTGCATTGCTTAGCACTTGTCCTCCAATTCTGTATCACCCACCCTGGCCTCGTATGCCCTCAGGTTCCCAGTGTTGGTCTCTAGTTTACAGGATTGTCAGCAGCAGCAGCACTGGTCATAGAAGGAATACAGGCAGCAGTACTAGCACAAAGGGGAGGAAAAGGGGCAACAGGGAAAGGAGGTGGAATTTGTCCCCCCTCAATGGGCATGTGGGATTATGGACATGTGGGTTTATGGACCTAGTTGCAGCCACACCTCCTGTCCCTATTGTAGCTACATGTCCAGCAGTGGGGTGTCTGATGTGTCTGTGTTGGGAGGTGGGGTGTTAAAAGGTGCTGTAATGGAAGGACAGGGAAGGAGCCAAGCAAAGATGCTCAATGCTTGATTGCCATTGGACGGCATGTCGGTCAACCATTCCCTCTAAGAACGTAAGAAAAGTAGTGCCATACTGGGTCAGACCAATGGTCCATCAAGCCCAGCATCCTGTCTCCAACAGTGGAAAATCTCAGTCTCTTGGGAGAAGTAACCAAAAGGTCCCAATTGGCAATCCATTCCCTGCTGTTCCAGCCCCCAATAGTAAGAGGCTATATCCCAAAACCTACTTCCAAGTAGGTCTCCATTCCAAGTGCTCATGGTGGTCTTGCCATTATTTCATGGGATCCCCATTCAATTCCCATTCCTTGGAGCTGTGCTCCGGGATCTCCACATTGGACTTCAATGCACTCCCAGAGCCCTCATTGCACCCAATCCATCCTTGGTCTAGCACAGCCACCCCCTTCAGTCCTGGTGCTCTTGTGCCCTCTTCCCTGTCATTCCCTGTGGAAAGCCACTCCCACAGGCCTTTTCCCCATTGTTCCACCGGCTCCCCTTCAGTATAGGTCCTCATGGTGGCCTACCCTGTATATGTGCATATACAGGGTAGGCCACCATGAGGACCTATACTGAAGGACCCATTAGTCACTCCCTTCTTAGTGTTCTTGCACCCAATAGACAAGTATCTACAGTAGTTACTTTACAAAAACATGCCTTATTCATGGTGCATACTGTTCCCCATTTATTTTACAATGACGTGTTATGCACAGCTTTACAATCCTCCATCCAAGTAGATACATAGATGTTTGCAGGTTTGTATTGACCATGTGGCCTATATGCTGGCACAAAGTATACCATATACTCCTGGGTAAGCGTTTCTTGTGGTGGTTGGTCTGCTTCCTGTACAGGGACACTGTCTCATAGTGGACAATAGGGAGGGGTACTTCAAGGAAGTTCTGTCCATCTCAATGATGCTGTGCAAGACTCAGGTGGCTGTGACCATTGGGGGAAGGGGGGAAGGAGTCTCCACCTTGATTTAGTTCCTTCTTGCAATGGATGTCCACTGTAGTTTAAGGGCCTCAAATACCCATTCCATCATGCACCAGGAGACACTCAGCTGCCTGATGAAGTGGCTTTGTTCCAGGGTGCAACCCATGGGATAAGCCTCCATGAGCCACACCAGCAGGGGGTAGGCCATATCACACAGGATGACAGGCTTCATGGGCACCCCCTCTATGGTGAAGATGTTGGGCCTGAAGTCTTCTCTATTCATCCAGATGAAGAAGGGGAAAATTCTGCAGGATGCCTGAGACATGGCACCAGCCAGAACAGCCAGCCACCACACCCATGAACTGGCCACAGTGGTCCACTACTGCCTGCCAGGAGCCTGGAGTTGGACCCCTTCTAGTTGATATACTCATCCCAGCTACAGGGTGGGTAGATGATGGTGATGTGGGTGACATCAATAGCCCTGATGCAATTAGACAAACTCTGCCCATACCCAGAAGCCTTCCATCACCTCCTCGGGGTTGACCAGTTGCACCAACTTTTTGAGCAACAATGCCTCAATGGCTTTGCAGAACTCCAGCAGAATGTCCCACATGGTGGATGTTCCCATGCTGAAGTACTGGGCCATGGAGCAGCAGGAGTCCAGAGTAGAGAGAATCCATATAGTGATGCCCATGCTCTGCTCCATGGCTATGGGCATCCTGATTGGGGTCCACCCCCTCTCCATCCATGGACAGTGAATATATTCACAATCCTGAAGAGCAGGCTCCAGGGCATGCAGAACTGATTCACCCACTCCACATCTTCCCACATGGCCAGGACCATCTCTCACCACTTCATGGCTCTGGGTACGACCCAGCCAAACAAATTGATGGGCATAACCTGATGAAGGGCGTGGATCACTGCTGAGATGTCCTGGGACAGATGAGCCAGGACCCACTTGCATCACCTCTATTGCTGCCAGCATGGCTCATTACAGACAGATATGGGCTAGTTCCTGGAACCTGACCATGCATGCATCCCACATACAGCTGTCCCAAATTGCCCTGGACTGAATCCCACAGAGTATCCCAAGGCAGATAGTGATGGATTCATTCCAGGTGGAGTAGATGGCTTGCACTAAATGGACTTCTTGCTCAGACACCTCAGTGGTGGTGAGGAGGAGTTGGAGAACAGCTAGGTGTTCACACTCCATGTCTTTCCATCAGGTGGCTTTAGTGTCTTCTGAAACCACGCCAGAACCTTTGAAGTGGTGACATGCCACATGTACGTGAACATATCTGCCATCACCTGGCTGACTGCATGCCTAGCTATTGGCTGGGATGGTCCCCGCACAGCTGAGTCTGATTCTGACCCCAATGGTGTGTGTGTGTGTGTGTGTTTGTGTGTGTGTGGGGGGGGACTGCTTTGTCCCAGTCCTGTGCATGCTCATCTGCAGCTTATGGGCGATGTCAGATCACTGCATCTCTCAGAGGCAGAGGGAAGGACAATGGGATTGACCATGCACAGCTGAATCTGTTTCTGCCCTCCACTGGTAGGGTATGATGCTTTCCCAACCCTGTGCTTACTCCTCTGTAGCTTATGGGCAATGTAGGATCATGGCATCTCTCGTGGGGGCAGTTGGAAGGAGGTGTGTGTTCAGATGGGTCTCCATGTAATGAAGTATCCTGGTGTGCAGCTCCATGAGATGCTTAAGGTCTCTCTCTTGGGATTGCTCTGGGGGAGCTGTTTTCCCACTTGATTGGAATGGACTGAGGTATCCCCCTATCTAGTGAACATATCACACAGGGTTTTTCTTCTTGTTTTCAAGCAGCATATCAGGCACAGAGAAGTTGGTTGGTGTCTAACACCTTGGCCCTGGCTGATGTTTGACTAGGGGTATTTTATTTATTATTATTATTATTATTATTATTATTATTATTATTAGCAAGCATTTATGTAGCACCAGCATTGTAACTGGTGCTTACAAAGTAATTGAATAGACACGGTCCCTGCCCTAGGGCTTACAATCTTAGAGATGGTGGTGGTGGTGGGAACGGATGAAGGAAGGAAGGGGAACAGAGGGAGAGACAAGGAGTGTAACATTCACAAAGATGCGAGGTCCCAGGTGCACATGCTTGGCTTCATTACATCGAGAAAGATGTCTGGCTGGTCCATGTGGTGAGGATACGAGTACACAGACCTCAGGTAACAGATTGTACTGGATGGAGGGTGTCAGCAGGAGTTAGGCGAGGGGACCGAGGAGTTGTGGAGGGCAGAGTGGAAGAGGTGGGTCTTGAGAAGGAATTTGAAGGAGGGGGCGAGGCAGATGTGGGCAGGGAGGGAGTTCCAGGTGTGTGGGGCAGCTAGGGAGAAGGGACGAAGGTGGTTAGGGGAGCAGGGGACGTGTGGGAGGGCGAGAGAGGGGACAGAGGAGGAGCAGAGTTCATGAACTGGAGTACAGAGGCAAATTAGTGCAGAGAGGTAGGGGGGAGCAAGGTTGTGAAGAGCTTTATAGGTGAAGACTAGGAGCTTGTGCAGGATTCATTCAGGAAGGGGGAGCCAGTGAAGAGAGGAGAGGAGGAGCTGCACGTGGTCAAAGCGAGGGCGAGGTGGATGACCCTGGCAGCAGAGTTTTGGATGGAGATAAGAAGAGAAAAGTGATAGCAGGGGAGGTCAGTGAGAAAGAGGTTACAATAATCGAGGTGAGACTAGATCAGGGCATGAACAAGGGTTTTGGCAGAGGAGAAAGAAATAAAAAGGTGAATCTTAGCAATGTTATGCAGGGAGAAGCAACAGGATTTGGCAACAGAGTCAATGTAGGGATTAAAAGAAAGGGGTGAGTCAAAGATGAAGTCTAAGCTACAGGCTTGGGGGATGGGAAGGATGGTGACCCCATCAATGAGGATCGACAGGGTAGAGGGAGAGGAAGGATGAGGGGGGGAAGATAAGGAGTTCAGTTTTAGCTATATTGAGCCATGTTGGTATTATAATTATTTATATAGCACCAGTAACATACCTGGCACCGTACAATCTTTAGTTACAGACAGGTCACTACCCCTATGAGGTTTACAATCTAAGAGACAAGTTGGCAGGGGGGGCGGGATAAGGGAGAGGTAAACATTGGGAGAGACAAGAGTACATTCAAAAGACTGAGAAGTTGCAGGCTCACATGCTTCACTTAGTAACAGAGAACTCGATTCTGAGTGAGAGGGAGAAAGGACGCAGTTTCACTCATGACAAGCTAGGGAAGGCCAGATGGAAGAGGTGAGTTTTCAGGAGGGATTAGAAAGTTATGAGGGAAGGGGCATGTGGATGGGTTGGCTCTCCAGCTCTGGAGGAACCAGTTAGGGAACTAGCTCTTGATCACGCTCACACAAATTGTCCAGTTTCTAGTCCTTGCAGGACTCATACTAATCAAATCCCAATGGGGTGACAGTAATAGTGCCTAGTGGCACTCTCTCTATATGCCCTTGATGGGGCAGTCAGCCAAACAATTACAGTTGAATTGCCTTGGGGTCTAGAACCCTAGACTAGGGCTTTAATGCCCTCCCAGTCTCCTCTTTCTTCCATTCCATTGAGACTGGGGCTTATCCCAAAAAGGCAGGTCCCCAAAACATAAACAGTAAACATAAACAACATAAAGTTCTCCCAACTGGGATATAAACAGTCCCTTCTTTGTTCAAAGGTAACTTCAAGTCTTTGTATCAGGTCCCATGACTCTAGAGATTTGTCAGCGCACCCCCCAAAGAGACTCGGAGTCATATATTGGTTTTAAAACAGCATGGCCGCACTCTTTATTCAACATAAAAGAACTGTAAGGCTGGTGGGGGATTGCACTAGCAATCATGAGTCCAGCATGCTAGCTAAACACAAGCCTTATTAACTATGAACTGAATACAGTTGTCATGGCAAGGAGGAGAAGAGGGGGTGGTTCTGGGAGCAGAGAGGGGGGAAGGGAGAAGGAAGGAACAGGGATCAGGAGACACAGGGAGGGGTCGGCCTTCTCTCTTACTAGATGTCTATCAGATGGAAAAAGGTCCCTAAGGGTCTTATTTGGACTTTCCCCCCAATTCAGAGGTCAACCCAACTCATCATGGGGAGGGTCTGACAGAAAGCCAATTGGCCCAAATGGGAAGACAAATAGACCAAGGATCCAGGCGCTCAGGTAAATATACAGGGGCCAGGAAACCGTGGCAAACAGTGCTGGGGGAAAGGGAAAGGGAAAGCGAAGAGACCCAGGGGAAGGGAAGGGAAGAAGGGAAAGGGTCAATGTGGGAGAAGGAAGGTAGAGGACGAGGCTTGCAATCTAGAGGGGAGACTAGGTGAAGGGCAGTACTGACAAAGGAACCACAGAGGGTAGGAAAAAGGGAACAAGGAGCCCACACACTGGTATCTCAATCCACAAACCTACACATAAACAAGACCAAAGACAAACAGGGAACTCACTCTCTGTCACTCACCACAGATTCACTCCAGGAAGGTGGGGGGGGGACACATGAGACCCAAGCAAATGATCCAGACACTCAAAGTAGCACTCTTGAAACAGGTTTGACTCTCCACACACTCTAGGGGCCAGCTTCTCAAGAATGATTACCGGCGATGGCTCCTGGCCCCGCCGGTACACTTTATAGGCCCAGCATTGAATAGCGCCATTGCATTCAGGGTGGGGCCCCCGCTCGCCGTTGACCCTGGCGTTCCGCCAAGTGTATCCGGTGCCTGGGCGGGATCCCCTGTCTCCTCCGGACGTGGGGTAATCCCGTCTCCAGGCCGCAGTGTCTGCGTCCCTTCCGGCTCCTACGCTTGCCGGCTTGTTGCCCGGCAACACAAGGCAAGCCACTTGTCAGCAACAGAACAGGGCACACCCTGACAACAGCTCGGAAGCGCCTTCCGTTTAGCAGTACTTTAAACTAGAACCATCCCCTCCTTCGACTGCCTCAGGGCTAATGGCCAAAGGGGTGTGTGCTCACTGTGGGCATGAGTAAGTCGGTAAGTGCCACGCAGGATACGAGGGTGTGTATGACCCTACTCACCCTGAGAAGCACCCCTTCCAGGGTTATGACCCCTGTACATGTTGCACCCTGCATTACACAAGATATCACAACCCCATCTCTTATTAGAGAAACAAAAAACCTACGGTTTTACAAACTTAGTTAAGGCAGATTCATACCAATCAAAATTTAACAAACCTAGAAATTATGTGTTAAGTCTCCCACCTTAACTTCCACACCATGTAATCAGTAAAGATGTGTATGGCTTCGCATACGGTGCTCGCTTACAACTTAGGCTCCATGCACCCACACTTTGCCTTGGTCTTTCAGCTCCAATCCTCTTCCTTTGCAGGTTGGGGGCAACACTAAGGCTGAGCAGAATGCTATGTAAGTGTTTAATAAGAATTTGGGTACACTAAATGCATCTAGAGGCCAATGGAAGGAATGGAGGAAACATTCATCCTAATTTGGAATAAAATTATTTCTCATTAAATGTTTCTGAAATAATACAAGGGAGATGCATCTTTGGGAGTAGGGGGGGGATAATGTGGAATAGGGAGAGACGGTGGAATGACAGGGAGGAGGATATAAGGATGAAGTACAGGAGGAAGGAACTTGGTGGAATAATAGGAGGAATTACATAAGAAATTAGTAGAATCTCGAGATTGTTGGTGATGTAATGACTGGGAGGAGTGATAGACTATGGGAAACACTACCATGGTTCTATTAAGCACCATAGTTACGTCATTGTTGTTCTACTCTGTATTGACCCATGTTTTTTAACTCCTCTTCTGGGTAGTGTTTTTTTGGGGGAGGGGGTGTTGTCATCTCACACAATGTGTTGCATTCTGTATTAGAGATGATCTTCATTATATTGGTCAGGAGTCTTGTAATTTTTTGGGAAGTGATTGAAGTTTATTGGTGAGTCCAGATGTCTGGGTTGTGTGTCATCGGCTTGGAAGGTAGTAGATTAAACTGGGGATGCGCTGGTGGGTGGAAACTGAAGTCCAAACGTTTCTATCTTCTAACACTGAAGTGGTGCTTACTGGGCCACAGTCAGTGGGGTGCAATTAAGTAGTGGGTTAGAGTAGGTGCGGATCTGAAATAAAAGGAATTTAAATGTAAGGACATAACTGGTCAATGTAGTTGTTTGATGGTGGCATATTTACATGCTGGTAGTCACCTGTGTACTGGGGAGATGTATTTGATCTAGTGCCACAGAATGGAGAT
>QEPC01005589.1:2449148-2513389 GCA_003113815.1 Sphenodon punctatus | reverse complement strand
TGTTCCAATGCTGGACTAGCTCATCCACAGAGTGACCGTCCAAGTCCAAGGTTAACTCCCTCAGGACCTCTTGGAACCGCTGGGGTACCATCAGCCTCTGAGGGCGGACCATCCTAACTGGTCCTTTCCCCTTCTGGGGTGGGGGTGCGTGGGGAGACTGGCCTGAAGAATGAGCAGTTACAGATTAATCCATACCAGTAATTGATATCCATATTGGTAATGGAAGCTCTAGCTATTTTAAATTTTGTTACTTGTTATTATTTTGGGTTTTGTAATGGCCTATGGCTACACAAATTAATTTTAAAAAAATTATTATTATTATTATTATTATTATTATTATTTATTTATTTATTTATTTATATCCCTATTGCAGAGGGAATAGGGTTCCCACCCCCACATCCCAGCTTCCAGGACCCCTTTGGAACTTTGCGTTATAGACTCCCAGTGTGAGTGATCTGTAGAGGAAGAGGGGCTCCACGCCTCCTGCCCCCAAACTTCCGGGAACTTTGCACAATGAACTGCCAGTGTGAGTAATCCTTGACCAGTGGTGCTACCAGTGGCTTGAAGTGACTGGACTGGTAGCATGCTAGAGGACTGTTTGCTTTGGCTGTGTGTGGATACTTTCCATTTCTCCCTTCTGTTTTACCCTCTTCTTCTGCTTACCATGAAGTATGTGCTTTCCTCCATGCATCTGGCTTTTGATGGGTGGCAACTGGTTCCCCCTGTGTCTGTCTGGCACCTCTGTGTACTGAGAGAGATGGCAGGGGCTACTTCCCCGCCCTCTTCGAGTACCGTAAAGAGTGGGAAGAAGTGTGTCCTGTGGCTTCTTTTGTGCACAGTTTGCCATGGCTGTCTCTCATAGCAGGAACGGGATGCTGGGAGCAGGGTGGGTATGGGGATGGGGTGTGTTCTGTTTTTCTGCCCTACCTGTGGTGTGGGAATGGTAGTACAGCTCTCCACCCACCTGGGTACCCCTGAATGTTAGTTCTGTGGAGCGTGGGAGAGTGTAGCGGGATCAGAGGCTCTGCTCCATCCACCTGCAGAGCAGCGGAGCTAGACACGCCCACCAGCGGACTGGGGGCTTTAAGATCAGATGCGTTGCCAGAAGATAACTGAGCATGGGAGAGTGTAGTGGGATCGGAGGCTCTGCTCCATCCATCTGTGGAGCAGCAGAACTAGACACGCCCACTAGCGGACCTTGGGGCTTTAAGATCAGACACACTACCAGTTGTGCATGCCACCCTTGAGAGCCCTGGAGACCAAGCTCCCCCATGCTAAATCTTGCCCACGGAGAGTGACCAGGAGATATCAGATACTGGAGAGGAAGAAAAGATGGAAGCATGTGGCTTTGCCCATGCTCACTAAGCCTGACCATCATAAAGGCAAGCAAGTTAAAATTATTAACTTTACCGGTAACGTGGACATATTAAGAGAGAGTGAGCCGATGCCAGAGGTAGCCCTCACTAACTCTTTTGCTTGTTTGGCTGCTGCGGATGACAACCAAGGGTGGCTGGAGCTTGGCTCCCAAGGTTCAGTCAATGGTGAGGGTGGAACTAAGGTGCTTCAACCCCCTTATATAGAAAAGGCAGAGGGTTCTCAAGATGCTCAGACCCAATGTGATCTACTCCACCCCCATTGGCCCAAATTAGCGGAGCTTTTAAAATCTTAATGTCATCTAATTGGTCAAACTGTATCTCTAATATTTGCTAATATATCAGGCATGGACAACACCTCAGAGACAGTGAAAACCCAGCTTAAAGATCTTGTGGCCAAAATTGATGGCATGAGTCCAGGCAAAGAGCAGTGTCTGGGCATCACTAACCAGTTGCCAATGCACGTTCCAGTATCAGAAGGGGTGGGATTGAATTCTAGGGCTAAGCTCCCTAATGGTGTTGCTGACAGGACCTTTAGGGTAGGGAGGACTCCAGTAAGAAATATGGTGATTCCATGCTCCGTGTCTTTATTAATTCAGCCCTTACCCTCCGGGGCTATGCCCAGGTGGGAAAGTAAAGCAGAGATTCAGGGCCATCTTGTTTATCTGAAGGGGATTAAACTTGCACCTAGTGACATTCTACAAATTAAGGGCCTGTTCCATTCAGGTCTCAACATCAAGGTGCAAATTTTGTTTTCCTCCAGAGATACTGTCAGGAGGTTGTTTTTAGCCAGAAAAATCCCTCCTGGCAAAGGGTATTTCAATTGATTGAACTGTGGAGCCTAAAAAGGAAGTTCCCTCCAACTGGAGGGCAGATGTTGCTACCCAACCTACTAAAGAGTTAGAGGAGGCAGCTCCCAATCAATACATGCAGGCAAACATTGATCTAATACCGCAGCCTAATGGGCATTGGGCAAACTCAAAAGTGAAGGGATTAGAGTTGAGGCATTTATGTGAAAACTCTGAGGAAGCTAGGGATAAGGAAAGGCAATTCTGTGAAATTGTAAGGATGATGTCAGCAATGGACCAAGATTTGGTTATGCAAAGACTTGGGAGGCTACAAAATAGGATAGTGGATGGTAAATTAGATAGTAGCACTAGGGACCATACAGGTGAAGGAGGAGACATACCTGGTCAGGGTATTTCAAGCACCAGCTGCAGTATAGCAGCTGAAATCAATAACTGCAGTGCTAAGGAAGAGGCACACCCCACCCCCCCCATAAGTAGACCCAGAGAATATAATCTAAGAGGCCAAAGGCCCCACAATAGTTATGCACATGTGAAAACTGGGGGATGTTGTGAGGACACTGCTGATTTTGGGAATATAGAGTTACTTAGCCCTTTAGAACTAGAGAAAGGGTAGGCGGGTACTGAGCAATGACTTCCCCTGAGAAATGTGGCCAGAAATGAGGATGAAGATAGCCTGTGTATCTTGTCGTGGAATATTGCTGACTGGAGTAGGGCCCAGGACCCCAAGCTTATTCAGATGTTCTCGAAATATAGTATTGTATGTATTCAGGAAACTTGGGTAAAGGATAAGAATGCCATCCAATTGACAGGATTCAAGGGCTGGTTACCCCGGCTACCCAAACTGTTGCTCAGGGATATGCAGCAGGGGGAATAACCATTTTTGTTTCTTTCGCAGCTCAGATGCAGGCTATCCCCCTCACCCGAGCACCTGAGCACACTATGGCTATTCATGTGACCTGGGGTGCTTCATATTCCCTAGTTGTAATTAATGTATATCTACCCCCTTGCAGAGGGATCTATGACAGGGTAAAGTTCTGGAGACAGCTGGAAGAATTTATGGCCTTGTGTGATGAGAATTACCCAGATGTGTCCATCATCATGCTGGGTGACTTCAATTCACGCATAGACAATGCAGAGGTAACTACGGTCCAGCTGATGGGATTAGAGAAGGATGACTGTTTTTTTATACCCCTTAGACACTCTCGTGAAAACACCTTAAATGCAGCGGGATTGCAATTTTTACAGTTTATGTGTTCAAATAACCTTAAGGTGCTTAACGGGAGGACTGTTTCTGACTCAAGGGGGGATTAGACCTACATATCACCAGTCGGGGGCAGGGCCAGTGTGATAGATAACATTTGTATTTCAGATAAATTGTTTAATAATGCCATATTGTGCGATCTTACCCTATGGCGCTAGTGACCATCAGCCAGTTGTAATGAGTATAAACACCAGTTATGACCCAGTCCGTAGAAACCTGTAGAGCCAGGGAGCCGCCCAGGTGACTATGAGCGGTGGGAAAGCTCCTAGATGGAACAAAAGGATGGCTGAAATGAGCAAAGATCTGTACACTAAGGAAGGAATTAATCGCTATAGTAAGGAGATTATGGAACGATAGCTCCGATGACAAGGTGCTCCTAATGTTTAGCTTAATTCCTAAAGAATTTAGGGAAGTAATATTTAGCCCCATTCCATCTAGAATACATGAAAAAGGTGAGTCATAGGAACTGCCGAAAGCTTAAGGCTGAACTTAGGAACAAAACCAGCGATGTCAAAGCCTCGTGCTCTTATTGAAGCCAAGTCAGTATATAGGAAGGTGATAAGGAAGAAAAAAATGGAATATCAGTATAAGTTATGGAATCAATTAGAAGTAGCCTCGGAATGTAAAGATATGACTGGCGTTTGGAATTTGGTCAGATAAGGGTCAGCAGTGCAAAGCTACAATATGGAGCGTAATATTGATAGTACAACATGGCAGCAGCACTTTTATGATATTTTCAGTAGATACTATGATCCTACAATGTCATTGATTTCGTCATGGCAGAACTGCCCTGCATGGCCACCAGTTGCAGAAGATACAATTTGAGAGCTATTACGAAGCATTTCTTTAAATAAGGCACCAGGAGAGGACTCCCTTCCAGGTGAACTTTTTTATGATGAATGAATGATTTATTCGGCATGGGATTTCGCCAAAACCAACAAAACATACATATAACCACAATACAAACATACATAAAACACAAGAACTTTTTTATGAGTTCCCCGGATGGTGGGTCCCAGTACTGTGCAAATTATTTACATATTTAAATCAAACTGGGAACATTCCCTCGGATTGGAACTCCAGTTTAATTGTGCCTATTTTTTTAAAAGGTGACAATTCAGTACCAGGGAACTACAGGCCAATAAGTCTAATCAATATATTGGCCAAACTATACGCCAAATCATTGCTTGATAAATTAACAGAGTGGTCCGAAAGTAATAATATATTGGCAGAGGAGCAGGCTGGGTTTAGGGCCGGGCGCTCAACTGTTGACCAGTGTTTCATTCTGGATCACTTTATTACTAAATATGTGAAGATTAAATGCTCTAGATTGTATGCAGTCTTTGTAGATTTAAGAGTCGTGTTTGACCTCATAGATAGGAATCTACTATGGGTCAAACTGAAGAACTCTACCATTGATAGGAGACTGTTGAATTTAATCCAATGTTTATATGTTGATATGAGCACTAGCATTAGAATTAGCAGTAAGGGGCATTTAACTGAAACAATCCCAACTTGCAACGGTGTTAAGCAAGGATGTGTCCTGGCATCTTTTTTGTTTAATTTTTTTATTAACGATCTTGTGCAGTATTTGTCCAGACCAGTTTTCCACTCCCCCTCTATAGAGCAACGACATGTATCCTCACTGCTTTATGCAGACGATATGGTCTTACTATCCATGACCAAAGTAGGTATGCGAAGGCTATTAGATGCTTTGAACAGATATTGCATTCAGAATCACCTAGAAATAAACCGTACAAAGAGCAAGGTAGTGGCTTTTACTAACCATTTTGTTCCTTCTACATGGAAAATTGGTGACCATTTTATACAACAAGTTAAGTCGTATCAATACCTTGGGATTGTTTTTCATCACATGGGCTCATGGACTATGCATATTGACCAGGTTAAGCTTAAGGCGGCCCGTATAGCCAATGGCATCTTAAAATTTTGGGATACGCCAGGTGCAAAACTGGTGGAGCCAATGGTTAAGCTCATAAAACAGAAGTTAGCCCCGCAGGTATCATATGGGGTGGAGATTTGGGGTCATTCACCTGCCCAAGGCTTAGAGTTAACTCAGAACAGAATATGTAAAAGGGTGTTTGGGCTGCCCAGGTCAGCTCCAACGAGCATAGCCAGAGAAGAATTGGGAGTGTTCCCTGTTAAGTGTAGATTATACTCTGCGGTGGTTGGGTATTGGATTCATCTTAACCACAAAGAGGAGAACTCTCTGCCATTTAGGTGTGTTTTGGAACCAAAACTCCATAAGGATAAGCACCATTGGGTGTGTAAGACTGAAAAGCTTATACAAGCTTATGGTCTATCTTTGAATGAACTTATGAGCTCTACCACAAGGAAAGCTAAGTTACTGGCGTCTAAGAGATTAGAAGATGTCTTTTTGCAGAATGAGATGGCGCAGGTTAGATCTTCATGGGTGGCTCCGGAGTTTGCCGAATTTAAAACTGTTTTCCATCTGGAACACTATTTGGCAGTGGTAAAGTCTCCAAGGGAAAGTGCGTCAATGATCAGACTGAGAATGCATTTGTTTGCATCTGGAGTTCTTGAGGGACGGTACATGGGAACTGCTTTCAAGCGGCGCCTTTGCAGATGCCCCTTAAATGTGACAGAGGACTTAGGCCATTATCTTTTGGACTGTCCATGCAACAAGTTACAAAGAGATAAATATATAGTTGAACTTCTAAATGGCAAAGGACATTGGGCCAAACTTTAGGAAATTGCATATTTGATGGCCAATACAAGCAAAAATGTAATTAAGGCTGTAGCAAAGTTTGCTTGACTGGCAGAGATCAATAGGACAAAGGAGATGAGAAAGGAAAGTGGCTGTACCCTCTGTCTAGCTGCAGGGTATTAGTGCAGTAAAAAGACCTAGCCAAAGGAGTGTTTAGTTGATGTATTAATTGACTGTGGCCAGCACATCTCTAGAATTTATGGCTGAAAAGACGCAATTTATTTTGGGCTCAGGGTATTGATTCGGGTGTATTTTATTGTTGTTACTGTGTTTTAATTGTATTATATATTTGTGATAACCAATAGGTTAGAAACAATAAACTTCTTCTACTACTACTACTAGTTCTGTCCCACATGCCCACATGGGGAGCAGAGGCTGTAGTGGCCTGCCTTGGGATGCGCCAGGAAGCTGCCTCACTGCCCTCACATTTGCTTTCACCCAAGCATGCTCTCTCTCCCTCTCTCTACATCCCTCCCTTCCCCAAATATATGTGCATGCACACAAGATGGGTATTCAGTCTATCTCACAGGCACAGCCACTCTCATAATGCATGAACATTCATGAGGAATGAATCTTGGAAAATTATGTAACTGTTAATCACCCAGGTAGCTTAACAACCTGATTCCACAAGCATTCCTGAGGCTCTCTAGCTTCCCCCTTATGTCATATCATATCACCTCTTGCCCTTGTGGAATGACACATCATCCCATCATTTTCCACATTATCAATCCAGCTGGACTGCGTGGGCAGGAAATGAAGGTAACACCTGTGCTGTCAGCAAGCCATAAGGTACTCTCTCCATTTGCCAAGGAGATAGTTAAATTATTTTCAGATCATCTGGTGTATTTTGGGCTACTGGGGGAGAGGTTGGACTGGAGAAACTCTGTGTATGAGGCTTTGGCTCCAGCAGGTCTAAGCATGTCACCTTCTGTGAAATACAGAGAATCAAACTGCCATAAGAGGGACAAAAGTGAAAGAAAACTAGTAGATAGTGTGAACCAGAGTGTGGATGTCTGCATATTGCATTGAGAATTGGGGGAGGGAGGAGTGGCATCTTCAGTTCTCTACCCAGAAAATATATTTGTGGGGGTATTTGCTCTGGGATGAATAGCCATTTCTGCTGAACAAGAAGGGAGTTTGCAAAATAATCAAGGTTAATTGAGGCTACAAGTCCACTGCATGCACTACCCAGTATGGCACATATTTGGGTCATGACACACAGATGAACCCTGCAGGCCATTTTGAAGTAGACACTCAGCTAGCTTATTAAGACACAGATTAAAGCTGAAACATGTAGCTAAACGGGTACCACAGGTACCCGCCCAGGTTTGTGGGAGCCAAGCAGAGACAATCTGGTCTGAGACCTAGGCCAGTCAGTCATGTTCATATAGGGGCAGCCCAGTTGCATGTGCTGATCAACATCACCTAGATTGCAAGGCCACATCACCCTGTCTCCAGGTAAGCAGAATGAGTACCAGGTCAGGCACTATATGAGGATTTTCAGTACCTGCACTGCAAGAGGAAGTTTGTGTATCACAAGTGGTTGTTGTTGTTGCTATTATTATTATTATTATTATTATTATTATATTTAATAATAATTAATTAATTATTAATTTTATTTATTTATATAGCACAAACAGTGTGCCTGGTGCTGTACGATTAATGGTGCAAATCCTGTGGCTGGTGTAAGCCATGCATATGCGAGGTGCACAGACAGAACACCCGTGCTCACTTGAGCATGTGTGCTGTGCATGCAGCAAGCCACGTGGGGCAAAGGCGCAACCCCTGCTGATGCAACCCCTGAGCCCACACACTCCGTAACCCAGGGGATGAAGCAGAAGCCGTGCCTACTTCATCCTTCAGGCCACAGGGTGTGTGAGCCTGGGGAGGTTACATTGACCCGGGTTGCACCTTTGCCCCACGTGGCTTGCTGCATGCCTGCCTGAGTGCCCGCCGTTTACCTGAACACTGCACCTGTGGGTGGCTTATGCCGGCTGCATAAGATTTCAGGAGGACAGTCAACAATACAAATCTGGATGGAGGGGGAGAGTGTGGGAGTGGAGAGAGAGAATTGCATGTCATCAACATACAGGTGATACTAGAAGCTGTGGGTTTCAATGAGATTACCCAGAGAAAAAGTGTAAAGGGAGAAGAGAAGAGGGCCCAGGACAGAGTCGTGGGGAACTCCCGCAGAGTGGGAAAGTGATGCAGAGAAGGTACCAGCAAGAGAAACATTGAAAGAGTGGTTTGAGAGGTACGAAGAGAACCAGTCAAGAACAGAGTTCCGGAAACGAAGAGTGCATAGCGAATTCAGGAGGAGGCCATGGTCAACAGTGTTAAAGGCAGAAGAGAGACTGAGGAGGACAAGAATGGAGTAGAGGCCCTTAGACTTAGCTAAGAGAAGGTCATCGGTGATTTTGGCAAGGGCAGTCTCAATCAAGTGGAGAAGATGAAAGCTTGATTGGAGGGGGTCAAGGGAGGAATTTGAAGAGAGGAAATCAAGACATGTTTAGACAGTGCATTCCAGGAGCTTGGAAGTGAAGGATAGGGGAGATAGTTGGGTGTTTGAAAGTTTATGGAAATGACCCAGTAGAGAGGGAGAGATTGATGATCTGCTGCAGAGAAGGTGCAGCTGTGGGGGCAATCACTGTTAGGAGGTGAGAGGGGAAGGGGTCATGGAGCAAGGGAAGGGGGTGGATGAAGAGAGGAGCGATGTGACTTCATCAAGAGAAGCTGGGAAAAGGAGAACAGGAGAGGGGGAACAGCAGGGAAGGAAGTGGGGGAGGGAGGTGGATGAGAAGCAATAGCAAGGTAGAGTTTAAAGTTCAGTGGTTTACCCTTACACAAGTACCTGTTTTAACTCTAAATTAGAGCACCATTTAGGCTAGAGCACAAGGAACAAATTAATTCCTGGAGCACATAGTTTCACAAAATAGCCTAACATTAACACGTTAGATGGGATGCTAGTCTTGCTTTGATTACAGTGTTTGATACCCTCGTTCCTGGGGCAGTCGGCCCAAATGGCTAATCACCCTGCCTTAAAAATATGTGCCACCTTGATAATATGAATTTATCTGCCCTCACAATCAAGCTTCTGGCTCTTCCCAGTAGGGGTCCATAATTGTGGCCTGAGCCTGGGCTTTGCTACATTCCTGTCCCAGGTTCCAGATTAAAGATTCCTTTATTACCTGATACTTTTTCCATGTGACAATTAGCAAAAGCAATGCCCACCAAACCAAAAGAGATGTGCCACCTGAATTTAGCATCCTTTGACCCAAAGTTGCAAGGTCTGTTCCATCAAGGCAGTTGGAATAGTTCATTCATGAAGGCAGAGGGTCCTTTATCCTTCATTTCAGTAGTGCAGCTAAGTTCTGTATGCTGTCACTAGTAGCAATTCTTACCTGAAGGCAAACTAAAAAGTACCTACCCAATAAAGATGGGAATTTCAGTTTCAGATTAATCCATAACTGCCCAGAATGAGCCATTACAGGTTAATCCAAAGCAACCTGTAATTTAGGCCTCCCAGATACAGGTCTGAGTTTCAGATCCATATTTTCCTCACCTCTATCCCTGAGGGTCCTGGAGTGTACTTATTGGCCTCAGAGAACTTGATTGAAGCACCGCCGCTGCTGTGGGGGTTCCTGCCAGGCTCCGTCACCAAAACATCCTCCCTGCTCCGGCTTTCATATGTGCAAAATTAGGCCTTAGTTTTCTCTAGATTCCCAACAGTCACTAAATGAGTAATGGTGTGAAAACAGACATGCACCTTAACTCTGTTTTAACCCAGTGTTAACATTTCTTATGCATGTTGCAGGACTGCATAGGGCACCAATACAGCTCTGCAATATGCATAAGAAATGTTAAAGCGGTGTTGAAGTGGAGCTACATGCATGTCTGTTCTCACCCCGTGTTTACTCCAGTGGCTAAATAAACCCCCACACTGTAGTCATGCGATGGAGTCTGCACAGCGTAACTTCAGTCTAAACTCAGATAGTCTGACTATGGAGACCTATAGTCTATGTTCATGCAGGCTCTGACCAGGCTATGGTTATGGGCTGATTACCCACATCAAGATGACATGAGATGGAGGAGGGATTCTGGCATCACTGAGAAGTGATGTAACTTCTGGCACTTTCTAGGTTCTCAATCTCGTTTTCTTACTATTAGGATAAACACCCTGAAAATATTCAACAGCGGCCCCACAAGAACCTATATTTCATTAGCTGGCAGGGATCCTTTCAGAACTGGCTGCTTCTGATGCTTTCAGCTCAGACGTTCGTGGGGCGTGTGCTGGTAAGTAGCTTGGCTTCAGTTTAGTTGGTAGTAGGACTGTGCAAGGGATCAACTATTTGTATGTGTATTTGCGTTTTTAGTATTTTCATTTACTTGTATTTGTATCTTTGCTTGTGTTCACATTTCCTCATTGTTGACAATGGGGAAAATGCAGTGAACACAGGTCCCTGCGTATGGGTTATTTTGGCATAGAAACGAAGTGAGGCTCTGCCAGTTTAAGGAAAGAAAAGTGCAATCAAATCTGTTGCTAAGTAGGCAACCAATGTAAAGAGAGGATAACTAGATTGGGCGAGGGTGAAGAATATGGCTAGCTTGATGGGGAGGTTAACTTGGGGAGGGTGGAATGGGACATGAGTCTGACTCAGGGGAGGTTGTCACATAGAAACATAGGGTCACACACGTGTGATACTGGTCTACAGGTAGACTACAAGTCTAGTAAAGCAGATGGTTCAACATGTATGTAATGTTACAATTGAAAACTGTAAAACTCAAATCAAGACTGTGACACTGACCAAACTCCAGGAAGTAGGGACAGTTAAAAGATTGTGTATTGGCAACCCTTTCCAGACGGAACCCTATGAAGATGCAAATGGATCTTCATGTTTGTCTGGGTTGGCTACGTGAGGAAAGACACAGGCTCATGAGCGGGAAAGCCGAGACAAAGGGTGAAAACAGACTAACCACCCTTTAATCACACTTGGTGGTTATTTATGCATGTTGCAGGGCTGCATAGGGCACCAATGTAGCCCTGCAACATGCATAAATAACCATCAAGGGTGGTAAAAGGGTGGTTAGCATCATGTCTGTTTTCACCCAAAGAGACCATGAAAGGTACTTAAGCAAGGTCCATTAAGCCAGTTTCACTATCGCTTGGGCAGAGCCATCTTGAACACTCTCATCTGCATCCTGCATCTTGCCAGCAAGCAAGGCTGGAAGACATGGACTGAGAGGCATAATTTTGCTTTCTAACAACTCTAAGGCTGAAGACCCAGTCGCTTACATCAAGGACTGAGAAGAACTTATGGACCTTTGTAGGGTAAGATGCTTATTTCGGAACTCAACCAGTATCAATCAGGAATGCGTTATATTTACCTTTGATTTCTAGTAACCACTCTGTATCAACAATCTTGCTTATGTAATCAAAAAACTTTCTTATCTTTATGAAGAAGTGTCTGTGTCTAGCATTGGAACACAAGTGAGCAACAAGAGTTCTCAAGCTCTTGCGAACCCAGAGAAAAAGAGTCTGTAAACGGGAAGGATTGGGCCCTTGGGTGACAAAGGGGTTGTCCCTGCTGCAGGCTTGAATCGGTCAGAGAGAAAAACTGATTCAAGTGGGCTGTACATGAGGGAAACTGAGTCACTCAAACCCGGTAAAGTGGGGGTGCGGACCTCCAACCTGTGACAGTGGCACCCAACGAGAAGGGCCAAGCTCAGTTTGTGGACCAATGTGTAGAAAGTAGAGGAGGATAACCAGGTGACTGGAATCCTCTGAGGGGAGTAAATCCCATACCTGCAGAGACAGAGTCCCAGGAGCCTGGAGCTCAGCTCTGAGAAAGTGGAATAAGCAGATCCTTGAACAAAGTGCGCTGAGTTTGTTGTTTTAATTTTAAATTCAGGTCAGGGACAGTAAACAAAATAGGGCTCCCAAAGCACTTTCACCACCTGAGGAGGTCAGAGCTGAGCAGGGAAGCCCGAAAGAAGGGTCTCAAAGCAGAAGAGAAAACTAAACAGCAACTGAAGCAGCTGATACGAGAATTTGAAATGAGCACGAATGGAACGGATGGGAACAGAGCGGGGGCAGCAAATCCCCCTCCAAACCCCTCTCTACCTGACCAGCAACCAGGAAATAGAGATGCGCTGCCAAACGTGCCTCAAAACCCCCTTCCAACTGATAGGCACCCAAGGGGACAAGATTCAAACACTGAACTCGAGATAGTCAGACTGAGAATGGAACATGAGCTCAGACTGGAGAAAATTAAACAGGAAGAAAAACAGAAAGACAAGAAAAAGAGTGAGAGAGAGAGGAAAAAGAGAGAGAACGAAAACATCAACTGGAGCTCCTAAAACTGCAGAGAAATGCAGGAATCCAGCCCACAATACCCTTTGGAAACAACACAGGAGCCAGAATTCGGGACTACGCAGCATTGATTCCACTATACCATGAAAATCAATGGATAGATGATTACTACACAACCGTGCATCATGTGTTTCATCAAGAACAGATCCCCGGTAAAATGTGGCTCAAATTATTGTTACCCAAACTCCCAGTGAAAGCAAAAGAGGTCTACAACACAAAAATGGAGGAGAATCCAGTGCTGACTTTTGATGCTTTCGAAAAGGTAGTTCTTGAGGCTTACAGGATTACTCCAGAAACTTTTCGCCAAAAATTACACAGCTTTAAGAAGGCAGAGGGTATGTCATATTCAGATTTTTGTAATATGTTGAAACAATATGGGGTGAAATGGTTAGATGCATGTGGAAATGTTACTAAGGAACAAATTATTAACTCTGTATTGCTCGAACAGTTCTATACCTTGTGTACCCTGAATTTAAAGGCACACCTGCTAAATAAGGAGATCACAAATCTCAAAGAGGCAGGGACAAGGGATGATGCATTCACCGAAAATGCTATCTTAGCTTATGGGGAAAAGAAACCAAATAATGGGAAAAATCCAAACAAGGGTTTTACCATAAGCAGAAAGGGTACAAAAATCCACAATCTGAGCAAGGAAACTTGACCCAGAACAAACCAAATGAGAATGGGGTGGGGGGAGACAGGGATCACTCAGACTCCAAAGAACACACATCTCCCAATCCTCTAATAATGATTCAAGACAGTGCTATAACTGTAAGCAAACAGGGCATATGGTACAAGACTGCCCTCAAAAAAGAGAGTTTCATGGCCCTAAAAGGGAGTCTGATGAGATTATTGGGACTGTCAGTGCTAATTTTGTGCCTGCTCTGTACTTCAACCCGTCCCCAGAGGTGCTGATGTTGCTATATTATCCCTAACCCACCCACAGGGGATCATTTGCTACAAAAACCTGGTAAGGTTAACAGGGTAAACTGTTTGGGGATATTAGACAATGGGGAACACATGGTTATGGTACGGGAGGACTTGATCCCAACACATAAAATAAACACTCATAGAAAGGTTGTGGAATCCCTGGCAATGGGAATCAAGGATATTTTGCACACAGCAACTGTAGATTTAGAATGGGAGGGCTCAAAAGGACCCATCCAGGTGGCTGTACTCCCCAGAAAGGCACAAAATGAAATGTTGGTGGGGAATACTATAAACAAATGGATTCTGGATGGGAGGGTGGAAAAAAAACAATCCCAGGAACACAGGGAGCCGGAGAGAAACCCGGGAAGGGAGGGTGAGGGGCAACAAGACTCAGAGAGCACAAGAAAAGCTGCTGACAATAGCCCCTTCACAGAAGCAGTTTTTGGCTGCGTGATTGATTTGAATGCAAAGACATCAAAACACAGCACCACAGCCATGGGGTAAATGCAAATGCCAAATGACAACAGTCTATCCACTGGGAATTACAGCATTTCTCCTCATGAAAAGTGTTTTCAAATGCAGAGTTACACAGACAACAGAAGGGGGGGTGCTCAGTAGTGTTAAAGGTACCACACTTATTCCACACTCCCTTTTGTTTCTCCTAATAATACTTCTGATCTACAGTCTGGATAGTCCAGGTAAATCAGACAAAGAAGTTATGACATGAGGAACAGAAATACAGCCAATAAGAAACAGGCTGCCATATAATCTGGAAACATGGCCAAAGTTTGTAACTGGGGAACAAAGGTTGTTAACATGGCGTTCCCACCCATTTGTCACAGTCTTATTCAGACATCTCAGGGTATACCCCTACAAGAGATTGAACCCAGAAATACTGAATCCTGAGCATCACTCCACGACGACATGGTGGAAAATACGTGAACATGATAGCCCCACAGGGCTGTAAGAGAGTTTGGAAAAGCAAAGGTCTAATTCTAATAGGATTCAAACACATGGAAATGAGGTAGGGGGGTTGCATATCCCTACACACACTGGCAGGACACACCAGTCTAAGCATGTTACAGGACTCTGTCATGCCCACTGCAAATGCTGTCTTACGGGGGAGCTGTCATGGAGAAACATAGGGTCAAATACGTGTGATACTGGTCTACAGGTAGACTACAGGTCTAGTAAATATATAAAGCAAACGGTTCAACATGTATGTAATGTTACAATTGAAAACTGTAAAACTCAAATCAAGACTGCAACACTGACCAAACTCCAGGAAGTAGGGACAGCTAAAAGATTGTGTGTATTGGCAATGCTTGCCAGACGGAACCCTATGGAGCTGCAAATGGATCCTCATGTTTGCCTGGGTTGGCTACGTGAGGAAAGACACAGACTCATGAGTGGAAAAGCCGAGACAAAGAGACCATGAAAGGTACTTAAGCAAAGGCCATTAAGTCAGCTTCACTTTCGCTTGGGCAGAGCCATCTTGAACACTCTCATCTTCATCCTGCATCTTGCCAGCAAGCAAGGCTGGAAGACATGGACTGAGAGGCATGATTTTGCTTTCTAGCAACTCTAAGACTGAAGACCCAGTCGCTTACATCAAGGACTCAGAGGAACTTATGGAACTTTGTAGGGTAAGATGCTTATTTCTGAACTCAACCAGTATTGATCAGGAATGTGTTATATTTACCTTTGATTTCTAGTAATCACTCTGTATCAACAATCTTTCTTATGTAATCAATAAACTTACTTCTTATCTTTATGAAGAAGTGTCTGTGTCTAGCATTGGAACACAAGTGAGCAACTAGAGTTCTCAAGCTCTTGCGAACCCAGAGAGAAAGAGTCTGGAAACGGGAAGGATTGGGCCCTTGGGTGACAAAGGGGTTGTCCCTGCGGCAGGCTTGAATCAGCCAGAGAAAAAAACTGATTCAAGTGGGCTGTACGCGAGGGAAACTGAGTCACTCAAACCCGGTAAAGTGGGGGTGCGGACCCCCAACCCATGACAGAGGTTGCTGGCTTGGGGGAGTAGTCACTGTTCAGAGGGGAATGGGGACTAGGCTCAGTTGAGATTGCTGGCTTGGGAAAGAGGATGGGACATGGAGTTGACTCAGAGAAGGAGTGGTGTGTGGATCAAAGGGTAGTCATTGGCTATTTGAAAGTGGGATACCTAGGTGGGAATTGGGCATGGGGCTGGCTCAGGAGGTGGGAAGAGTTGCGGCCTTGCGGATGGGGGAATGAGACTATCAAGGATTCACCATTTCTCCCTGGCTAAGCTGGGTTCTGCTGGACTGGGCCTGGCTACAGTGCTGGAGACTGAAGTTCTGAGACAGCAGAAGCTGCTTGTAGGCAGGGATGTCTCACTATGGACTCGCCCAAGCAGGTGCCTAAGCTGAGAGTCAGAGAGCAGCATTTTTGGGGAACTGTTGGATTCACTCGAAACCCAGATGATGTTTTGGATATGGAAGCTGAAAAGAGCTTTTCCTGGTTTATCTGTGTTTTATCAAAACATGATTGCACAGCCCTAGTAACAGGTTTCATCCTCTGCTGAGGCAGTCAAAGCATGCATGACTAAAAGACATTATCTGCAGACTGTCAAAGTAGGATTAAAAGCCATACTAAACAATTCATACCTGGTTCTTAAACCATCTAGTCATAAAGATTTGTTTAGCCTGGGGACAAAAACTTGGGAGTCTTAATAAAAACTTATTCTCACAAGTGCTTTTTCAGAAGTACCTTCTCACAAGCAGGAGGGCTAAAGTGAAATAAAGATGAGGTTCTTACCTCTCCAAATAACTGGGATCAAAGTGGGGAGGAGGCTTCTACTCTACAGGGGAGGGGAAAGATGGTTTTTTTCATGTATTGGAAGGAGATAATTACCCTGAATGTGTTAATCCTCTGCTGTCCCAAACAGCTCTCAGCACTTCCTCCTCTGTGTGTGAGGAAAACATCTTTGTCTCACTGACTTCTTGTTATTCCAACTCCCAACTCCCCCTGCTGGCAGTTGCCTACAAACTGCCAACCGGAAGATATGGGGAAGGAAAGAGTTATAGCTATTTAACCCATGCATCCACCTTCTCATGGGAACAGTGGTGGAGGGAAGTAGTTGTTCCAGTGTAATTTCTCTCAAGTAAGAAAAAGCTTGTAAGAATAAGCCCTAAAAAAAAAAGAAGCAGCATTAAATGGAACCACAGGGATTCATAGATCTTTCCACCAAGGGCTGAGATAGGCTGAAGGTTCAGCTTTCACTGTCACACTATAGGGCAATAAATAGACCTTATCAACATAAGAAGTACCATACTGAATCAAACTAAAAATCCATCCTATCCCAGCATCCTATCTCCCACAGTGGCCACCTTCAGTCACTTCTGACAAGTGCACAAGTCATAGGGTAAAAACAGACGTGCAGCCAGCACAGTGGCTTCCTGGCCTGGGGTGTGAAACGGCAGCTGACACAGCCTGGGCCATGTTGGGGCACCAGACAAACGTGTCCATGGATAGAGTGTTGTTCTGCTACCTGCACGGCCCGTGTAGGTCTGGGAGTGCAGCAAACATGCAGTCGGCCAGCTCTGCCCTCACCCTGCTCCTGGCACCCTTCACACCCCCCCCCCCATGATAGGCAGTCATGGCAGCTCCCAACCTGCTTTAGGTAATGCGGTCCAGAACAGATGAGCTGGCCCACTGTGGCTCACGTTGACCCACATGGATGACCCTTAACCTGGACTGTGACTCAGAGATTTTCTGAGGACACAGCCCAGAGTAGCTGCCTACCCACACTGGGGCAGTCCTGGGCTAACATCTGACAATGCCAAAACAGATGTGGCAGTGGTTCCTGGGTCACAGCGATCTTAAGTGTATCACCATCCCATCTGTTTTTACCTTGCTATTCATTCCCATCTCTCGCAACAGTCAGAGGTTACATCCCCTGATCAACTTGACTAATACCCATTTATGGACCAATCCTCTAAGAACTTATCCAATCCTTTTCTAACCCCAGTTATGTCATTGGCCTTAACAACATCTTCTGGCAACAAGTTCCACAAGTTAAATGTAAGTTGAGTGAAAAAAAAGTACGTACTTTTGTTAGTTTTAAATCTACTGCCAGTTAGTTTTACAGAGTGTCCCCTAATTCTAGCATTATTTGGGAGGATACATTATAATAGTCAGATCCCTATTCGCGTGTTCCATGTCACTCATGAGTTTTTGTAAATTTGTACCATGTCACCCCTGTATCTTCTCTAAGCTGAAGAACACTAACCTTATTGATCCTGTTTTCATACAGGAGTCATTTCATACCTTGACCAGAACTGTATACAATACTCCAGGTGTGGTTGCATCATGGATTTATATAGCAACATGATACTTTCTGTTTTATTCTCTATCCCTTTCTGGATAATTCTTACCATTCTGTTTGCCATTAGAAAAGTGGCTACCATGAAAACCACTATGTACAGTACTACCTTATAGGGAGGTATTAGAGCTGATATAGTTATCCAGCATTAGGTAACCAGTTGGAAGTGCAGTATCTGATCTGCTCCATAAAGTCAGGTTACCAAGCAATATAAATATATTGTTTGGCAGTTTAACTGTTTTACAGATTTACCGTGTTATTTCACCATTCCCATTTACTACATTGCCAATCACTGTTTGCCCATAATTGCTTTCCTGTTTACTCCCCCACCCACTCTGGACTTGGTTTTAGATAAGTAATGGTAAAGTTCAACTATGTGGGTTTTGAGGTAATACAGTAACCTGGTGACTTTATGTTGCACATTGAACTGATGCTTTCAATTAACTGTCCATAATTAATTTAATTTAATTTATTTATTTCATTTAATTAAATGTATACCCCACCCCTCCTGCCAAGGCAGCTCGAGGTGGCTAACAAGTCATAAAAAATACAATGAAATACAATAATAAATATAAATATGAATACATCATAAAAACATTTTATCCATATGGAGGCTTTCATACAGCATATCAAATCAAGTACAACCCACCCTAGCCCAACCCACCCCCCCTTCACCCATATCCCCCACCAAACACCTGGTGGAACAGTCAGGTCTTGCATTGTCTCCAAAAAGAGGAGAGGTCTGGACCACCTGGGCCTCTGATGGGAGGGAGTTCCACAGCCGAGGCACAGCCACCGAGAATGCCCTCTCCATAGTCGCCCCCTGGAGAACTCGGGAGACTTTGAGAAAGGCGACCCTGGTTGTCCTCAAGGGTCAATCCAGAAGCCGGGTAGTGAGGTGGCCACTGTATAAGGGCAACACATACACCCTAGAGATGAAATGAATAGTAAATTTGCTCTCCAATATTAATAGCCACCATTTTTGATAAATTGGACGTTATTCAGCCATTAATCAATTATCACAGTGACTAACCTAGTACAAACTGAATAGCTGGATAATAATGCAACGGTCACCGGGTTACTGTATTACCTTGTAAACCACATAATCAAACTTTATTGTTACTAATCTGAAACTAAGTCCAGAGTGTTCAACAGGAAAGGAATTATGGACAAATGGTAAATGGCAATGTAGTAAAGGACATGGTGCAATATTATGTGGTAACATGGTAAATCAGTAAAATGGTTAATGCACCAAACAATACATTTATATTTCTCAGTAACCTGTTCTTGACATAGCAGATCAGATACTGCAGATCCGAGTAGTTACTGAATAGTGCTAGATAACCATTTCAGCTCTAATCCACCATATAAGACAATACTGTGCACACTGTTGATTCATGGCAGTCACTTTCCTTGCTTCAGTTAAAGCAAACCCTGCTAGAGGGCTCCTAAGCCACCTAAGAATACAAAGATGCTCCATTCAGATAAATTATTCCCCCCTGACTCTCTCCCCCAAGTCACATTTTAAACATCAAAGTTATATGCCATTGAAGGTGTTATAATGTTCTTGTGTGTTAGTATACAGCTGGCAAGGAAACCTCCCTGATGCCTCCTATTTGATGCCTTCAGTTGATGTTTTCTGTTATTTTTTTTAGGTGATGCTGGTTTTCTTCCTTAGTATTGGCTCCCTCATCATTTACTTTATCAACTGTAGCAGGTGAGCAGAACCCAAACATACATCAAAAAACTCTGTTGATTTTCTTCTTTATAAAGCCCAAGCTAATGTGATTTCAACAAGGGTGGTTTTGCAGCTGCAAAAGTAAATTGGGATTAAATTTGATTGAAAATAGCAATGCCAGATTTGGGCGGGGGGGAGAATCAAATTAGCTTTCAAACGTCTGTTGTGCAATTCTCAGCACTCTCAGTCAGGGTTATGAAAGTGAAATATCAAAACAGTTGAGAAACGTCAGCCATAGTCGACAAAGCACTTACTCCTGAGTAGTCCCATTGAAGCCCAAAGTAAGAGCTTTATGAATCATGATTTTGGTCGATATTTTGATATGTATTACAAACTTCTGAAGAAGTTTGAAATGTGAACAAATTACTAGAGATGTGCACCAGGGGCCGATGTCATTTTTAGTTTTTGTTTTTTGTTTTGTTATTTAAATATGTCTTTTCCGTTTTGATAAATATCAAATTTTCATTTTCATTTTCGCTTTTGTTTTCATTTCCATTGGTTTCAATGGAAAACACATTTTCAACTGTAACTTTTTTCCCCATTATATATGGCTGAAATGCGGATTGATTATAACTCCAATGGAAGGCATTAAGTGTACCAAATTCCAAAACGATTTGATAAAGAAATCCAATGTTATAAGCAGTTGAATTATATTATTTTGCAAAAATCTTCATTTACATTCTTAGCTGTAACTTCTGTGCCTCACATTTACTGTAGATTAAACTTGGCATATTTACACCCCTACGCACATTTACTATCTCTGCCAACTTTCAGAATGATTAGATAAAGGGTCCTGGTGGTATAAGCAATTAACTTATAAATGTATGTCTGACTGTAACATCTTTGTAGTCCAACAAGCGTACATGAAATTTTGCAGGGCTGTATATCACACTTTATTTATTTATTTTTTATTTTTATCGATTTTTATCCCGCCCCTCCTGAAAACAGCTTGGGGTGGCTAACAATTTTAAAACATAAAAATACAATCATATAAAAATTTAAAATGACCCTAATAATATTAAAACAGGTTTAGGCACAAAAAGCAATAAATAAGGGTCGGGGGTGATTAAAACCCCCTAAACCACCATCACTCCAAAGGCCTGGGCGAACAGTCAGGTTTTACAAACCCGCCAGAATGTTAAAAGGCTTGGGGCCAGGTGAGCTTCCTCCGAGAGGGAGTTCCAAAGGTGCGCCGAGAATGCCCTCTCCAATGCGCCTCCCTGCTTAACATGGGGGACCTCCAAGAAGGCACCCCCAGCAGACTGAAGGAGCTGCTCTGGCACGAGGAGGGTACGAGGGGTCAAGACCGTGAAGGGCCTTATAGATCAATACCAATACCTTGAACCTGGCTTGGCACGCTATTGGCAACCAGTGCAGAGTCTGGAGCACAGGTGTTATGTGGTCCCAGTGACCCGTCACCGACAGGAGCCGGGCCGCCGCATTCTGTACTAGATGCAGCCTCCAAACCAGGAACAAGGGCAGCCCCACATAGAGCGCATTGCAGTAGTCCAGCCTCAAGGTGACAAAGGCATGGACGAGGGAGGTCAAGTCCAGGCCGGAGACATATGGGCGCAGCCTCCGCACCAGATATAACTGGCGGAACGCAGCCTTTGCCACCACCTCCACCTGTCGATCCAGGTGGAAATCTGCATCCAATACCACCCTCAGACTCTGAACCTGCTGAGCTATAGGAGGACGAACCCCCCCAATCAGGGGGCCCGACACCTCCCTCTATCTCCCCACCATCATCACCTCCATTTTATTGGGGTTGAGCTTCAGTCTGCTCTGCCACATCCATTCCTCCACAGGCTCCAGACACTGGGATAGCAACGAGACAGCCAGGTCTGAGTCAGATGAAAAAGAGAGGTACAGCTGAGTATCATCAGCATATTGGTGGCATCATACCCCGAACCCTCTCACAATCTCCCGCAAGGGCTGCATATAGACATTAAATAATAATGGAGACAGAATGGAACCTGCGGAATGCCACAGAATAAAACACGGGGGCAAGATGTTTCAGCTCCCAACACTACCCATTAGCTTCTCCTCGAGAGGAATGAGCGGAACCATTCAAGAACAGTCCCGTCCAGACCCCACAGGTCACGCAGCCGTCTCAACAGCAGCCCATGGTCCACTTTCATGATAATCTCTGCCACATATCAGAAAGATGTAATAAAGGTTCCCAATTTTATATGCCTGAAAAGCATATACAGAGAAGGAGCCTATAGGTGATTTCAGATGTTACGGGCGGGCGGTTCACCACAGTGGATTCCTGGTGGGGGTGAACAGAACAACCACCCCCCAGGGCCAATAAAAGCCCCAAACAGACGTGACGGGACTGGGACCACGGATGGGAATCGGTCTGCCAGATCACAGACTGGGGCAGTGCAACAGATGTTACGCCGATTCCCAGTCGTGGTGAGCACACCAAGAATCCCCCGGGCAGGGGTGGGACACAGACATGGCCGCCTGAGGGCAAACAAAGCCAAAAGGCACACAAGGGACCACCCACTCAAGGGAAATGGGAAGGGAGGGGGGAGAGGGAGAGGGAGAACAGGTGCACAGGTACCACACACAGCAGGCACACACACACACACGCACTCACACACACACACAACGGGGACTTGGGGGCACCCAAAGCACCAGCACATGCCGGCCCAATCCCACACAACCACACACACACACACACACACACACACACACACACACAGGCATGGAGGATAGGAAAGAAAGGGAAGGGGGGGACACGGGGCGACCGGACACCATGCGAGGCAGGCTGGGCACTGGGGGTGGGTGGGCTGCGGGGCCGGGACGAGGGGAGGAACGGGCACAGGGGCAGGGCAGGACACCGCCACCAGGTACATCCCACCCCACAGCAGAACAGTCCCCACGGGCACCCCCACAGCGAACACACAGTCCCAGAAAGGGGGGGGCATGCAGATCGGGTGAATGCCACAGCAGGTGGCCCGATGTCACAGCGAACCAGACAGGAAGGGCCCAGGAGGCACATGCAGTCAAGGCATCCCACCGAGGGGCAAATGAATGGCAGCCAGGAGAGGCAGTCCAGCACAGCAGGTCCAAGTATGGGTGGCCCCATCAGTGAAGGAGCTCGGGAGGGGCAGTCCTTAGGCCCCAGACTCCCAGGGCACGCAAGCAACCCAGGAGGGGGAAGAGCAGCCCAGAGAGAGCCCAGTTACACAGCCGGAGTAGCAGCACACAGGGACTCAGGCGTCGTGGCAGCAAGGCAGAGACAGCAGGGTGGAGGCAGGCACCTGGGTCAGGCCCACGGGCAGGTCCCGAAGCCCACATGGCCCAGGACACAAGGGGTCCAGGGAGAGACCCAGGGGCTCACAGGCAGCCATTGGGGGCAGCTAGGGGCCTGGGCCCAGGGTGCCCAGCCCGATGAACCAGGTGGGGCCAATGGATCATGCCCCAGCGGTACCCCAGCACGGACATGTGGTGGGCGATCAGGTAGTAAGTCTTGAAGGGGTCATGCACAGACAGCCCCAACTGGACATCTGGACAGGACTATACCCGCCCAGTGCCAACATCTCTGCCGCGGAAGGCTCCGTTACACAGCAGGCTGCAGGCGGGGGCCAATGAAGATGCCCCAGTCCCAGAAGCCGATGATACACAGCCACATGTGTGCGCTGGTACCCATGCGCCCCGTGAACAGTGCCAAAGTAGGACACGGCCAAGGCTGGGCCCCGCTCAGCAAGGCACTGCGAGAAGGCTGCCAGGCTGCACACCCACAGCGCACTCATGGTCTTAGACCCGGACCAGGGCACATGCGAACACCTATTCACCGGGACGTGCCCATCGGGGAAGTGGACCAACCCAAGGGTCTCGGCATGGAGCCGGCAATCTTGTGTGCTCACTTCGTAGCTGAGGTAGCAGAGTCCAGAGCTCAGGCTCGCGTTGGCGAATGAGCGACTGTCCGCCCTGCCCAGGAGCAGTTGCACGGCAGGGCTACGCCACAGGTCACAGAGGGACATGGTCTCGGTGTAGGTCCAGATACGGGGGGCCCCATGAGGGACGGGAATCGGGAGCCCCATGGATGGACAAGCAGCCATGGTCCAACTGCCCGGGGAGAATAGCATGGAGCTCTGGGGGCCTCACACACCTTCCGGGGCCGAGGGACCTCCCGGGGGTCCCAAGAACAGGGGAAGCAACCACGGGCTGCAACATTGTAGCACAACAGAGCAAGGCATGGGGTGCAGACCCAGCACAGCTGCACAACACAATAGCTCTCACATGCCAACTAATCAGCACTCCAAGGCCAAGGTGCTGCAAACACCAAGGGGGGGGGCTGTTTTTGGCAGCTGGTATCCAGCCGCACAAGGCGCTCATGGAGGACAGCGCTCATGCAAGGGGGGGTGCCCACCGCTCCAGACCACCCCCTGGGGTTCCTCTGACTGGTCCGTGCACATCCGTGGTTGCCCCACCCCCCTGTCTCCCACATACAGGACCAGAAGCCACTTTACCATTTACACCTTTATTATCACCCATGTGTACAGTGACACCCATTCCCTCATAACCGGTTGTGCCCTGCCACCACCTCTTCCCCCCCCCTACACCTCCTACCCCTACCCCCCGGCCACTGGGATGGCCCTGTCCACGCCTGGTCTAGGCCATGGAGCTCATAGAGCTCACCTCCCCCCCACTGTCTGTGCTGGTAGACATGTCCTGGGCCACCTCCTGTTCCGGTTTGGGTGGCCCTTGTATGGTGGCCAGGGGGGCCAGGCCCTGGGGGCCACCCCGGCAGCTGCACCCTCTGGAGGCCAGCGGGCACAGGGAGGTGAATGCGTGGACCCTGAGGGTGTGGGGGCGGCTGGGGGGGCAGGCCAGGTAGCAGGTTCACGGAGGGGCCCGCCATGGGTGCCTGGGCAGACAGGGTGCCCGGGGGGCCCCCAGACATGACATAAACACACATTGTGCCAGCGTGCAGGAGAAACAAGGTCCCAATGTCGTGGGACCTGTCCATCTTGAGCGCGTGCTCCCGCATCATGGCATTGATGTCCTGCCTCAGCCCCCCAAGCAGCTCCTCCTGCTTGCTGCGCTCCCTGCGCTCCCGCCGCTGCTCCAGGTGCACCTCAGTCTGGAGGCTCCTGTCTCGCTCCTCCGCCTGCTCCAGGGACCGCTCGATGGCTGCCTCCATCCGGCCCATGGCCGCGATCATCCTCTCCCCCTGCTCCTCCAAGGTCTGGACTATCTCCTCTGCCTGCTCCTCCCTGTGCCTGCGGATCCATGCCTAGTGCTGCCTCATACACTCGGCTGGATGCACGGGCCCTGCGGCAGCTGACTTCTGGGGTTGCCCTGTGGGTAGAGGAGGTTGTTCTACAGCGAGCCGTGGGCCCCTGGCCCAGAGCCAATACAGCCCAGGGGCTCCGCAGTCCCGCTGACATGTGACCCAGCCCCTCTGCCCCCTTGGACCCCTTCCCTTTCCCCCTCCTCGCCATGCCCGGTTAGCCCATCGGTGTACCCTGGCGGGCCCTCCATACAGGACCTGCTGCCTCACCTGCTCCCTCAGCCTGCTGGGCGGGCTACTCAGCGGCTGACTCCTTTGTCACCTGGGGGTTGTCCCGGGGTGGTGCATGGCCTACGGGTGAGGGGGGTATATTAGTGTGGTGGGGTGCTGTTGGGCGCCCTGTGTCTGGGCCCCCTTCCCGCCTGTCGTGGGGACCCCAGGTCTCAGGCTGAGCATCTCCCTGGCCCTTGCAGTCCCCCCCAATTGACCATGGCCCCGTGGGCATGAGGCCTCTCCCCCGTGGGGTTGGTACTTACCATCTGTGTCTGCCATGGAGTCGTCCGAGGCCAGGCCCTCAGTGTGGGAGCGCTCCCCCAGGGACCCCCGACTGTGTGTGGTTTGGGTTCCGGTCTCCGAGTCGCCCTGGCCGACCTGGCCCATGTCACTCTCCAGGCTGCTGTCCGGGGGGGGGCTGTAGGTTACGGAGCACCCGGGCCGGTCTTCCTGTGGGTACGGGGCCCTGGAGCTTGTGTCTACCGGGGGGGCAGTGAGGGGACGGGGTACCGCCACACATTCCCTGCCCTGGTCCACAGCGCTTCCAACCAGTCGTGGGGCCACTATGGACCCCTTCATGTGGAGGAAGCGGTCCAGGGCATCGTAGTACAGGGCTGTCCGGGCTCCGTGGCCAGACCTCCTGTTGTTGTCCCGGATTGCCTTGTACCCCCTCCTCAGCTCTTTCGCCTTTGACCGGCACTTTGCCACTGTCCGGGGGTGCCCTTCCGCCTCCATGTCCCACACTATGTCCCTTTACACCTGCTCATTGCGCTGGTTGAGCGCGAACTCCAGTTGGTACTCAAGGGTCCCCCATATCCGAATGAAGTCCCTGGTCTCCTTGTGTCCCCACTGGCCCCCTCGGTGGTATGCCTTCCTCCCTCCTCTCCATGCTGGGTCTTCTCCCTCCTCCTCCTCCTTCTCCTCCAACCCTTCCTGCTGCACCTCTGGCCAGACTGGCCTGGTGTGCTCTGGGGGGTCGCCCACCCGGGCCATTTTCTGTGTCTGGGGGAGACAGGGGGTTGGGGGGGATTACAGTTCATTACAGGTCAGGTCAGCCTTGTGGGGCGCCCCCCCTGGGGGTGGCTTCCCATGCCCCTGGCCCCCCTTTGCCACCCCCTTGGCCCCTGTTCCCCTTGCCCTTGCTCCCCATTACCCGTTTCTGGGGTGCCTCCTCTGCCGCCAGCGCAGCTGCTGTCCCCAGGGCATCCTGTGCTGGCTGCTGCTGGTGCTCTCTCCCTACCATCACCTCCATGTTCAGCATGACCCCCACCTCCCCCACCCCCTCCTGTGCTGTCTCCCCTTCCACCACCACTGCCAGTGCCCCTGCCTCCCCCGCCTCCACCTCCTCCTCGCCCCTCGCCCCTTGCTCTCTCCTCCGCCACCACTCTCTACCTCCTCCTCCCTCCTCGCTCCATCCCACTACGTTTGTCAGCTGCGTTTTTCCCTTTAAATCTCCCTCCGGTGAGTGTGTTGATGCTGGTTGCTGGGTAGCACCTTTACGTGCATTGCCCATGCCTGGGGATCATTTCCTTTGATCCTGGGCGGTGTTTGCCATCCAGACGTTACGTTTAGTTGATACCGGGTGGGGATCTCATTGACCATGCGTCCACGGGAATTGGTGCGGGGAGCCTGGGAAGCGTGGTTGAAATTGACCCCATGTGGGTATTGAGTGTGGTGAACATCTGGCGGCCGCCAAACAGACGTTCAGGGTGCCTTGGCCCCGCCGCGGGGTTGAGCGTGGTTCACTGTGGTTGAGCATGATCTCGTAACGTCTGAAAATACCCTATATCAGGGATTCTGTTACATGTCACTGTGGTATAAGTTCGGTTTGTGATGCCAATTGGCCAGAAAAAATATCTTCATTTTGTGATGTGACCATCCCAACATCTGTCTGCCACTTGTTACTAGGAAGTCAGAAGTATCTGTTTAGGAAAGTGCCAATAGAAATTATCTTATGTCCTCTGTCACAGTGCTGCAGAATGTGATTGTGATGATAATTGGCCAGCCTGGATATGTAAATTATGTCTCCTGATTACTGATATGCTATCTCCAAAGTCCTAGTTATGTCCCTCTATGACCGCCTCAGGGCCGCTCCCTATGCCCACCTCGAAGCCACTACTGATTAGTCCTGTAAAGCTGGAAGCATGCAGTAATTGGCCAGTGAATGTGTTTCCTCCCTCTTTCAGCCTCCCTCCCCCTTCCATGCCAGGTGCCTGCCTCTGACTGGCACTGCATGTGCTGCTATTTATCTGAATAATGGTCTTCAAGGGGACAACTTCAATTGTTTATGAAATTGGGTCCATTTATCAAATTGTCCTGTAGTTTGGTAGAGATGACAGTAAATTTGTGGGATATATTCTTGCAAAATGTCTTGTAAACAGGATGGAATATAAAAATGTTACAGTTGGAAAAGTATTTTCAAGTTAATGTTTTATACCATCAGGACCCGTTATTCAATCTTTCTGTAAATTGGCAGGCGTGATAAGCTTGTGGAGGGATATAACATTTCTAGGTTTCCTACAAAGTGGATGGAAGATTAAGAAGTTGTAGCCATGAATGTGTATGGAGCTTTTCTTAAAATAACAGTGTTCAAGTGCTAATACAAATGGTTCCCTTTTTCTAATATTTTTGAAATTTGGTACACATTATGCCCTCCATTGGGGGTACAATATCTCTAAGTTTCATTAGAATTTACTAAGAAGCAGAAAAGGTATAGCCAGAAATATGTTTGTCAGTTTTTTCACTTTATTTCAAAAACAAAAAATTGTGTTTATTTCTATTTTTGTTATTATTATTTGTCATTTCCATTATTGCAATAATAAATACAACAAAAATGGCATGCACACCCCCTACAAATTACCCCCGTTGCCTCCAAATTTGAAAATTTGCCATTTTAAAGATGAAATTGTGAAATGAAATCAAAATTCCCTTCCACCAAAACATTTCACACCAGCTGGAGTTTGGAATTTTTAAGGTAGCTTTGGAAGTCATGCACCCAATTTGTGAATAATTCTGAAGACTGGGATACATGAGTGCTCAGCACAAATTACCAGTTCTGCCACAGGCTCCCTGATATAACTTTCTGCAAGTTGCTTAGTGGCATATTTTTAAAAGAGTTCAACTCCCATTTATACACCAATAGAAAGTGACCAGATTGTCAGATTCAGCACTTTGTGCCTCCCCTTTGAGAACAATTGGAATGGAGGTCTCTTGGAAACCTGGCCTTCAATAAGCTGTTTAAAAGAAACAAATGGCCTAGACTGAGTAGGAGAGAGTACCAGTCAACCTTTCTCAGCATAAAATAGACATAAATAGACATACACTGATTGGCATACAGGGCCTATTTTTGATAGCTGACGTGTCTCACTGGCATAGGTACATGCCTTCCGACAACCATTTTATATGCAGCCCCTATGTCAGTGGCATACTGGAAATAGGAGAGCATATGAGAATCTGGCCCTTAATCTCCAAGGGAAGATTTTCAGAAGTGCAAATGACAGATACTTTAGCATCCACTGATTCTGTAATGTGTCCAAGAATCAATGAGAATAAGATAAGGATGGGAATCTTTCTAGGTAGTAGAATGGATACTGGATCATGGCCAGATAATGTAGGGTGGGGCAATGACATTTCAGGGATATTCTTTGACAAACATAAAACTCATTTTTCAGGTAATTCTTTGGAAGCCATACTCTGCCAGTTTTCCATTACATGGCATTCCAGAAAACACAGCTTATTAGGAGAATATGATCAAGTGGGAGAACCACAAACTGGGAGTTAGGAATCCTGAATCCTATTCCCAGCTATGCCAATGACTCCAGGTGTAATGTTTGGCAACACACTGGGATCCTGATCTTCCAAGTGTTGTGTTGATGCAAGTCACATTGAAGTGAATGGGGTTTGTGCCAGCAAAGCAAATATGGCAGTGGAGACTTAATCACTCTGTATCTGACTGAAATTCCACACAGGTCAGTGGAAATGACTTCCACTGACTTCAGTAAGTTTTTGGGAAAAGTGTATGTGTTATCTAAACAAAGGTTCCTTGAAGAGAGCATTCAAGCTAGTGACATTCCATTTCCTAAGACTGAGTTGGAGGGTTGGGGGGGGGAGGGGAGAAAAAGGGTAGAGAAAGAGACAATGGTCAATGAACCTTTGTAGAATTTGAAGTTACAAAAAAGGTCATAACTCAGCTCCAGGTGCACCTATTGTTATTCCTTTTGGGGTCTTACTGATGAGTATTCTGCCCCTGTACCAAATGTTTCTGAAACTGGCATATAAGATCACAAATAGAGAAGAAAAGAGTACCCAAACAAAAAGGAAACTAATTGAACATACCCTTCCCAAACTAAAAATGTGGGCTCAGATCATTAACAGATAATTAAACAGATAATTATTTAATTGTTTAACTAGACAATTTCAATTTGGTTATTTTGGTATTTTTATCATTTTGTTTATATCATTTCAGCAATATAGCACTATTGTACATGCATAATTGCCAAAAACGACATAATCAAAATACTGAAATGACAGAAAAACCAAAAAGCTGAACCAAAACCCCTCAAAACTGTTCCTTGTGAATATTATTTGGGTACCAGGAACCCTACCACAAAATGTAAAAAATACCTACAAATGATAAACCCACTCCGTGCTTCAACTCTGATGAAAAGCTGTTAGGACACACACACGCGCGCGCACACACACACACACACACACACACACACACACACACACCTGTCTCTTATACACATCTAGATGTGTATAAGAGACAGCACACACACACACACACACACACACACACACAGAGTGAGCCAATAAGCCTACTTTTTCATAGGAAAACAAGCTAAAAGTTCACCATGATTGGTTCTTTGTCATATGATTCTTTGTTCACCATAATGCTAAATAGTCCCACCAAAGGCTATGACATAGCAAATATCAAAATACCAGATTAATACCATATGGCTGAATAAACAAAGGAACCAAAACAAATATTTAGAGTCACAATAGGATTGAAACGGCAAGCCGCTGCTGTAGCTTTTTCTGATGGAAAAAGCTCGTCCATAGTGATCAGCATGGTGCAATAGAGATGTTCATTCTGCTACTTTCCTTCTGCTACTTTCATTCCGCTACTTCCACCGCCTGTGAAAATAGCAGAGCAGTGTTTGTTCCGACAGTTTCGATCTTCCACAATTTCCACCAGTACTGCGAAGTAGCGAAACAATGTTTTTTCTAACAGTTTCCGAGATTGTTCCAATGGTTTCTGAATTAGTGTAATTATGTCAGAAAAGCTGCAGAAAGTCACCGGCAATTCCAAAATGGCGGAATGAAATAGCGGAGTGGAAAAAGGAGTTGCTTCTTCAGCCCTAAGGTGGGAAGTTAATATGGCTTTGCACTTACTTCATTTCAATGGATACAAATACGCCAAATTTATTGAATTCAGTATTCACAACAAATATAATTTCAACCGTAATATTATTTTTTTTGCCAAAAACAGGAGTAATTGCATGGACCAAAACTAGACTTGCATGTATAGGGTAGCTCTGAGAAAGCCCCTGCCTCCCGATTCTGTTGCTACTACTGCAGCAGCCACTTCAGCCTGGCTTCTCCCTCTCCAGGATGGCAGTGGGGTCGGGAGGCAGGGGGACTTTCCCACAGCCAAACTGTGTGCGCGCACTATGTGTATGTGCACAACTCTAGTTTTGTCCATGCTCCTGAAGTGCATGCGTGGACCTTGGATTGGAGCCATAAATACTAAGGCCATGATCTGTCAACTCCAGAGTAGTCTTTGTGGGCTTCGGTAGGATTATTTTGGAGTAAATAGTTGGTGGCTCAAGGTCTAAATTCTTTTTGTCTAAAATGGAAATAAGAATTAAAATCTTTGATGGGTACCAAAGTTCCAAAAACAGTCTTGGAAGGAACTTTGAAATATGCCAACACGGAACAAAATATTTTACAAGGATACTAAAAGAAAACATGAAAATGCCAGCTCAAGGAAACCATTTCAAACATACATTAGAATTACATTTCCCACCCAAAATCAAATATAGGTTAAGGCATTTACATTTTAAACATATTTATTTACTGAATTTGTATTTTGTATTCAAACATGTAAAGGATGCCTCGTGAGACATAGCTGACTTTGTGAGTTGCCATTTCAGCATCTGTTTCGGCTTCTCTGTTTTTTTATATTTGGTCATTTTGAATTTTTTGTTAGAAAACTGGGGGGAGGGGCCTTTTTCTAAAAAAAAACTTTTGACAATGTCAAAATTTCATTTTTTAAAATTAAAAAATAGTTTTAACAAAAATCCTGGAGCCAGCTTCATTTTGATTTAATTCGTATTAGCCAAGCACTCTGAGATATTACATGAACTCTCGACAAACAATGATGAAGACTTTTTCTCCACAGCCCTATTGAATTCTGCCTCTCCTTCACTGACCAAACCCTCACTTTTGACATGATCTTCAATATATTCTTCGTCTTTTACTTCGGATTACGAGTAAGGGCTCTTTACTATAAAGTTAATCTCTCAATCACTATTAATTATTTATTATTATTATTATTATTATTATTATTATTATTCGCATTTATATAGTGCAAGCGATGTACCTGGTGCTTTACAAAAAATAAGATAGACACGGTCCCTGCCCGAGAGCTTACAATCTTAAGACGGGGAGGGGAGACAGGGAAGGGGTAACAGAGGGAGAGACAAGTGAAGCAACATTATTGAGGATGTGAGAGCTCAAGTACACTTTCTTGGCTTGGTTACAGTAAATTGGGAGTTTACAGATAGGTGGGGGATAATCCTGGTCGGGGATGATTTGCAGGAGTTAGGAAGGGCGTAGCAGAAGAGGTGGGTTTTGAGGAGGCACTTGAAGGTGTGGAGGGTGGGGGCAAGGCAGACAAGGGCAAGGAAGGGAGTTCCAGGCATGCGGGGCAGCTAGAGAGAAGGGATGAAGGCGGTTGGGGGAGCAGGGGAGGCATGGAAGGGTGAGGGAGGGGATGGAAGAGGAGCGGAGTGCTCAAATAAGGGTTTGGAGGAAGATCAAGGCTGAGAGGTAGGCCTTTTTTACACGGATGGCGCAGCAGCGCCGATGGGTGGAAATGGGTGTGGAAGGGTGGGTGAGACACCCAGCGAACACCCGGAGGCGCATAGAAGGGAGACATTTACATGAACAGTGCCACAGGGGGTTGTGGGAAGGAAAGGGGAGGGGCTGGCAAGCACCGAGCGGCCAAACACCCATCCTGGGAAGCACCTGGCAAACACCAGCACAAGTACATGGACAACTGGGACCGACAGGGAAGCCCCTCCCGGCATAGCAACAGCACAACATGATTGACCGAGGACAAATGAAGCCGCACAATGCAGCCCCACCCCCGAGCTTCCAGGACCCATGGGGGTGGGGCGGGAGGAAGATTGGATGACAGCCACCACAAAGGAGCCGGTTCCACACAGCCCTGGCACAGAGCCCAGACAGCCCAGTGCCAGCCCCCCCACACACACACAGAGCAGAGCAGCCCACACACAGCAGGTAACAGAAGCCCACGGGGGGCCATGGGGGGAAGGGACCCACACAACACAGGCAATCCCCCAACAGCCCCCAGCAGCACCCGCACAAGGGGAGAGGTCAAAGCAAAGCACAACACAGACACACCGGGAAGGAACACAGAAACTTTAACTGAAATGGGGAACCAGCAAAAGGGGGCAACAACAAAAGGCCAGGGAGCGGGACGGGGCAACAGAAGGAGGGGCAGCACCAGCAGTGGAACACGGTCAATAGAGCCAGCAACCCCACGCCTGGCACCAGCGCTCAGCCTACGCGTGGTCCAGTCAGTGCAGCTGCTTCAGGATGTGCAGGAGGAGCTCCAACAACTCCCCCTGCTCCCAGGTCCACTCCGTGATCATGGCTTGCACTGCATGGGACAGAGGGAGAGGAGACAGCCATCAGAGCTGGCCCCGGGCACCAAGGAACAGAACCCCCAATGGAGGGACACAGGCACAGGGCCCATCAAACAGGCAGCATGCTCATGGATGCCATCGAACAGCCAGCCCACCATCTGCATGTCCCACGCTGCCCGCTCCAGCTGCAGCACCATTGCACCCAGGTGCAAGATCGTCAGCAGCACGACAACAGTAGGTGCAGGAGAGAAGGGACAGTGCAAAGAGGAACACCCACACCAACGGGCCCTGGGAGGGATGGGGGCAGCGATAGCACCAGGGGCACACCCCACATGCTGACAGCCACCATCCGGAAGAGCACCCGGAGCCCTGCATGAAGGGGGATCAGTTGGACCAAAGGCCAGGGCCTGCACAACCCCTACTCAAGCTCAGCTGCCCAGAACCCATGGTGCCACCAGCCATCCATCGCCACCACCACAGACAGCCCACACCAATGGGCAGAGGGGAGCAGAGGGGAAGGGCAGGGCCACACCAATACACAGGTGAAGTCAGGGGGTGCCCGGATGACCGCCCACTGCCTATACCACCCCGACAGCCAGCCCAGGCAGCAGTGCCCAGCAGGGAAGTCACCAGGGGAACACACACCACACAACCGGTGCCCACCCCACAGGCCCAGAGCCCACCAGTATACACCAAGCACACACCCTGCACACAACCACACAGATGGGGCCAGGAGGGCCACCAAGGGGAGGAAGGGGCACCCAGCCGCCACAGCACCAAGAGAAGCAAGGCAGGACAGACCATCACAGTACTTCAATTTATTGGTGCCAGGGGAATGCGGTTCCCCAAGCACAGAGAGGCAGAGCAGGGGGGTGAAGGTGGACCCACAGCCAGGCAAGAGAAGCACAACAGGAGGGCATAGGTGTGCCCGGGCAGAGTGGGTAAGGGCACCAAGGCAGCCCCAGTGGGAAGGAGCAGCAGTCACCCAGAGGAGGAGATGGGGTCCAGGGAACAGCCAGCAGCAATGCAGATGGCAGCGCACAGCCCGATCAGAGGCACAGGGGGAGGTTGAGGCAATGCACCATCCAGGGCACCGGGGTGGCTGCAAGTGGGTGGTGGTGAGGGGCTGCTCATGAACAGTCCATTGAACACTTCCGGGGCAGCGACCCCAGTGCTAGAACCTCCCAGGTGAACAGGCCCCTTCGGAAGCCTCGGGAGTGCATATGAGCATCCACCATGAAGCAGGGAAGGAGGAGATCCTCTCCAGCAGCCACAGCCTGCACAGCTGGAAGGTCCCTCACTGATCAAAGGGCGGTGAGCTCCGAAGCAGTGGGGTCCCCGGTCCAGAGCGGGGCCACCAACCATGGGGGACAGAACGCCCAGATCCCACAGGAGGGCCCCCACGTCCGAGGGTGTGCACGGGATGCCTCGGGTATGCAGGAGGCTGATGGTATACAGGGCAGCAACAGGGGGACCTCCAAACAGCAAGGCGAGACTGAACCCAGGTATCTCCATCAGCAGGCGAGCCGCCGTTAACTCCACAGCGGTCCATGGCATGACAACGGTGGGTGGGTGCCCGCAAGGAGGCTGCCACAGGGGGGTGAAGCTGAGCTCGAGGGAATGGCCCTGGCATGCTGGGGCCCCGACCGTGTGACCTATCGTCCACATGTACCACAACAGGAGCCGGAAGCTATCCTCCACCTACAGGGGGTCCCCCACCAACAACTGCACATCGGGGCTCAGCCAGAGGGCCACCAACAGCATGTCCACACAGGGCGACCACCCCTCCCATACATCCCTGGATGAGGGCCCCGCAGAACAACCAGCCATGGCAGGAGTGGGACCCGCTCTGGTGAAGCAACAGGCGGGAGACGGAGGACTGAAACAACTGGGACAAGCAAATAACGAGTGGCTACCCGCTCCCACAGGCAACCTTTCATGCCAAAGATAGGTCAGGCCACTGGGGATGGGGAGCCGCAACCCACACACAGGACAGAAGTGATGCAGCACAGGTGATGAGGGATGAGGGAGGCCATGTCCGGGCAAGGCTTCAGGCCAAGGAGCTGAGNCTTTCATGCCAAAGATAGGTCAGGCCACTGGGGATGGGGAGCCGCAACCCACACACAGGACAGAAGTGATGCAGCACAGGTGCTGAGATGAAGGAGGCCACTGTTGGGCACTGCGCCTGGCCATGGAGGCGAGCCAGGCATTGTATTCACACAGTGCACCGCTGCAACATGAAAAGGTGGACCCTGGAAGGGGGGACTGTACTGTGGGTGTGGAGGCAGGGATAACCTGGGGTGCGCGCGGTCCCATCCCTCCTGGCGGGCATGCTGCCGGCGCACTCGCAGGGATGAGCAGCCGGACCTGGCAACCGGTGGCAGTCCAGCACACCCCCAGTGCAGCACCAATCAGTGCCCTGTCTCCACTGGGCTACACAGTATATAAGGGACCCACTGCAGGCGGTCGGGCGTGGGCCGAAGGGGCTGTAGCATGGGGTCGAGCAGCACACATAGAAAGGCAACACTGGGCTGGATGGACACAGAGGAACTCCTGCGATACCAGGGGAGAGTGGGCCGTGGGCACAGGCCACACAGTGGAGCGTGCTGTGGAGCATCCACATGCCAGCGGATGGTGGCTGGGAGTGGGGAGCTGCAGAACCATGCTGCCGGGGGATGAGTACCCACAGCCCAGGGAAGTGCTGCTGCACCTCCTGGGCACAGCCCTTTTGCTGCTGGGCATGCTGCTACAGCAGATAGCCCTGCTCCGCCTCCCGGGTCGACATTCTGTCTTCCTGGGGGCACGGCATTGGAGATCAGCAAGCCTCAGGAGGGCGGCGATCGTGCGATGGGCAAAGTGATCTCCCCTTCTATGAACGCATGTTCGACGGGGAAATCACTCCCAACCTGTACCATGTGATAGAGGGGGTTCCCATGGCCCCTGTTGTTATAGGGGACCCCACCTACCCACTCAGCCTGTGGCTCATGCTGGCCTATCCAGTGGTGCGCAACCCTGACCATCACCTGTTCAATGAGCAGTTGTCATCCACATGCAGCATGGTGGAGCAGGCCTTCATGCTCCTGAAGACGCGCTGGTGCCTCCTGATGAACAGGAGCCAATTTGACCTGGACCACACCCCCATTCTTGTCCTGGCAGTGTGCATTCTGCACAATGTATGCGAGACAGGAGGCACTGCCCTGTACAACCCGCCACCGGTGCACAGGGCCGGCCCCATGCCCCTGTACCAACATGCCCAGGGAGGAGCGTTCCGGCACATCTCAGAGGAGAACGCGGATACCATCTGCTGCCGCATCATTGCCCAGGCAACCGAACACCAGGCAGCGCCCAACCCACACCCATGTCCATAGTCCTGTGAACCCCTTCAATAAACCTGGGTACTACCCTTTACCTGCAACCGTGCCTCTGTGCCATGTGTGAACTTGGGGGTCCCGGGAATGGGTCCCGTGGGTTGCCTGGGTGCATGCGTCCTCCCCTCGCTGTCAGCCGTGGGGTGCTCGGGTCCCACAGTGCCCTGCCCGCCGACACTCACCGACTCACCTGTGCAGGGTCTGTGTACATCTGTTCCAGCCCCCTCAACTGCATGAGGCCCCACTGGGCAGGCCCCTGGCCCTGTCGGCTGGGCAGGCACTGTACAGTGTCCCTGCCCTGCCAGTGCCCCCCTGCAAGCTGCACCCCTACCCCCACAACATGTCCCAGGACTGAGAAAGCGAAAGCAAGGTATAGGTAAAACATATTTATCGGAGGGGGAACTGTACAATGGAAGGAGGGGGGGTTTAACGTCTGGGGCACCATCTCCACCTCTTGGCCACACCACCGGGGCTCTCAGGCCAGCGTGCCCTAACTGCAGCTGACTGCAGTACTCGCCAGCCAGCAAGCCCGGCCTCCCTGTCCGCTGATGGTCCCTGAGTAGAGAAAGAAGAATGGGGTTAGAGATCCTTGTGTGCACATACCTCTGTCCCATGTGGGGCACGGGCCGCTGGGTGCCCCGTGGTCATCCAGGGAGCCCCCTACACCCCACAAGAGCATAACATGTGCCGTAGGGCTATCCCTGCTGGTGTGAGCCCCTGGACGGCCCACCCATGGTATGATGGCCCATGCCCATTCAAGTACAGCGTTACAGAGCTGGTACACTTGCCTCAGGCACTGGCCGTTGCTCCCCATCTCTTGTAGTGCGTGTGCTCTGAGTGGGTTCTATACTGTGTTCCCTACCAGGGTCTTGCCTTGCGCAGGTCCCATACCTCCCAGTGCAGGCCCGGTGTTGTGCCCCCACCCACAGGGGCCTGGGGTGCTGCGACCTTACCAGAGGGGGTGGGGAGATCACCATGGGCAGTAGGTTGTCCTTGTGTGCATGGTCCTGAGGTGGGGGCATTGCCTCCCGGTGGAGGGGGCGGGGGACAGGGGGGCAGGACCATGGGGGGTGAGGGTTGGAAGGGCGGCCCCACAAGCAGGTCCGGCTGCCCTATGTGGGGGAGGGGTACCCCATGGACCAGAACCGGGTAGGGTTACTGCTGGGGGAACCATGGGTGGCTGAGGTGTGGGGGGGCACCTTCACCAGTGGGAATCCGTCAAGGTGTTGGTCATCCACCGAGCCTCCTTCCATGGCATGGCGGGGCCTGTCGTGCTGGAGGTCATGATGCAGGGCCTCCATGGCCTCCCCCATGAGGTCCATGAGCCATGCAGCCTGACCCTCCAGCCCCTCACAGGCTCACTGCTGCTCGCGTTGGAGGGTGGCAGCCTGGTGCCTGTACCAGAGGTTCTTGGTGCGGGACTGGGCCTTCATGGCAGTCAGGATCTTCTGGTCCCTTTCCCCCTCCCCTCTGATGAGTTCCCTGGTGAGCGCAAGTTCCTGGGAGTGCACCGTGGCTAACCATTGCAATTCCTCCAGCAGCTTCCTGCCGAGGTCCTCCCTCTGGTGCTGGTTCCTGGCCCGCATCTCCCAGTTCCGTTCCACACTGTCGCAGCTGCACCCCTCATGCATGCGGGCACCTGGTCTGTGAACGGGAGGTTGGACAGAACTTTAGTGCTTCCGACCTGTGTGCCTCGCTACCGCCTGACCTGGGGTGCCTGGTGGGGCATCCCCCATAGTGTGGCAGCTCCCCTCAGTCTTCCCCTGTTGGGTCCCCTGCCCTGCCTTCTCGTGGGATGGCATCTGATCACTGTGGGTGGAGCCTGTGATGGTCAGGTGTGCCATGGGGGCCGCTGGGGCCCAACAGCCCCTCCCACATGCCCCCCACACCCCCACCCTGTTGGGCATGGCTGGGTGTGGCTGCAAAACCCCTGGTCCCCTCCAAACCTCCGGCCCCACTGTGCCCCCCTGGCCAGTGTACCCCACCATGGAGGGTTACCCACCTGGTGGGGGGGAGCTTCTGGGCCTGCCTTGTCCTCCTCCTCCACAACCTCCACCTCGTGCACCTCCAGGCTGCCTTGTGCTGCAATGGGAAGGGGTGCCATTAGTGTTTGGCGGCCCCCAGCCCCGGCTGCTGCACCTCCATCCGGGCCATTACCACCCCAACCCCCCACCCCCAGCCCCGCTGGGCGATCATATCTGGATCCAGATCCTCCACTTACTGGGGACAGTCCCAGGTCTCCACTTGCTCTGCACGCACCCCCTGTCCCTGTGTCTGGTAGGCCTATGGGTGTTGGGGGCGCGCGTGGAGCATGGTGGTCCGGTGCTCGGATCCCTAGGACACCTCCTCCCCCTGTGGGATGGGACTGTCCCCTCCCACTTTCTGGCTGACCTCACCAGGGGCACCTCCCCCCCATGCTCTGTGGGGTCAGTCGGGGGGTTGCATGGTGGCCCTGTGCCTGCCCCTGGTGAAGGCGCTGCTGTGTGTGCGGGAGGCCACGATGTCCCCGTCCATGCAGAGGAACTTGTCCCGCTCCTCCTGGAACTCGGATGTGCACATGGCCCAGCCGGACTTGAGATTGTGGTCCTTGATATGTTTATATCCGGACCTCAAGTCCTTTGCCTGCCCCATGCACTGGGTGACATCCCTATTGTATCCCTGCCTCTGCATCTCCTGGACAATGGCTTCATAGACCTGTCTGGTCTTGTAGCTGCACACCAGGTCATGCTGGACTCTTTCAGACCCTCACATGTGTATAAAGTCCCTGATCTCCTGCCTTGACCAGGGCTCTCCCTTTTGGGACCCACGTGTGGGGGCCGACTGGTTTGGTGGTATGGAGCCCACCCTGTGGATGTGATAGCCATGATGGTGGTCATGTTCTGTTGGGGGTAATGCATTAGGGGTTACTCCGGGTCCTGCTGGCCTCCTCCATGCCCCCGAGGGGCCTACCCCCTCTCCCCCCTGGGGTTCCCCCCTGCTCACCTGGCTGTCTGGGGGGCCCTTCTCGGTTGTCGTCACAGTAGTACAGTGCTCCGTTGTCTGGGGGCTGTCCTGCAGGAATGGGGGACTGGGTTATGTGGCTTCCCCCTGTCCTGTGTTCCCCGGCCTATGGTGCCGGGCCTGGGGCACAGTCCTCCCATCTTTTGGGGGGGTCTCTCATGCTCACCTCACTCTTGCTGCTGCTCCTCAGGCCGTGACCCTGGGATGTGCTGGGCTGGGGGTCCTTGACCGGGGGGGGGCGTCAGTGTGACCCCTCTGTCCTGTGCCGGAACATGTGTGCTTTGTTACATCCTGGCACACACACCCTTTCCCCCCTGGCAGGCCACTCCCATTGTGCCTCCAGGCCCAGGTACCCCCCACGCCCCCCACTGTACCTCCCAACCAGGCCCCCCCATACCAGCGGTCCAGGCCCCCCCCCTTGTGCCTTCTTCCTGGGGCCTTCTTCCTGCACTGCCTTTCTGGGGATCTCCCCCTCTCGGGCACTCCTGGATCCCCATGCTCACCCAGTCCCTTCCCACATGTGGGGCGGCGTCAGCTCCCGTGGCCTTCTCATGGGCCTTCAAGATTGCCATCGTGGGAGCCCACGCGCATGTGCCGTGGTTCTACCCTCCTTCACGGTCTTTCGGCCTGACATCTGGCATCCCCCTTGTGGGCATGTGGGCCTGGCAACGTGTGCGTACCCTGTGGCGCCAGCGCAGTGGGGCTTCACCAGTCCAGTCCACATGGGTGGGGGTGTTTTCGCTTTTACATGAACACTCGGGTGTTGGACACCCATCTCCACCCACGGAGGGTCCTGGATCCCTCCAGGAAGCTCTGTGGGTGTTGGTGGGTGTTGGCAGGTGGGTCGGGCACGCTCCCCTACCCACTCGTGGACGTTTACATGGATGCTCTCCCACCCATCTGATGGGTGTTTCCTGGTGTTCGTGGGTGGGTGGCATCCATGTAAAAGTGGCCGTAGAGGGGAGTGAGGTTGTGAAGGGCTTTTCATGTGAGGACAAGGAGCTTGTGCAGAATACGCTCAGGAAGGGGAACCCAGTGGCAAGAGGAGAGGAGAGGCTGCACATGGTCAAAGCGACAGGCAAGGTGGATGATCCTGGCAGCAGATTTTTGAACAGAGATGAGGGAGGAAAGGTGAGAGTGGGGAAGGCCAGCAAGGAGGAGGTTACAGTAGTCGAGGCATAAGATGACTAGGGCATGGATGAGAGTTTTGGCAGAGGAGACAGACAGAAAAGGGCGGATCTTAGCAATGTTGTGGAGGGAGAAGTGGCAGGATTTGGCGACGGAGTCAATGTAGGGTTTGAAGGTAAAGTGCGAGTCAAAAATGAAGCCCAAGCTATGGGCTTGGGGGGCAGGAAGAATGGAGGCCACGTCAACGGCAATTGACAGGGAAGAGGGAGAGGAAGGATTGGGAGGGAAGATAAGAAGTTCAGTTTACGCCATGTTCAGTTTGAGTTGGCGTTGAGACATCCAGGCGGAGATATCGTTGAATTAAACCAAATTAAGGGTATCAGATTCTTATTCCAACCTTAACAAGTGTATAAGAATGATGGCATTAAGATTAAGTTCCTGAATTAGGGCTTTGAATGAGCAGTCAGTGTGCCTTTGTATGTACCTGGATGAGTATAGTTCATTTTTCCTCCTTGTGCCTCAGCTCTGCATCTGCACAAAGGCAGTTAAATAAATACTTTTCTACATCACAGGGGTGTCATGTGAATAAATTCATTACATTTTTTAGACTTGGATACCTTGACAAGAGAGGTCATGCAAGCTCAAGATCAAAAGAATATGTCCCCTTTCTGAACTACATTTTTGTCCCAGTTAGGAACATGAGTTTCAGTAGACTTTGGTTTGTTCTGTGGAAGTGAGAAAAATCCGGCATGTGTGCAGGGCCCCTTTTGCCCCACAATACAGCAAGTTTCATGGTGGGGCTTTGAGTAGCAGGCGCTGTTGCCCATCACACACTGCCATGTCATAGCTGGAGGCAGGATTTTGGCCAGGCCAGGGAAGGGCAGTGAGGCAGGGCCAGGCACCCCACCATGGAACTTGCTGTATTGTGGGGCAGAAGGGGCCCTACACACAGGTTGTCATGCCTTGGTAATGCATTGGGAAGCCTTTACCCCATTTCGTAAACCTTTTTCTGAGCCTTTTTCTGAAGACACGTCATGTAGCAGCCACCTTCTCACGATGCCACATGGCAGGGGGAACATCTGGTGGCAGCTGGTCACATGATACACTTCATCATGTCGTCTGTTGTCAAGGGTGGGGTAAGGCTGCCCAAGGAATGTTTGCCTTCCCTAGCCAAATTGTGTAGCTGCATGCCATGAATCGTGTTTCTGTCAGGGTCACAAGGTGAGGGGTGTCCAGGATGTGGGTAAACATGAGGGTTTGGTGGTGATGGGGTTTGGGATCAGTGCTTGGAGGCGAGACAGGAGGCAAAGCTGAGGACAAGAAGTCAGGACATGAGCAAGGATTGGGCAGGGATAGCTCAAGGGAGCCAGGACTGGGTGACAAAACTGGAAATGGAATGTGGCACAATGCACTAGGCAAGACTAAGAGGGGAGCCAGACCAGAAGGAAACAAGATTGGGGTGTGCGAAAGGGACAAGGAACTAATCAGAGGGGAAAAAGCACGAGACAAGACAAAGACAAAGACCAAGACCAGAAAGCAAGTGTGTTGTTCCACCCGGCTTCCACCCGGCTTCATGGTGCTACCAGCATGCATTATGCCAACCAGAAAGCTGGGTGGTGTGACCAAGGGCTTGACAGACAGGACACTGTAGGAAGGATTCATGGGGGAATGTCTGCACCACAAGCAGGCTGACATTGTAGCACCAGTAATTTGGCCACCACTCCAGAAATCCTGAAGGTGGGGGTTCAAGACTGGAGCATGACAGTTTCAATACTCTTATTTTAATGTTCAATCATATATCTAGTTGTTGTCATACTGTGTAATAGGGATGGGACTCTTGGTATTGCCGAGAATCGATAGTGGTCGCTAATGGTGCTATTGGTTCTAATCCAATATATTCGATAATAGTGATTCTTGGCAATATTGATTCTTTTACATTATCAGTATTATCGGTTCTTTAACACTGAACTTTTTCCCCATTGAAGTCAATGGCCAAAACCAAAATATACCAATAGATCAGAGAGAACCAATAAAGGGAGAACTGAGATTTTGCCAGAAGTTCCATCCCTACTATGTAAGCTAACTTCTAAAATCAAGTATCAATTCACATTTCATTCCCCCTTAGAGTAGGACAGCTTGGGCTTGGTCAAAAACAAGATGCAAGGTGCATGGAAACAGGAACTACTCAGTAGAAGCAAGGTTCAAATTCTTGACTTTTCTCCCATTTCATGGAACAACATTCCCCAAGGCCAGAGAGATACATGATGCAGTGAGAGTGGGGTCTTCCCACTATGCCTCTCTCCATATTGCTCTCCCTGTTCCTCCTTCTACCTCATGGTAGCCATTATAGGTGAAAACGGACATGACAGTATCCCACATTAGCCTGCATTAACCCAGGAGTCACCTGCTGATTTGTTCAATCACTGTCAGATGTTCACGTACATCCTCTCAGGGTGAGAGGGTAGGTGGCTGCTACAGGACGCATCAGCCAGAGAAGCTCAGCAACAAAGCCTGGGCTAAGGTCCGTCCATCTGGCCTAATCCGGGCTAACATGTGCCATTCTGTCTCTTAGTCCCCACCCAGCTCCAACACAGGGTGAGGTTCACTAGAACCACAGAGCTGTGGGAGAAAAGTCCAAAGTGGTCAATGGAGTGACTTGGACTCAATGCCCCTCCCCACAAGACAGCCCTGCTTCCCTTAAAGGGAACCAGCAGCAAAAACAAAACCACATTGCACAGGTCTGTACAGTAGCTCATACCAAATGCCCATTTGACATCGAACAAGCGAGTACCACTTGGACTTTGCAGACACTATGGTAGCAGAGATTAGGACAGTCCTCGCCACCACCCTAGCCACTCCATAGTCCTTCAAAAATGATTGATGATGCAATTGGTTGACTTTATTTATTTATTTATTTATTTATAGAACTTCTATCCCGCTCCCTCTAACCTCACGACAGCTCAGGACGGCTCACAAAACATTTTAAAACAATATATTAAAAATACATTAAATGGTTACTAAAACAATAAAAACAACAGTAAAAAGAAGTAAAACCACTGGCAAACACCTCCCCCCCATTCCCCTCCTCCCCCAAAGGCTCAAACAAACATCCAGGTCTTACAGGCCCGAAGAAAGCCCAACAGGCTGAGATACGGGCGAGCTTCCTCTGGAAGGGAGTCCCACAGCAGTGGTGCAGCCACCGAGAACACCCTCTCCAGGAAGGTGCCCCCGGTAGACCGCAGAGGTCACCCCATGGCCCGGGGAGTGAGGTGGTCTCTTGGATAGGAGGGACCCAGACTGTGTAGGGCTTTAAAGGTCAAGACCAGCACCTTGAATTGGACCCGGAACGCTATAGGCAGCCAGTGCAGAGCCCAGAGCACTGGTGTAATGTGCTCCCTATGGTCCGTCCCCATCAGGAGATGGACCACCACATTCTGCAAACAGCTGAAGCTTCCGAGTCATCACCAAGGGCAGCCCCACATAGAGTGCTTTGCAGTAATCCAGTCTTGAGGTGATGAATGTATGGATGAGGGTGGCCAGGTCAGAGCTTGAAACATATGGCTGGATCCTCCGCACAAGATATAATTGGTGGAAGGCTCCCTTTGCCACTGCCTCCACCTGACAATTCAGGCAGAGTCAAGGGTCCAACAGAACCCCCAAACCCCGCACCTGCGGGGTTAGCGGGGGGAAGGGGGGATCCCCTCCACAAGGGAAGCCATCACCTCTGCTGCCCTACCCACCAACATCACCTCCGTCTTATCAGGATTTAGCTTCAGTCTGCTATGCTTCATCCAGTCTCTCACTGTTAGCAAGTACTGGAAAAGCACCGAGACTTCAGGACCTGGGTTCGTTGAAAAAGAGAGGTAAAGCTGGGTGTCATCAGCATACTAGTGGTAACACACACCAAACCATCTCACGACCTCACCCAGAGGTTGCATATAGATATGAAATAAAAGTGGAGACAGAATCAAAACTTGTAGTATACTGCAAGAGAGATCCAAGCAGCCAGATATTTCTTCCCCCAGCACCACCCCCTGACTTCTTTGTGAGATGAACGAACAAAGCCATCCTAAGACAATCCCATTCACACACACACACCACTCAGGGTCCGCAACCGTCTCAAAATCAACCCATCGTCTACCGTATCAAACGCTGCTGAGAGATCTAATAGGACCAAGAGTGTTGAATGTCCTGAATCCATCTCCTGGCGGACGTCATCTACCAAGGCCACCAGCACAGTCTCAGTGCCATATCCTGGGCGAAAACCTGATTGAAAAGGGTCCAGAAATCAGATGCTATCCAGATGGCCCTGGAGCTGCTAGGCCACCACCCGTTAAATAACCTTCCCTAAAAAGGGAAAGTTATAGAGTGGTCAGTATCTGGTGAGGGAATCAATGTCCAATGATGGTTTTTTGAGTAGGGGCCATACCACCGACTTCTTGAGGAAGTCTGGCACCTTGCCTTCCCAAAGGGAGGCACTGATCACTCCCACCAGCACTGGTTCCAAACTCTCCCTAGAGGCTTTCACCAACCAGGACAGGTATGGATCTAGTTCACAAAAGTAGCCCTAACAGACTCCAGAACCCCCTCAGCATCGGCCGGCGTCACTTCCTGAAACTGACCCCACAAAAAAGGACCAGACAGGGCATCCATAACCCTCAGCGCTCCTTCTTCTGCATCAGTCCCGGCCCCGAAATCGTACTGAATTTCAGCGATCTTATCTGTGAAGTAGTTCACAAACTCCTCACAGCGGGCTTGGGAAACCTCACCCTCCAGGCGGAGGGAGTCTGGACTGACCAGTCCCCTCACCACCCGGAAATATTCCTCTGGACACGACTTCGCAGCGGCTATGAGGGCGGCAAAGAATTCCTTCTTTACCATCCTCACAGCCACAGCATAGGACCGCAAATGAGTCCAATGCTTTAGCCAATCGAATTCAGCATGAGAGTGGCGCCAGCGGTACTCTAACTGCTGTCCTTCTCGCTTCAAACACCGCAACTCCTCACTAAACCAAGCAGCTCTACCACCACTCTATCAATGACCCCACCCAGCAAGATGTTCCAAACTTGAACAAGATCATCAACCGAGTGGCCTTCAAGGTCTAAGGACACCTCCCTCAGGGCTTCCTGGAACTGCTGCGGTTCCATCAGCCTCTGGGGGCAGACCAATCTAATAGATCCCACTTCATTCTAGGGGCTGTTATGTGCTAGAAACATGGTCTGCAGGAGGTAATGATCTGTCCATGACAAAAGCATAGAACTCATTTCCCCCACTACTAGATCACCCACCTCAAGGCCGGAGCAGAACACCAGGTCAAGTATATGCCCTCCCCCCCTCTTGTGTGGGGCATATGCTCACTTTAGCATGAGTCAAATGCCACCTGCACTCCAACCACCTTCCTCCTGCTTCATCCACTGCAGGTCCTCTGTGAACCAGGATGACCTGTGCTAACACTCAAGCCATCTACAGAGCAGATGTCAAAATCAGTTGATATATCCCCCAGAGAGACGTAGAATCCAGTTGACTCCATAAGTCTCCAGGGGTGGACCAACCTAACTGGTCCACCACCCTGACAGGGGCTCACAAGTGCAGAGACTCAGGTCACAGAAGGTCATGGTCCGACCATGAAAACGGTGTCCTAAGAACACCCCCAATAATCAGAGCACCATTATCCAGCCCGGTGAAAAACATTACGTCTAACGTGTATCCTGCCTCATGCATCTGGCCAGATATCAGTCTCTGTCTCATCACCACAGGGCCCCTTGGTTTACTGAGGGGCTGCGGGGGATGAAGCAAGTAGGCAGGAGGGTGGAGCAACGCTGGCAGCAGACTCGATCTGATTCAGACAGACTTGCCAAGTCCATCGGCAACTGCAGGACGTGGATGGCGTTGTGGTTTTCAACCTTAAGTCACATGCATATTGGGGGAGCCCTTTTCGGTGCTTGAAGACATGGGGTTTAGGCACCTGATTGGCTTCCTGGCCCCCAGTTTAAGCTGCCCTTGTGCACCACCCTGAGTCAGCAGCTGGTGCCAGCCTTGTACTGGGCTTTAAAGGAGTGGGTGAGGGAGCATCTTCCACTTAACCAACGACCTGTAGTCTAGTAGGAATGCGCAGCACATCTACCTGGAAGTTACAGTGCACTTGTGGCAGGACCCAGAGGTAGCGTTTTGGAGTGGCAGGAGGGGTCCCGAAGCAGGGTATAGGTGGGCCCTGATTCAGGCAGAAGTAATGGACGGCCCTCACACATCTCGGAACATCGAGGTAGCCCTGACCACCATGGTGAGGGAGTGGGTCACTCCTGGTACACCCTTCACCAAGGGGTGCATGGTGATGGACAAAGCAGTCAACATATTGAGGGCAGTCCATGAAGGGGGCTTCACCAGCATCCGTTGCGCCACACACACCCTTCACTTGGTGGTAAGGGAGGCTCTGGGCTTGGGAGAGAAGGGGATTTGGGCAGGCACCCTGAGCTCACTGATCAAGTGGAGGAGGAAGCTGGCCGGTTTCTTTAACCAGAGCATGAAGGGCAGCAACCTCCTCTGGGTGAAGCAGGCAGATCAAGGCTCCCCAGTGCACCAGCTGGTGCAGGATGTGTCCACCAGGTGGAATTCCATGTTCCTGATGCTCAAGCGGCTTCTCGAGCAGAAAGTCGCTTTTCATCAGGTTAAACTGGTGATAGACAGCAGCGCACCTCCAGGGATGGAATGGGAGATCCTGGCTCACACGGTCTTTGCGCTGAGACCGTTCCTGGCCGTGACGGAGACCATCAGCTACTCCACGGCCACCATCAGCCAGGTGACCCCTCAGGTCCAGAGTCTCCTCAGGAAGTTAGAGTAAATTGTCCAGGGGTGGGATTGTGGCCCTCAGGACAGGAAGCTGGTGGATGGGGTGTTTGCCCTTGTGCGGCAGCTGAAGGCAGGGCTGAAGGTGCCATTGGAAGAGCTCCTGCAGTGAGAGGAATATGTGTTGGCTGGACCCCAGGGTTAGGGGCAGCGTGGCACGCCAGACAGTGCTCTATGGGCACTAGAAGGGTGAGCTGGTGGAGATTAGGGCTGATGTGGCAGCAGCTGTTACCGTGCCATGATTCTGCTCCGCCATTTCGGAATTGTCCGCACCACACCACGGCTTTTCTGTGGACATTCCGCTAATTCTGCCGGCATTCTGCAAATTGCGGAATTGTGGAAAAATTGTGGAAACTGTTGGAAAACTGCTGTTCCGCTATTTTGTGGCACTGGAGGAATGGCAGAAGTAGCGAAAATGTCATGTTTCCTCTATTTTGTGAAGCCTGTGGAAGTAGTGGAATGAAATTAGCAGAACTGCGGAAGTAGAAGAATGAAACTAGCAGGATGAAAACCTCTTCCATGCCGTACCACTAATCGCGGAAATGCTATCTCCAGCGGAAATAGCTACCGCTGCTACATTCCTCTACAACCCTAGTGGAGATGGTCTGGCAGGCAGAGTGGGTTCTTGTGATTACACGGCAGCAGCAGCAGGACACCCTTGGGGATGGTGGGAGCAGCCACCCCTTCCAGCCGGTGGGGTCTATCCCTGCCCACAGCCCTAGCAGTAGCAGCACCAGCAGCAGGCTGAGTAGCAGCAGCACCTGTATTGCGAGTAGCAGCAGCTCATATGTACATGCCACTCTGGGAAGCATGGGCCCATGAACAGCAGGGTGGGCAGCGTGGCTGAGGACTGTAGTGGAGGTGGTGCCCAAGCAGAGCTATGCAAGGGAGTATGACAGCGCTTCAGCAGCAGTGGAGATCTACCTGGAGGAAGAGCTGTGCATCAACCCCAGCAGCGATCCCTTGGCCTATTGGGCCAGCAAGACCTACATGTGGCTAACCCTGTTCAAAGTGGCCATGGGTCTGTTGTCCTGCTCACCAATCAGTGTCTCCAGCAAGCGGGTGTTCTCCATGGCGAGGGACATTTGCTCACCACACCGCCTGAGACTGGGGGCCAATTTGGTGGAGCAGTTGTTGTTCCTTAAGATGAACTTTCCACTGCTGGGATTCCCCAAGCTGCCCCTGGACATGGATTGATGGTGCAGTGGCACACACCATCCCATGCCAGGGGCAGTCTTGGGACGTGGCTCCTCCTCAGTCTGGGCTGCTGCTGAGGTGCTGTCCCTCCTTCCCAATGCCCGGCGCCCACCCTGCCTCTCTCTCTCTCTCTCTCTCTGACTAGACAGTCTTGGCTGGCCTATCTGACTAACCTCATGCCGTAGGGTGGCATTGGGAAGCTATAAGCCTTCCAGCCGACCTCTGGCTAAACGATCTCGGCCCGCCTATCTGACTGGCTCTCTCTCACGCTGCCCAGTGTTTTCCAGCCTATCTGAGTGCCCTGCCTTCCCTACTGGCTCTCATGCCATGCTGCCCAGGTGGCCAAGATCAAAGCCTGCCTGATCCTGCCTTACGATGCTCATGCCATGCTGCCTGTCTGCCTACCCACCCAGGTTGCCAAGATCAAAGCCTGCCTCAGCCAGCCTCACGATGCTCATGCCACGCCACCTGTCTTCCCGCCTTGGTTGCCAAGCTCGAACCCTGCCTCTGTCTGACTTCTGCTCAAGTCAAAGTGCCTGTCTGCCTGACCTGTAGGAAAAGCTGAAGCCCTGCCCCAGTCTCCCTGTCTCTCATGCCAAGGTGCCTGTCTGCCTGCCCTGGCAACCCTGGGTGATGTGCCCCACTGGCCTGGTAATCCCACTGCTGCTGTCTGCTGGTCTATGGGTGCTCTGCCCCTGGAAAATCCAAATGTGCCCATGCAATCCTGCTGATGCCATCTGCTGCTGTGTGGGAGCTCTTCCCTGGCAAATCCTACCATCCTGGCTCCATGGGTGCTGGGCACAGGTCAATCCTGCTGCTGCCGTCTCTGTTGTTCCACGGGTTCTGTGCCCTGGCAATCCAATGTCTGCTGCTGCTGCTGCTGCCGCCACCTCTGCAGTTCCATGGGTTCTGTGCCCGGGAAATCCAAAGTCTGCCACTGCTGCCAATGCTGCCTCTGTTGTCTGTCCATGGGTTTTGCTACCGGGCAATCCAACGTCTTCTGCTGCTGCTGCCAATGCTGCCTCTGCTGTCTGTGACATGGGTTCTGTGCTTGGACAATCCAATGTCTTCTGCTTCTGCCAATGCTGCCTCTGCTGTCTGTGCCATGGGTTCTGTGCCTGGGCAATCCAATTTCCACTTCTGCTGCCTCTGCTGTGCCATGGGTACTGCGCCTCAACAATCCAATGTCTGCTGCTGCTGCTGCCAATGCTGCCTCTGCTGTGCCACGGGAACTGTGTCCCGGAAATCCAATGTCTGCTACTGGGTGGCCACGTGATTCACTACTGGGCAAGGCTTGACCAATTGGCAGAAGAACTTGTTCAGATCTGGCGAGTAGTATGCAAGCCTACAACGCCCGGCCAAGTAGGGATGCCAGCCACCAAGCCCTGGCCGGACCTTGGCTGCTGCTCCACCGATGCCTGGAAGCCTGCAATGCCTGGCAAAATATGGTGCCAGTCACCAAGCCTTGGCTGGCCCTCTGCCACTGCTTCACCGATACCTGACAGCCTGCAATGCCCGGCCAAGGATGGGTGCCAGCCACAGTTACCATACCCTAGCAATCCAATGTCCACTGCTGCTGCCACTGCTATGTCCTGAGTAGTGTGGCATGGCAATATAATTTCTGCTGCTGCTGAGGCTGCCACTTCTGTGCCACAGGTACTGTGCCCTGGAAATCGAATTTCTGCTTCTCCTGCCTCTGCTGATGCTGCCTCTGTTGTAGCACGGGATCTGTGCCCTGGCAATCCAATGTCTGCTGCTGGTACTGCACACCAGCCATTTGGCCCTCACTCTTTTAGATGGGCATAGCTTGGATGAGAGCACCAGCGGGCAGGGGCTGGGTGTCTACAAGATTCACCACCAGTCAAGGCTTGCCCAATTTGCAGTAGAGCTTCTTGAGCTCATTCGTAAACGATGCCAGCCTGCAATGCCCGACTGAGTCCCTACTCCCTGTACTTGGTGGTGCAGGCCACCAAGCCCTGGCTAGGCTTCTGCTGCTGCTCCTCCAATGCAAGTAAGTTAAAAAAAAGTAATTGCCCTCCCCCTTCCAATTCATTCTGAGCTAACCACTGGGCCAGTCAGTAGGCATCTTCAGAACTCTCCCTCTCCCAGCAGTTTGTGTTCCTCCCAATCCATTGCCATCCTCCTGTTTCACCAATTTCTTTCCACACATTTACCTCCATTGTTTCATTTATTTAAATTAGATTAGATAGATTTAGGTGTTATACCCGGCATCAAGAAGCAGCCACTCCAGCCCCAGGTCCTGCCATCAGGGTTCTGGGGTTTATGCTCAAGGCAGAGAGGGCTGTCCATCCACTGCATCCAGAAGCTGCAACTCCTGTCCCAGTACCCACAATCAGGGTTCTGGGACCATCTTTCCGCTCACAGGGAGCAGTCATTTCACTGCATCAAGAAATGGCCAGCCACTCCAGCCCATGACCCACCATCAGGGTTCTGGGACCTATGTTACAGGCAGGGAGGGCTGTTATTCCACTTCATTGAGAAACTGCCACTCCTGTCCCAGGACCCACCATCAGGGTTCTGGAGTCCTCATTTCACTCACGGGGAGCCATCATTCCATGGCATCAAGAAACAGCCAGCCACTCCAGCCCCAGGACCCACCATCAGGGTTCTGGGGCCTTCATTCCAGGCAGGGAGGGCTGACCATCCACTGCATCTAGAAGCTACCAATCCTGTACCAGGACCCACCATCAAGGTTCTGGAGCTGTCATTCCACTCACAGGGAGCTGTCATTCCAAAAAATGAAGAAATAGCCAGCCACTCTAGCCCCAGGACCCACCGTCAGGGTTCTGGGGCCATCAGTCCACTCACTGAGAGCTGTCATTCCACGGCATCAAGAAACAGCCACTCCAGCCTCAGGACTCACCATCAGGATTCTGGGGCATATGTTACAGGCAGGGAGGGCTGTCCATCCACATCATCGAGAAGCTGCCACTCTAGTCCCAGGACCCACCATCAGCGTTCTGGAGCCATCATTCTGTTCACAGAGAGCTGTCATTCTATGTCATCCAGAAGCTGCCACTCGAGTCCTAGGACCCACCATCAGGGTTCTGGGGCCATCATTCCACTCACAGGGAGCTGTCATTCCATTGTATCAAGAAACAGCCAGCCACTCCAACTCCAGGACCCACCACTAGGGTTCTGGGGCCTACGTTCCATGCAGGGAGGGCAGTCATTCCACTTCATCCAGAAGCTGCCACTCTAATCCTAGAACCCATCATCAGGGTTCTGGGGTCATCATTACTCTCACAGGGAGCCATCATTCCATAGCATCAAGAAACAGCCAGCCACTCCAGCTCCAGGACCAACCGTCAGGGTCCTGGGGCCTATGTTCCAGGCAGGGAGGACTGTCTTTCCACTTCACTGTCTGCCAATTCTCCACCGATGCCAGCCAGCCTACATTCCAGGCAGGGAGGACTGTCATTCCACTTCATCCAGAATATGCCACTCCAGTTCCAGGACCCACCATCAGGGTTCTGGGGCCTATGTTCCAGGCAGGGAGGGCTGTCCATCCACGTCATCCAGAAGCTGCCACTCTAGTCCCAAGATCCACCACCAGGGTTCTGGGGCTGTCATTCTGCTCACTGGGAGCCCTCATTCCACCAAATCAAGAAACAGCCAGCCTGAGGACCCACCATCAGGGTTCTGGGGCCTACGTTCCAGGCAGGGAGTGCTGTCAATCCACTTCACTGTCTGCAAATCCTCCACTGATGCCAGCCAGCCTGCAACATCCAGCCAAGTAGGGGTGCAAGCCATCGATCCCTCGCCAGGCCTCTGTCGCTGCTCCACCAATGCCAGCCAGCCTGCAATGCCCAGTCAAGTAGGGGTGCCAGCTACCAAGCCCTGGCCGGGCCTCTTCTGCTGCTCTACCAATGCCAGCCAGCCTGCAATGTCTGGCCAAGTAGGGATGCCAGCCTCAGTTACTGTGCCTGTGGAAATCTAATGTCTGCTGCTGCTGGTGGTACTGCACATCAGCTATTTGCTCCTCACTCTTTTAGATGAGCATAGCTCGGATGAATGCGCTGGTGGGCGGGGGATGGGTGTACACAAGATTCACCACCAGGCAAGGCTTGCCCTATTTGCAATAGATCTTCTTGAGATAGGATGAGTATGATGCCAGCCCGTAACACCTGGCCAAGTAGGGATGCCAGACATCAAGCCCTGGCCGAGCCTCTGCTGCTGCTCAACCGATGCCTGGCCTCCTGCAATGCCCAGCCTCTGTTGCTGCTGCTGGGTCTCAGGTGGCCAACCATGCTCCCATGGGCACCCCGGGGACCAGGTTTCCAGTCTGCCTGACCAGGCAACCCGAGGTGCCAAGCCCCAAGTCATCCCAGTCTCTGCTGCTGCTGTGTCTCTGACAGCCTGCCATGCCCCCATGGGCCCCCCTGGAGCGCACCAAGCCTCTGCCACAGTTGAAGTTTTTGAACGTTTGGGGGGGGGTCCAAACTCCACGGGACCAAACCCATGAACCCGAACTAAGTTTTCAGACCGAACGTCCAAACTCCGGTCTGTTCACACATCCCTACAAGCAAGGTCAGTGGTTTTGTCCTGAATAAGATCAAAGATGATAGCTGTTTTATTCACTAGTACTGACCTTGCATCAAGCAGCAGCAGCAGCAGCAGCAGCAGCAGCAGCAGTGACAGATCGGGGTCACCACTTGATTTGATCCCTAAGTATCTCAACACAGGAGCAGAGAGGAACAGGGGGAAATGCACTTATGTACTCATCCCATCTATGGAGTGGGCAAATGATGGTGATGTGGGTGCCACTGATTTCCCTGATGCAGTTGGGAACCCCTCTTCAATACCTGGAAGCCTTCAATCACCTCCTTGGGGTTAATCACTTGCACCACTCTTTTGAGCAGCAAGGCCTCAATTGCCTCGCAAACTCAGAAGGATGGCACCCATGATGGATGTTCCCATACCAAACTGCTGGTCCATGAACTGGCAGAAGACAGGGGTGGTGACCCTGAGGTCAACCGGGAGTGCCCTCCTGTGAGTACCACTTGCCGATCTTGTCCACATGACAAGGGCATTCAGGGAGGCATTCTCAGTTGCTGCCCTAGTATTATGGAACTCCGTCCCCCTGGAAGTTCGTTTGAGTCCGAGCATTTTTTGGAGGTGGTGTAAGACCTTCATTCTTAGTAAAATATTTTTCCAGGGGTGATAGGTATTGGGTGGTTGGTTCTTGAGGGTGGGTTTGGAGTGGGTATTTTTGTATTGAGGACACCATTTTCTAGAATGTATTTTAAGGTTTTTAATCCTGTTGCAGCTTCCCTTGCATCACCTCAATTCCTGCAAACATAGTCTGGCAGTGATATGGGCTAGTGCTTGTCACCCAGACATGTACAATCTCTACCTACAGCTGTGCCGCATCACCCTGGCCTGAAGAATGCAGAGGATCCCAAGGCAGCTGGTGATGGCCTCATGCCAGGCAGAGCAGATGACTTGCATTGCCTGGATCTCTTGCTTGCACTTCTCAGTGGTGGTGAGGAGGAGCTGGAGAGCAGCTAGGTGCTCGCACACATTCCATGTCTCTCCAGCAGATGACCATGGTGCCTTCGGACACTGCGCCAGAGCTTTTGAAGGGGTGAAATGCCACTTGCAAGCACCTATCTGCCATCACCTGGTTGACTGCATGTCTAGCTATTGGCTGGGATGGTCCCTGCACTGCTGAGAGTCTGAGTCTGACCCCAGATGGGGGGTACCTCCCTGTTCTAGCCCTTGCTTGCTCATCTGCAGTTTATGAACAACATGGGATCATAGTATCTGTCTGGTGGGGGGTGAGGAGGAAGAGCCTGACGAGATGGTCCCTGACCATCCAAATCTGTTTCTGTCTTCATCTGGGGGTGGAGGGAAGGGGTTACCACTTTGTCCCATTCCTGTGTTTGCTTGCTCCTCTGACATTTATAGGCAATGTGGGATAACGGCATCTCTCCCGGGGTGTGTGTGGAAAGGGGAGGTGCCAAATGGATTCCCATGTAATGAAGTGGCCAGGTCTTATGCTCCCTGGGATGTTCAAGGTCTCTCTCTGTGGGAGCTGTTTGCTTATTTGGTTGGCACAGACTTAGGTATTTCCCTATTTAGTGACCATTACAGTTTTTTTCTTGATTGAAAGCAGTCTTTGCCACTCCTTGCCCCCATTCTGCCATCCTGGGCTCATTCTGTGTATTTGATTTTGGACAGACACGTCATGGCCAGTGTCCAAGCCTGTTCCTGGTGCTGGCATCTGACATATGGGACACAGAGAAGTTGAGGGATGTATGACACCCTGATGTTTTGCTCAGGGGGGATGTGCAAGGGCTGCTAGCTGACCTTTTCTCCAGGGTGTCTGGCTATGGGCTCATGAGATGGTATATGCAACCTCTGGGCTGGGGTGTGGGGGATGGAATGCAAGGACTGGGTGCCTGAGCTGGACTTATAGGTGCTGTGGCCCGCTGGTGTGCCCCTCCCAGGGATGATGGGACCATGGGATGCGAACGACAGCACGACTTTCCTGAAGATTTCAGAGCTTTACTTTATTTTGCCACTGCCCTGCTAAGGGTGAGGGAAGATGTGTGGGGTCAGCAGGGAAGGGACTGGTCTGGCAGTCTGCCAGGGGGACTGGTTATTTGGCCCGTGAGAGCTTCTTTCATTTCTCCTTTCTGCTGTCCCCTTTCCTTCCTCTGCTTGCCATGGAGTGTGTGCTTTTCTCCCTCCAGCCGGATTTCAGTGACTGGTGTCTCCAGTCAGTTACCCCTGTGGCTGGCTGGCACCTCCATGCACCCACCTGCCCAGAGTATTGTGGAGAGCGGGTGGAAGCAACTACTGCAGGTTCATTTGCCATGGCTGTATGCAGTTTGCCATGGCTGGGAGTGGGGTGAACCCAGGGTTGGGACCAGTGCAGCCCTGCAACCTGTATTTCTTATAGGTGTCCTCTAAAATGTGTATATCTGGCCATCCTATGTATGTGTGTTCATTTCCTCTGCTCCTACCCATGGTGTGGAGATGGTGGGACAGCTCTCTGTCCACCCGGGTCTTCACACATTTATTCTGTTCTGCCTGCTGACCCAGGGAATGGCAGATGCTGTGACTCATCGACATCGTGTTTGTTTTCACCTTATGTTACTTTCTGTTCCTCAGAGCTGGCCACTGTTATTCCCCACTTCTCCTCAATCTCCCCCCCCCCACACACACACTTTCAAACACTCAGAGAAGTCCATCCTAAAAGTGGGAAAGATAGGGCATCTAATTATGCCTAGAATTACTTTTTGCTGTCTATTCATATTAGATGGGCTTCTTTTCCATCTTGGTCTTTGGCATTAAGAACCCCTTCTTTAAAAGGGATAAATTTAGAGAAAGGTTATGGGATTTTCCTCATGATGGACTTTGATAATGGTGTATCTGGTTTTACCTAACATTAAAGGTCTGTTTTATAGTTCAGTCATTAATATTTTCATACAATAGTAAAGAATACATTGACTAAATTAGATATAGTGCAGGGAAGAGATAATGGTGAGAGGATAATATTTTCCTCAGGGTGAACTATTGAAGAAGACAACCCAAAAACCAGGCCACTGCTGTTCCTAACACAAACCACAGGAGCCCCTGAATTCCTCTTATCAGCAGCTAATTGTAGGCAATGATACTTCCAATTCTCCAAGGGAGGATGTGCAGCAAAAATGTATTATAGTTTTCTAGGTCTCTGAGCCTCTGGATCAGGAGGCTCCTTCCTTCACAATTAGAGCTGAAATGGATATACATGAAGATATCACTATCTGGTGGATTTGTGGTGGCTTGGATACTACAAACCCCTCTGAGTGATATTCATGTTAGTATCCAGTAAGGGTGTGGGGACAGGCTGGGACGGTATGAGCAGGGGGCTTACCATTACCAGAATGTTGAAGTGGTGGGCAGCAGCAGCAGCAGACACTAGCCTTCAGCTTCCTGGGGGCTGACTTGGGTCTATTGAAGTCCATGCCAGTTGCGTCAAGTATATGTATAAAGACCCTGGAAGCAAACCAGAAGTTACCGGAGCAAACGTCAACTTCATTTCCAGGAGGGCTGTGTACATGCACACAGGGCCCCAGAGGCAGGCACATGTGCCTGGGGTAGCTGACTTGGACAGCAACAGTACTGGGCCAGTCAGGTTCCAGAAGGCTGCAATTCAGATGCTGCTGCACGTTGCCTCCCTTATCTTATTATCAGTAAGTCCCTTTCCCTGTCGGTCCCTCACTCTCTGTGAAACTTCCCTCTTCTCCCCACTTCTACATGATTTTCTAATCACAAGCTAACCCACAGGCATGGCATGTGAATAGCCCTGTAGTAATCATAGGACTATCTCTACTGCAGATTAGCTAATGGTTAGAGATCAGCTATTATCCATTTCAGAATTTCCCCCAATATAAGCCATTCTGCCTTTCTCTGGAACCATCAGCCCTTGGGTTTCTCCATCCTGCCTCTAGCTGTGCCTTTCAACACAGGATTTTATAGACTTCTCCTGGGAGCTAATGTGTCCTCATCCTTGTAATGGGCCACAGGTTCTAGTGAACAAGGGACTGGTGACTGCAACAAGTTAATAACTCCACACTGGAACAGAAGTGTAGATAGGAAAATGCTACACTGGGAAGGATAGAAAATAGCCAGCTATATAGATAGATAAATAAATAAATAAATAGACAGTGTACTGACTTGGTTTGTTTCCTCTAGTTCTTAGCAGCTGATGACAAACTGAGATTCTGGGTTGAACTGAACTCTATTGTGGATTTCTTCACCATCCCTCCAGTCTTGGTTGCTTACTATTTAAGAAGAAACTGGCTTGGTGAGTATGCAGGGCATGTGATACTGGTATCTAAAAGGCTGAATATCAAGGATCATTCTCCATTTTGTAAGCTGAAAGTGCAGGGAGTTTTAGGCAGCACTAATGGTGTTTTCATACATGATGGTGGGCACAGATTAATCCTCTTTAGCATGGATTAATCTGTGCCCGATGACACGTTTAAAAAGGGCTGCCAGATGTTACCATGGTCTGTCTCCTGCCCATAGTGGAGTTTAGCCTGAGCTATCACTCAGGGAAATCCCCAAGTGACAGTCCAGGCTAAGCTCCACCATGTTCCAGTTGGCAGACCTGGAGTGAACTGGGCTATCACATCTGATAGCCTGCTTCACTTAACCCGGTCTGGAGTATCAGAAAGAGCCAGGTGCCATGGCAGCCGTCACTGGCCACCATGGCCCCGCGACAGCTGGGGGGGTGGGGGGTGGGAGGGCACTGCATGCATCATGGGGACGGGGAGGTGCAGAGGCATGTCTGTACATTGACCCACCCCCTCCCCGGCTCGGGCCGCTGTCACACTTTTTTGGCAGTCTAGCCAGCTCCGACCTGGATTTATGGGTAACACCAGAGCCTGGAGCAGACTGTGGCCATGGTGGGCCCATCGTGTATGAAAGCACCCTGAGAGTGGTGGTGGTTGTGATTTGTGGTGGTTAGTAGGATTGCTAACCATATTGGCTAAAAAACCATGAAAAGTGTGAGGATTTTTTTTTTTTTTAAATGTATAACTATTTGCCCTCTGCCTTACAATACCTTTAGGTCACTCAGTGCATATTCTCAGGCTTTTCCCTACAACCATGAGCACTTGAAACTTTTAAAAAATAAATCAATGCTGAACAAATTAGTCATAACTCTAGGAGCAGGGGCTTTAAGGAGGCATCAGGGATCTCAAGACTCAGGGAGGAATTACAGAGGGTTAGTACCAGGTTCATCTATAGAGTAAAAATAAATAAATATATTAACTGAAACAAACATATTTATTTAATTCTCCTGCTTCAAGTTTGTTCAAATGTGGCAGGTACAAATAGATATTTGTTCCTGCTTCATTTGTTCATTTCAGATATTCATTTCAAATATTTCAGTATATCAAATATAACCAAAATAAATAAGCAAAGTACCTGAACTAAATTTTTGAAAAATAGAACAAATTAATTTCATTTCACCTGCAGATATTTGGACAGCTATCTGATATGTGAATAATATTCTCAAATATAAAATTTGGTCTTTGTTTAAGCTCTGGCACGTACCACTTAATTCTCACTTTAACAGCTTTCAAAATAAGACTTACCCCAAATGGACTTTATCGTTTCTCATGAAGAAGACCCCATTATGAAGGCCTGGGTGGGACTTAAGTAGTGAAGAGACCTCAGCCTCTCACACTTTATGGGATCATAGAAACGTAGGGTTGGTAGGGACCTCACGGATTATTGACTAGTCATCCAACCCCTTCTCCAGAGCAGGATGCCCTCTACCTACAGCATCACAGACAGATGTTTGCCCAGTCAGGTTTTGGAAGCATCCAGTGAAACATAGTCCACAGCTTCCCTCGACTACCAATCCCATTATGCAACTGTTCTTAGGGTTAGGAGGTTTTTCCTAATATTAGAGCCAAAACAAATACTTGGAATGAATATTGAATTAACTGAATGTGGTACATTCATTTCCATTTTCACAAAATGAATAGGAAGTGATTTTTGTTTCCCACCTCATTTACAAAAACTGACATTTCTTTTGTTAATTTTGCCACAGTCAGTTTAATTAGTTAGTTTACTTTATATAATTTATTAATTTATTCAATACTTTGTTAAATTCAGTAGTACTAAAGAGAGCTAACTGATACTACCCAAGTAAACAAATTACTGAATAAATGATTAAAGGTAATAACAAAGTAAAGGAACTAATGGAAGCAAAATTAACAATAGAAATGAAAACATACATTTCTCATGCATGGCGAAGATAATTTGGATATTCTGTCATGTGACTGAATATGAAAATTCTATTTGTGAATTAGCCGTACCTAATATTTAACCATATTCTGTCTTGGAAAAATTTTAACCCTAATGCAGTATCATGGGGTACTTACCTACCGCATGTTTTGCAATAACTTTGAAATTTGTGGACCCCTGAGTTTGTCCTTTTAGGACATTGTCACCCTTATTCCAGGGTATAATATCCCCAAAGGAAAATCATTTGCCATTAACTGTTTGGTTTCTGTGGGCAAAAAGCCACCCTGCATATTTTGTATCCTGAAAGCCCACTATTTAAGGTGGGATACAAAACTACCCCAATCCCATTTAAACGGATGGGATAAAAAGTTTCCCCACACTAAAATCAACCTTTTGCTACTCCAGTTTGAAATACAAAAGTACCCCAACTCCATGGATGGAATACAAAATTACCCCAACACTAAAATCAACCTTTTGCTACTCAAATTTGGGATACAAAAGTACCCCAAACCCATGTTAATGGTGGGATACAAAAGTACCCCAGACTAAAATCAACCTTTTGCAACTCTTATTTTTGTCCATTAAGATAGAAGTCAATGGGGGAGTATTGGGGTACTGCTTTGGGGGGTGCAACTTGGGCTTGCTGCAAAGCTCTGGAGGGGGTACAGTTCTTCTGAGGCTTGGAGGAGTTGAAAAGGAGTTTAAGAAAATTATTTAAAGCTTCCAGTTTAAAAAATATAATATCTACAGCTTTAAAAATATATATTCTGTATTTTAAATAAAGGGGGGGAGGTGTTGCATGGCATGATGTGTGTGTGTGTGTGTGTGTGTGTGTGTTGTGACACATTTGATTAGGGCATATTTTAAAGAACAGTTTTATCTCTGAGGTACAAAATTACCCCACAATACAATGGGTGATTTTAGACATGACGGGGCACCTATTGACCGCATCATGGAATCACCTTTTGATGCCCCGCCAGAATCAGAACAGCCCATCAACTGACAAGCTGGCTGATTCCGGCGCGGAATCGGGGGAGGGGGTGGGGCTTCACGGTGCAACATGCGGCCCCACAGACCCGCCCCCCCATGCTCCCAGGCCACACGCCCTCTGGGAGATGGGCGGGCGCAGTGGCCGATCTGGCCACTGCGCCTGATTCCGTCCTGGGGTCTGGACCATGGCCCGGAATCGGTGGCAATAACAGATGTTACCGGCTGTCGATTCTGGGCCATGGTTCAATTAACCATGCTTTCGGAGATGGTGCCCAGACCATCCTCGAAAGCATGGTTAATTTGCTCACCGCCGGTGGTTCACCATGGTGATCATCTGGTGGTGAGCAAACACATGCTACGCGACCATCCGCCACCACAGGGGATTGTCCGTGGTTGACCGTGATCGCGTAATGTCTGAAATTACGCAGTGTCACAGTTTTTATGAAATTGGATGAGGGTTAAGTCTGTTTCATCATGTTCTATCTTCTGAAGACATGGTGAGCAACTGTGCTCCTTCATTTTTGTAGCAAATTTTTTGAATGGAAACCTTTAAATCAGTGTAGCCTGGCTTTATATGGTAGCTGCTATAGATTAAAAGAATATATGTACACAGCATCGCTTCTACTAGTACAGCTTTGCTCTGCTCCCCTCCTTTGCTGTTTCACTGCAGGAATGCGGTTTTTGCGAGCACTTAGGTTATTAGAACTACCCCAAATACTACAATTTCTCAATGTCATCAAGAGCAGGTAAGCTCAAATTTGATTATGTGGTCTCTGCTTTATATCATCTCTACTTGTCACTTGTATTTCAGCTGGTTCAGAAAATGGAGGAGCTGGCCCTGGTATGCTAAAGCACTACAAGAGAGAAGAGAGTCTTTTCCCAGGAGATTGCATGCAGGACATGGCAGTGGGAGTCCTGAATTCAAATCCTCATCTCATGTAGTGCTTTTGGGGAAGACAATCTCTCCCATCCTCAGCTTCCCATCTGTATAATGGACTAGTGGTATCAAGCCAAGCCCAACCAGCAAATTGGTGTAAAGTGAGGCCCATGTGTATGCACTTCTATAACCAGGCCCATTCCAGGGCCAGATCCAGAAAAGTGCAAGCTGTGAAACTGCATGAACCCCATGTTTTGAGGGTACATGCAGAGGTCCATGAATTAACTTCAAATGACAATAGGTGAAAATAGACATGACAGCGCTGAGGTGGCTTCCTGGTCCACCTCAGGATGAATCACATGTGCAGCCCTCCTCCCATAACCCAGTCATAGCAGCTGACATCACAGGTCCCTCCACACTCCAGATTGTCCAGAAGAGTCTAGTTACATTGGACAGGACTCCTATGTCAATGCTGCTCAGCAGGATCGGGCCCTGGGAAAGTCCACTTCCAAACAGCTGATGGGGGACTCCTCTCACCTCCCCCCCCATGAGCTATTTGCTGCATGCACCCAGCCTGCCAAACAACTGGTGGGGGTCACTCTTCCCATGCCGCCTGCATTGGTTGTTTGCTGTGTGCACATATCCACCAAACAGCTCATAGAGGCACTCCTCTTGGGAGTGGGAACAGGTTTGGTGCATACACCGAAAAGCTTGGGGGAGATCTGGAGGAGCATGCTCACCTGGCCCACTGAACAGCTATTGGGGGGCCTGGAGGACCTCCTCCCCCCATCAACTGTTCAATAAGCTGGGGTGAACACACTCCTTCAGCCTCCCCCAGCTGCCATCAGCTTTTTGGCAGGCCGGGTGAGTGTACTCCTCCGGGCCCGAACCATGGACCCTGCCTCTCAGAAACTGGGCAGGCCTAACAGATGTGCCCATGGCCATCGGCCTGGATTGGCCTTGGTGGCCAGGCGTTAGCCTCGGATGCGTCTCTGAGCTTCTTTGGAGGCCATGTCTCATAGCAGCTGGTTACTCACCCAGGTCATCTGGTAGTGACTGAACAAATGTGCAGATGACTACCAGGCCAATTCAGGCCAACGTGAGTGACTCTGGGTGATTTCAGACGTTACGGGCGGGCGGTTCACCACAGTGAACCCCCAGGGGGGGTGAACAGAACAACCACGCCCCAGGGTGAAGAAAAGCCCCTAACAGATGTGACGGGACTGGGACCATGGCCAGGAACCGGGCCGACCCATCATGGACTGGGGCAGCACAACAGACGTGCAGCCAATCCCCAGCCATGGTCAAAACTCCCAGAAGGCACCGGGCAGGGGCGGGACGCAGACATAGCCGCCGAAGGGCAAACAAAGCCAGACGGCACAAAAGGGAATGCCCACACAAGGGAAATGGGAAGGGAGGGGGGAAGAGCGAGAACAGGCTGACAGGTACCACACACAGCACACGCACACACACAGCGGACCCACGGCGGGACACACCGCAAGACCACATGCCCGGGCACGCGCGCACACGTGCACACACACACACGGGAAAGGTCAGGAAGGGGGGGCAGGGGCAGCCGGAAAACAGCACAAGGAACAATGGGAGGGATGAGGGGGGGCACAGCTAAGGGGCAGGGCACAGGCAGCAGCAACCCCCACCCCCACAGCACCCCAGTCCACAGAGACGCCCCCACAGCAACAGAGCCAGTCTCGGACGGGGGGGCCGGGACCCCCAGAACAAGGCACGATGGGGGCCTGCACTGCACTGCGAGCCTGGCGAGGAGCGTCCAGGAGGAGAACGGTGGCCCCATAGTCACAGAAGGGAAGATGGAGGGCAGACAGGTCTGGAGGAGCCCTGATGCAGGTCCAGCAACACTCCCCACCCAGGGAAGGAACACTGTCCAGTCTGGGGGTGCCTGAACCCCCAAGTCATGCAAGCACCCTGGGGGGGTGCAGCAGGTGCCAGGGCCAGCGGGAGTGGACCAGGAGCTGCACACGGGTGGGACGAGAGGCCACACAGAGCACCGCACCCAGCTACCGGGAAGGGCAGCCAGGGTGGGGGGGGGGCGGAGGGGGCCCAGGGCCACAGGCAGCAGCACCCCACAAAGAAGGAGGGAGCACACCACGGTGGAGACAGCAGGGCGGGAGCAGGCAGCGGGGACCGGGCCCCCCCCGGCCCAGGGTGGGAGCCCTCACAGGGGAACGACACCTGGGGACCCAGGAGGAGCAGCAGGTGTCACAGGCCGCCACCGGGGGCCACTGCAGCCCCGGGCCTGGGTGCCAGACCCGGTGAACCAGGTGGGGCCAATTCAGCAAGCCCCGGTGGTACCCCTGTGTGGACATGTGGTGGGCGATCAGGTAGTAGGCCTCGAAGGGATCATGCATGGTGAGAGCCAGCTGGACGTCCACACGGGCCCACACCCTCAACAGGGCTGACAGCTCCACCGCAGAAGGCTCCAGTACACAGCAGGCAGCGGAAGGGGGCCAAGGAAGATGTCCCAACTCCAGCAGCCAATGGTACACCACCCCACGGGTGCGCTGGTACCCACGGGCCCCGTGAATACAGGAAAAGTAGGACACAGCCAAGGCAGGGCCACCCTCAGCAAGGCACTCCGTGTAGGTGCTCAGACCGCACACCACCAGTTCAGACATGGTCTCGGACCCGGGCCAGGGCACATGAGAGCACAGCTTCTCCGGGATGCACCCCTCAGGGAAACGAACCAGCCCCAGGGCCTCCGAGTGCAGCTGGAAATCATGAGCGCTCGCCTCATAGCCAAAGTAACGCAGTCCAGAACTCAGGCTCTCAAAGGCACCCGCATGGCTTCCCGGGGTTCCCAGGAGCAGCGGCACGGCTGGGGTAAGCCACAGGTCGCACAGAGACATGGTCTTGCAGAAGGCTGAGATATGGGGAGCCCTTAGGGGACCGGGGAGAGGGAGCCCCGTGGATGGGCAGCCATCCATGGTCCAGCATGACAGGGAGAATAACATAGAACCCTGGGGGCACACACACCATCCAGGGCCGGGAGGGGCTCCGAGGGGCCCCCAGGATGGGGAAAGCGTCCG